>CM076576.1:677765018-677905640 GCA_034641835.2 Pinus albicaulis
TAGCTCAATAATGTATTTAGTTTAAATATTAACCCCTAATTAGTTATTACTAACAATTTTTATTTTTACTTATACAGCCAAATCATAAAGCATCGGGATTTCAGTTATTTATTCCAATTTTCCAATTTTCAAATAAATTATTAATCTCGAAAAAATCTAAAATGTCGAAGTGGCTGTAGTTCATTATTATCAAAGTGGCTGTAGTTTAAATAAGAAAATCATCCTTTAGATAATTTCATAATTTAATTAAACATCATTTAAATAAAACCAAAATAAAAATAAAATAAAATAATTTTTTTTTTGATATTTAATATTAAATCTTAAATTAATTAAATTAATTATTATATAAAATATGATTAATTTAATTAAATTAAAATTTGATATAAAAAATAAAATAAAAATATTATAATAACACATCGCATCGGGAGTTAATCATTGCATCGGAAGTTTCTATGGGTGCACTTCTTAGAAAAACCGATGACCCTCCCAATGGCCGATTGCGATGTCATAACCCTTGCCTTACCTTGTTTTACTTTTAACTCACTCACACGTGAGTATAAAGGGAATAATGGTAGGTGTAGTATTAATATTAGCATCACATCGGAATTATTCATGGGATGCATTTCAAATAATCTCGATGACTTAAAAAACCCCGATTGCGATTAGACTCTTTTATATTATCCCGATGCAATGACTCTCGAATCTCCCGATACGATTGAGTCACATTTGTTTTTGTCCGATGCGATTGAATAGCATTCATTCCATATGATGATTTATTAGCATTAATGGTAAGTCTTATAACTTAGTGGTTGATAACGTTAGTTTTAGGTTAGTGTTTGTTAGTGTTAACATTAGTTTATTATAGGTGTAATATTAGTTTTATATTAGTTAGTAGTAGGTTATTTGTTAGTTTTAGTTTAGTTTTATATTAATGTAGTGTTAGTATAGTATTAATGTAATATTAGTATAGTAGAATGGTAGTGGAGCTTTAGTGTAGGTAGGTTAGTATAATGTTAAGTTAGTATTTTTATGGTAGGTTAATATATATTAGTTTAGTGTTAGTATATGTTAGTTCAATATTATTTTAATGTTAGTATTGTGATTAGTTTAATATTAATGGAATGTTAGTTTAGTTTTAATTTAATAGTAGATTTAATATTTAATATTTAAAATAATTAAATTAATTAATATGTAGAATATAATTAATTTAATTAGATTTATTATTAATTAGATTAATTTGTTTATGTATAGCTGATTATATTAATTAGTTAGATTAATATTAATTTAAATAATTAGTTTAAATTATGATTAAAAATTAAATTGGGATTAACTATTAGATAATTAGAATCTAATTTTAGATTAGATTTTCAATTAAAATTCTGATTTTTTAGCCCTGCAACAGAGTTTCCAGATTTATTTCAGATTTGACTTATCAACTTTGGAGGCTAATAAATTGAGATTTACTTAGCCAAATGAGGCCCAGGACGACTCATTGGAAAGAGAAAATCAAGGAGAACATTTCTGAGGAGGTT
Source organism: Pinus albicaulis (assembly GCA_034641835.2). Taxonomy (NCBI): domain Eukaryota; kingdom Viridiplantae; phylum Streptophyta; class Pinopsida; order Pinales; family Pinaceae; genus Pinus; species Pinus albicaulis. Next base: position 677,766,551 of record CM076576.1, read on the forward strand.
TCAATAACAGATTTGATCATTTATTAGGTCAAAAATCAGGCAGAAGATCAAGCTCCGAATTTCTAAAAATAAAATCAATTTTATGAGTTTTGTTTTCTTCATTTTCATTTGCCCAGCCTCTTCTAATTGCAGATTCATGCATCAATATTATCCTTGGTTAATTAAGATCGTTATGAGTATCAATAAGAAGCTCAAATTTCATTTTGATTGGATTTGTTTTAATATTAGAGATAATATTTTGATTTTATTGTTGCATCTTAATTCATTTTAATTTCATTTTTGTAGGAAAAACAATAGAAGAGATATTGAGGAAAAAGATTTCAATCAATGAGAAGACTCCAGAAATTAAAGATTGGAATTTTTGAGCAATTAAAATTGGATTGGGCAGATTTTTCTTCAACAAACTCTCTTCTAAAAATACTTTTGGAAGGATTATAAATTGCAGATTGCAAAATATAAACAAGGGGCTGCTCTCCTCTGCAATTCCAGACTTCTAAAAGCATTTCTGTAATAGGGATTTAGAGTTGTAGATGGGGAGGAGAGAAAATTTCAGATCTGAACATTAATGAGGGTTTATTCTTTATATCTTGAATTATGCATGATGGGCAGAGTTTGCATTTCTGCAGCTCTAGTCTTGAAAGCAGAAATTCAAGTAATGTAAAGTACTGTTAGAGACCAGGATTAGAGAAGCAGATTCAATTAACTGGTATTTTTGGCATTTCTGTATCAAATATCAGTTTCATTTTTTATGTTAATAAAATTGTTGTTTCATTTTATTCATGTTTTTGGCATTTCTGTTGATATAGATAATTTGTCTCAAATTGTTATGTATCCCTGCTCTTATGAATTACACTCTGATTTCTGAGTAGCCATTACTCAGAAATCTGTCTTATAAAACTGATTTATTAAATAGTAATGTGTTGTGAATTTCTTCCACATATCATTGTTTAATTATTGGTTTGACTAATTTGTCAATCGATATCATTTTTGTGAATTTCTTCCGGAGTGTTGTTGATTTATTATTTTAGTCAAATGGTCTCAATAGAATGTGTTTTGGTATTCACAAATGTGAGCTAATTGAATTTCTTCGTTAGTTTGACATTAATTAAAAGCCAGACATATTTTAATTCTCATCACTTAATTATCTTGCTCTTAGTTGGGTTAGATTTTCATCTACCTGATTGAGATAGGATTTAGATTAGTTTCTTTTGCTTGCATTATAGAATAAGTTTGCAATTAGATTAAATTTACATTCTTTTAAGTCCTCTTTTCAAAGAGGCAAAATCTTAGTTGTGGTTTGGCTGAACCCAAATCAGCTTAAGGGTCATTCTCTTACCTGATCAGCAAGAAGAATTGATCTGATATCCCTGTCTATTGGTATTTAAGGAAACATCATAAACCAATAGCGATAGGGAAAAGGTAACTGGACCTAGTTAAACCAGTCGGAGCCACTATCATAAACGGAAAAGGAGCTGCATTAAGGTCCGGACCGGGTGGTTATCCCCCAATGTTGAAGCAAACATTTTCGAGGCTTCAATGTGTCTCACCGGAACTGACAAGCAAGTAGTTAAATGTTGTATTTGTTCATTTGTTAGTGAGTTATTAGTTGTGAATTAATTAACTAATTAATTCACTAAAGTCTCACTAGTGTATCTTTCGGTTAGACTAGATACAACTAGCTCAACTGAGTTTAACTCACTTAACTAAGTTAAAATAAATAACAACTCCAATAGCTACTCTTGCAACTCTATCACAACTTTGCCACTTCAGTTCTAACTGAGTCATCCATGCATGAGTCACCAACCACCCTAGGAATTGTATAATTCCTTCAGCCCACTGATTTGCCAAATCTGTTCACTGAAATAAAATGCTCCAAGAGAATAAGTTGATATTTATTGTCAGATTATTATTAAGGGCTAATAATAATCGACATGCATCTATTTTTAGATTGATGATCTATAAATAGACTTCACCCAATATTCTAAAAATATAATTTCATATATTATTCACATTTTACCAACCATCTACAAATAGCATCCTGCAACTTATAGAATATGCTCACCATGTCTAAAAATAGACATACACCTAAAAATAGCCTGTGGGCCCCACTTAGAGAAGGTGCTTACTTTTCACTAAGCTCATCATCTTGTTGAATCTCAACAGTCTATCTCTGAAACATTCATCACCCCATTATACTAGGTGCTTATTAGAGAATTCCCTCCATGCATGTCAAAGAGGGCCATGGAGACTCTCATTAAAGTGGCGCATTGGTTCCCCATCCAAGAGGGAACATTCATCATGGTCTTTTGTTCGTATAAATCCCCTCAGGTCCTTCCTAGGTTTTTCATAGACAAGTTATTGTTGCAGGAAGTGTGTTATCAAATGAAAACCTGTTTTTCAAATACATTGAGAAAAGTGAAGAAGAAACCCCGGCTTGCTTTCCTTCTCACCATTAGAGCATACAGAGTTGAAAACTTCAAGGAAGTTGAAGCAGAGGATGAGGAGATGAAGGGGTTACATTTTATGACTATGAATTAACATACCTATGACCTCGAGAGAGTGGTAACATCACATTGTAAGAAGGCCAACTTCAGCTTGTCATACCAACACACCAGGTAGCTCCATGAAGACAAAGTTAGAAACTGGTATAATGCAGCCCAAGTGATAAACTAGAAGAGGAGGATGGGCATGCCGGACACTCCTAGGAGAATGGAAGCTTACAAGAAAGGTCAACTTCACTTAAGAGAAAGAAGGAGAAAGAAAAGGTAGCAGGGAAACTTAAGAAGCATAAAGGAAAAGAAAGAGAAGAGTCCCCGAGTAGCCAAGATGAAGGTGAAGATGATGAAACACTGGAGAAAAGAAATGCAACCTTAGGCAGACATAAGAAATATCTCAAGAGGAAAAGATAAGAATAATTTAAAAGGTCGCAAAAATCGGGAGACCAACAACCCGAAGGACAACCTGAGAAGAAACGACAAGAGGATGAGAGAAATAAGAAGAAATAGGAAGAGGAATGAATGAAAATGAAAGAATATGAATAGAAGAAGGCCGATGAAGAAGAGAAGAAAAGGCAGGAACATAGAGCGAAGGAGAAACATAAATGAGAAGAAGAACTCAAGAAGAAACAATAATAGGAAGAGCGAGAAAAGAAGATACCGGAGGAGGAAAAAAGGAGAAAAAAAGAGGAAGAAAAGAAGAAATAGGAAGAGGCCAACAAAGAAACTCAGGAATCATTCGAACAACAAAGAAAACTCAATGAGCAAGCAAAGCTTCCTCCACTAGATGTACCCCCATCCACTCCCATCACCAGGGAACACCTTCCTCTCAAATATTTGGACATCCTAGACGAGGCAAAAGAGGAGGTACTAGACTTGACCAAGATTACCTTCGATCAAGTAAATCGCAAGATCATGGATGAAAGAATGAAATGGTATGCTAGGAACCCTACAGAGCCTTTATTTTTTACCACAGAAAAGGAGATCGTCCTAGATACTACAGTGAATCCTGAAATGATCGCCTCGGCAAGGACCGCCTTTGTAACTGCAACGAAGTTGAATGTTGGGAGAATGAGCAAGTAGATTGCAAAATTTCAAGGAAAGCTATATGCATCTGAACAAATATATGCCATATCAGAAGAGGACAAGAGGAAACTAGAAGAATAAAACATAGCACTCTGCTTAGCTCACTCAAACACGAAGGAATTGCAGGCCTCAATCAAGGAAGAAGTTGAAACCCTAAGAGGAGCCATGGTGGTAGTTTATGAAGAGATGACGAAGTTGCATCATACAGTGGCCCCCATCCTTACCATACAATCTAACATGAAATAAAAATCTTCCATTCTAAAAGAGGCCATTACAACTCTGGACAATATTCATGAATGGAAAAATAAGTATCCATAGGCCCCGTAATCTCTCCCAAAGAAAGATTGGATTACCAGCCAGAACGACAAATTCCAATTATGCATTAAGATCCAATCATGGGATAAGTAGGCCAGAGATGTTGACAAGGTCCTCTCCTCTTACAATCATCTTTTGAGTTGGTTGGAGTTAGTCATCGAGGTCCATGGGTTTCTTTCGATTGGAGAAATTGGGGAAGTGAGGAAGCAGGGGGAGGTATTGCAATAAATTCATACATTTCTTGACCAGTTCAGGAAAGCTTCCAATTCAAGTGATTTTCAGGTCACGAAGGGTAACATTGCATGTTATGTGGTAGATACAATGAGGATGTACACGAAGTTGGAAACTCTGGCCAATCATATCAAGGTCAAGAAGGGTACTCTCGTTTTGGATGCCCTCGAATGCCTCCATAGGCATGATGAAGAACAAGTGAAGAGCAATTGGTAGCTGAATACAAGCTCTGGCAGACCTATCTCATAGAGAAACTACACGTGGATGCCCCAGAATTGTCAATTACTAAATTTTTAGGGTAGAATTAGCTTATTTTGTTTTCCATAGCAAGATAGAGTAGAGTACTACAAAGTATAAGTTTAAAGAGTCATGAGGTAGTCCAAAGGTCATGAGGAAGTCTAAGAGTCATGGGTAGACCAAGAGTCACCCTATTTTTTATAAATACACCCTCGTGGTATATTGTGAGGGAATTTTAGCTTTGGACTAATTTTGGTACATATTGTTTCAAGAACTTATGCTTTTTTAATGAATTCAAGGAGTAATAGCATATTTCCATTGTTGGATTCGATTAAATGCTCTTGTACTATGGTGCTATGTGTTGGTGTTTGGATATGAACAAAATTCAACCCCTTTTCCACATAAATTATCAACCCGAGGGCATTAGTTATTTCAAGACTAACGACATCATATATGCAAGAACAAGCACATGAACTGCTGTAGATCACAGGTTTAAATCCATCAACACACAGACTACTGTAACAACAATTAAATGGATTGTAGAATTAAAAGACATTCACAGAAATTAAAGAATTAAACTGTAACAGCAGTAATGAAATCACACTAAAACATAAAACAATGCAAAGAAAGGAAAACGCAGCACCTGATCAAAAGAGTGGGCCCAACTCTCTGATTAGGGCTGCGGCAAACTCACGAATTACATGTCAAACAACAAGATGTTATGCATTAAATTAATGAAAGAATAAACTTGTTACAAGATTTGTATGTAAGTGGGCTTAACCCCGATTCATAGCCAACAAGCCTCTTTATACAAATGTCTTGGAAACCTAGATTCCCCTCAACAACTCAATATTACAAAAATACACTTTGTTACAACAACAACCTAGTTGCCCAGAAAGAAACCACAAAAAGGCCTAAAATAATGTTGGTGTGGAATAGAGTCTGTTACGCTGTAACAACAAATGAGGATACCGCTGGAAATTATGGGTTGTTCCATGACTCACGGCTGCAACGCTCTTGCTTTGGCCGAATCTATAGAAATATTAGAGTTAATATATAAAAAGGTAAAACCTCCATGACAATTACTTCATTAATCAAATATCCCATGAAAGATAAGGAAAAGGGGTTTTACCTCATGCGTTTAAGAACAATAATGGTACAAAGAGATAGAAATATAGGGTAAAATGGGAGAGGAAAGTATACAAATCTGGTACCCAACATCTCCCCCCAACTGGTCTATCTGCATGTCCTCATGTAGCTCGTCATCTCCTCAGATCTGGATTGGACTAACTGTGACTGGCATGAAGCTATGTTATATCATACTCTTTAGCCATATCTGTCCCTGGTGGTTTATATCCTTCTGTCAAAACAACATCCTTCCACCAGTCTGGATAACGTTGTATGCAGGAGCATATCACTCGGTTGGAAACCAGATAAGGGGAAATTGAAACCTTAATCCCATTCATATGACCCCACAGGTATGAATGCATGCTACAAAACGTGGCATTCTCTCTAGAGCCCGTGCAAAGTTAGGTGCCCCAAATGTTTCTCATTCTCTGACGGCTGAGGATGACAACATCCACCTTTTCTGACAACTATCCAGCGCTTCTTTGTGAAACATCGTAATCTAGCTGACACATAGGTCAGCACACCATTTCTGGGTTACCAACATGTGTTATTTACGGCCCTCAATCTGTAGAAATGTATAATGCTTGTTATAAATGTTTGAGGACTGGCCTTGCTCTTTCCTCATCATTAATGGCCTTCCGACTTGGTTTTCTTCAAATGTATCCCATGCCTTTCTCCACTTAATTTGATTGATGGTATAGGAGGTGAAATCTCTTAAATGAATGTCCCCCATGAATGGAACAGGGTTAAAAGACAAATCATGCCTTAAGAAATACCCATGCATGTAGAGCTCGCACAATAAGTGTTGTCCTATGATATCATGAATTTTTAAAATACGAAGAAATTGAATGGGGTCCTCAATTTCATACCAAATCTCCTTATATATACTTTCAATACAAAAGAAAAGAAATTTATCGTGAAGGAATAAGGCATAGCTATGTGCAGGAGGTCTGCAGGCCATTATCTATTGTGCCAAAGAGAACATCTTCTCCTTATCTGTTTGAGGCTGCTGCACTTGTTCTTCCAATTCTTCTATTCTGGCCTTCTGTTTAGCTTGCTTCAGTTGCACCTTATATAACTGATCCATGTACCCTGTGATGATTCTGATAGCCTGTTCTTGAACCCGAGTTGTTTCCTTTTTATGGTCACTTGTAGCAGACTGCCCCTTATGGATCTCAGCGGCCAATACAAATTCTCGACCTTCAAACAACTCTTCAATCGGGTCGGTCTGGGTGGCTACAGAGGATACCTCAATTTTTGGCTTTACTTCCCTCCATTTGTAGATTTTTACCTTCTTTTTCAGCCGGGAAACTTTCCTTTTCAAATCCCAAACCTCCCTTTTTAGTCTCATGGTTTCATTGAACTGCAGTTGATACCTCTTCTTGAGAGGTAACCTTCTTTTCTCACACTGTTCAATCCATTCCTGTTTAACAATAAATTCAGTTTCTGGGCGTATGATAGGCTCAGGAGGCAATGGAATGCTACCAATATTCTAAGTGGATTCTCTTGTTAGGCCTTTATGGCTGGGCTCCCTATCTTTAGGGGCTTCTTCCTCTATATTCCCTTTGGGGACTCCTGCTGTCTTGTCCGAATTTTCATTGACCACTTTGGGTTCTGGTGTTTCCACAGGAATTATATCTTCTTCGTGAGCCTTTAAGTGCTCTGACAGAGGTTCGGTAGTGATTGGGCCAATCTTTTCCATGTCAACAAATTTTAGCACTGGCGGAACAACTACTTCCTCCATTAATCGTTTGGGCGAGTGGAATCCCCTCGCCCCTCTAGGCATCATGGACTGGAACGGAGAACGAGGGATAGACTCATCATCCTCATTTCCGGCTTTAGCCAGAACTTTGTGCATTACTACCTCAACTGGGGTCGATGCTGGTTCTTATGGGGAAGCATCGATTTCGCAGCTTGTTTCCCTTCTGTCCTCTCGCTCTTTGTTCACCATTTATTCTTCTAGGGTCGATACTGGTTCTTATGGGACAGTATTGAGCTCCTGATTTATTCCTTCTCTACCTTCCTGTTCCTCATGAATTGCTTCTTTTTCCACAATCGGTACCAGTTCTTGAGGGACAACGTCGATTTCGCAGGCTGAATCCTCCTGTTCTAGCCGAATTGGGGGTGTTTCTTGTGTAACACCCCCACTTGTATCAACATCCATATTTGCTTAGACAGGTGATGTTGTTTCTTGCAAAACAACATCACTTTCCATTCCTATGTCCGCAATTTCACTCCCTTGTTCTTGATTGACAAAATTCGACGATTGTATGACAGTCTCGACTTCCTGCACAATGTCCATAATTTCTTCATCTGTGGGATCTTCAAGCGAGGCTAGTTCTTATGTGGCAGCCTCGGCTGTGTCACCAATTACCTCCTCCATTCTCATTTCTTCAGGTTCCTCCTGATCAAACATCATTTCCACTTCTTCGGGTTCCTCCTGATCAACTTCCATTTCCATTTCTTCGGGTTCCTCTTGACCAATTCCTTCCAAATGTTCTTCTTTTTCTAAACCAGCTGAAGAGACTAGTTCCTCTGCTCTAGCAACAATAATGGATACTATCTCTTCTTTTGAGGATCCACAGAGTTCCGCCCAACAGACCCAAAGCATGTTTATTGCATGCACAACCAATAAACGCACCAATCTGTGGTTGGAGAGCACTACCGACATCCAGCACGAACACAGAGCAGACTATGCCATGTGCTGCAGTTGTTTCAATAGGAAGAAGGGCATGTTTAAGGAATGCACCTAAGACTGTGGAATTTGAAGGTGCGTTAGAATTTTAAAATGATACTTAAACAGAGTTGTGGCCTAGCCTTTGCAAGTTATGTATTTTATTACAAAACTTGCAACTTCGTTCCAAGGATACGCCCCAGTCCTGCTCTCATATCCTCTATCCATTTGAACAACACTTTCCGCTGTCTGAAAGAAAAATTTGAGAAACTCTGGGAGAGAAACTCTCCAAGAAAACCATTGCTTCCCCTGCTGTCTCAACCCGCTAACCTCTGCAATTACCTCTTATGTGACAGGAACTTCCAGACCTCTGACCCACGAGTAATTCTCATCTAAATTGAGTGTGAACTCCATTTTGATTACCCTATCAAACCCCTGCAATCTGTCAAAGTAGGTATTCCACCCTGCATCAACAAATATTTTCCATACCTCTGGGTTTCTACGAACTGAAGCTGTGTTTTCAGGCTCATGCCACACATCCAGCCCACTCATATTGTGGAGACTTGTAACGGCACTTCTTGTACCAGTAGACCGTTGGGCGAAGTGGTGGATACCAAATTAAAAAAAAAAACATGGTGAAAATTAAAGGTGGTAATTCTCGGAAACCGAGAAAAATCATAAAAGAATATGGTAAGTGTAATGAATAAAAATAATAATTGTTTCGTATGGAGTGAAAAAGACATATTACGGATCCCAATACGTATTGTATGATTATACCAAATGTTTATGGGGATCGTAAGGTATACCACACACAGACTGTCATAATTATTTATAAGGTAATTATTATACCGTCCTTGACTATGAAAACATCCCCTCAAATTAAATTTTTGTCGTCTGTGGCATTAAAGTCTTCACATGGGATATTTAATTAAATCGGTAAAAGTCACGTGGAGGTGTACTTGGCGGCCTACCTGGACGAAGTGACGGTTGGTAGGATGACGACGCAGTAATGATGTGAATGGAGTAACAACAGTATGAGTAACAGCATCCAAAGTAATAGCATCCGGTGTAACAACATCTGGAGTAACAACAGTGCAAGTAGCAGCATCCAGAGTAACAACAGTGCGAGTAACAAAATCCGGTGTAACGACATCCGAGGCAATGTATTCCGGTGTAACAACATCTGGAGTAACAACATCGAGTAGCAACATCAGAGTAACAACAGTGCGAGTAACAACATTTGGTGTAGCAGCACCTGGAGTAACAACAGTGTGAGTAGCAGCATCTGGAGTAACAACAGTGCGAGTAACAACATATGGTGTAATAGCATCTGGAGTAACAACAGTGCGAGTAGCAGCATTGCGAGTAACAACATCCTGTGTAACAACATTGATCAACAAGTAACAACATCAAGTAGCAGCATCCGATCTAACAACATCATGAGTAGCAACAGCCGAGTAACAACACCATGAGTAGCAGAAATCGAGTAATAGCACCATGAGTAGCAGCAACCAAGTAATAGCACCATGAGTAGCAGCAACTGAGTAACAACACCATGAGTAGCAGCAACCGAGTAACAACACCATGAGTAGCAGCAACTAAGTAACAACACCATGAGTAGCAGCAACCAAGTAACAACACCATGAGTAGCAGCAATCGAGTAACAACAACATGTGTAGCGACAACCGAGTAATAACACCATGAGTAGCAGCAACTGAGTAACATCACCATGAGTAGCAACAACTGACTCTTTGGAAAAAATTTCTTTGATTTTTACTCCTTAGTAGTAACTCCTGCAAAAAGACAACAAGATAAACAATATAATTCTTTATTCTTTTATTGTTTTTTTTTTTTATTACAAAAAGGGTGCAGAGGAATAATTCTCTGCGCTGATAACCTTCAAACCAGATTTATCAGAGAGGTGTTTGATAAAAGCGTCCTTAGAGGCTGGGCGGTGGTATAATATCACGCGATGTCCATTGACTATAAATGAAGCACGTGTATTATCAATTGTGACTAGCCTGACTATTCCATTATCAAATACAGTGTCCACCTCGTAAGGTCCCATCCAACGAGTGCAAATATTTCCCGTAAAATCCTTAAAACGGGAGTCATAAAGTAGTGCCCAATCTCCACTCTGAAACACCTTATTCTTAATAAACTTATCGTGTCATTTCATTTTCTGCTGCTGAATAGCAATAGTTCTCTGGAAAACCATTGAATGGATTTCATCTAGTTCATTGAGCTGAGCCAGTCGGTGTTTATGGGCATATGATAGATCTAAACCAACTTCAAGAGCTGTTTTGAGCGTACTAATTTCAAATTCTATTGGAAACAACGAGGATTTCCCATAAACCAGCTCGAATGGTGAAAACCCTGTTGTATTTCTCCATGTTGTTATGTACGCCCAGAGAGCTTCAGGAAGCTTTTGAGCCTAATCCCGACGATGGTATGCCACATTTTTTGTCAAGATGTTTTCCAATGTCTTTTTTGTGCTTTCCACTTGTCCATTCGCCTAGGGATGGTATGGAGACGTCACCCTGTGCTTGACCCCATATTTTTGCATGAGATTTGCTATCATGTGGGATGTGAATTGTGCTCCTCCATCTGAAACAATCTCTCTTGGAGTATCGTAACGATAAAAAGTTTCTTCAAATAGAAAATTTGAGACCACTTGCTCTGTTGCTTTCATAACAACTTTGGCTTCCATCCACTTAGTCACATAATCAGTACAGACCAAGATGTGGACTTTTTGCTGGGAGGGTGGGTTAAAGGGTCCAACGAAGTCAATAGCCCATTTCTCAAAAGGCTCGAGGACTACCTGTGCCTGAAAAAGCATCTCATCAGCTCGACCGGACTACCCCATACGTTGGAAACTATCACACCTCCTAACATAATTATGTGCATCACAAAAGATAGAAGGCCAGTAATATCCCATTTGTAGCACCTTATGGCCTGTTCTTTTTTCTGCAAAATGCCCTCCACAAGGGCCATCATGGGCAACTTTCAATATTTCATAAATATCATCCTCAAACACATAGCGTCGGATCTGCTTATCTGCTCCTGTATGAAAAAAGTACCCTGCCATCTAAGAATAGCGGGCACTATGATGAATAATTTTCTACTGTTCCCTGTATGACAAATGAGGAGGCACTTTCCCTGTGGCAAGATAGTTAGTAATATCTGCATACCACAGAGGTTTAGTAGAAACTGAAAAAAGATGTTCATCAGGAAAACTATCTTCTATAGGTGTGCATTCATCATTGTTATCCATTCTAGATAGGAAATCAACGACTACATTATCTTTTCTTGGTTTGTCTACTATTGTAATATCAAATTCTTGAAGCAATAGCAACCATCATGTAATACAGCCAGGAATAATAGGTTTATTCATCAAATACCTGATTGTTGCGTGATCAGTATGGACAACAATAGAATACCCGGTGATGTAGTGCCGGAACTTATTGACAGCATAAATGACAACCAAGAATTATTTTTCTGTCACCGTGTAATTTATTTTAGCAGGAATTAAATTCTTGCTGACATAGTAAATTGCATATGGTGTTTTGTCTACTTGTTGTCCTAAAACAACCCCTACTGCTGTTTGACAAGCATCGGTATGTATGTGAAATGGTAATTCCCAATCAAGTCCTCGAAGGATTGGAGCCTTGCAAACCAACCCTTTAATTTTCGTGAAAGTTGTCTCACAATCTTCAGTCAACAAGAATTCTGCATCTTTTGTTAGCAATTGAAACAGTGGATGTGTTATTTTAGAAAAATTTTCTATAAAGCGTCTTAATAACCAACACAACCAATAAAGCTACGTACATGTGTGGGTGTTTTGGGTACCAAGAAGTGTAATATTACCTCTACTTTAGCTGGATCAACTCGAATTCCAGCAGCTGAGAGAAAATGTCCCAATACCACTCCTTCTTCCCTCATCATATGACATTTGACTGTACTCAGAGATACATGGGTCTGTTTACATATTTTGAGTACTTTCTCCAGATTTTCCAATCCTTCCTCAAATGAGTTTCCATATGGAGTAAAATCATCCATATACATCTCAACGCTATCATCGACCAAATCAGAAAAGGTTCCCAAGATTGCCCACTGGAAGGTAGCAGGAGCATTACACAGGCCAAATGGGAGGACCCTGTATGCAAAGGTTCCCCAAGGGCATGTGAAATTTTTTTTATCTTGGTCTTCTGAGGCTATCTGGATCTGGTTATATCCACTCAAACCGTCTAGGAAGGAAAATAAATTCTTCCTAGCCAAGGTATCTAGGACTTGGTCAATGAATGGCAAAGGGAAATGGTCTTTTTGCATTTCCTTATGTAGTTCCCTATAATCTACGCAGATCCACCATTTACCACTATTTTTGGGAACAATAACTAGCGGAGATACCCACTGACTATCTAAGATAGGGTAAATTAATCCTACATCCAATAAATTTTGTAATTCTTCCTTAACAATGTTTTTTAGAGCATGGTTCATTCTCCGTTGAGGTTGTATTATAGGGCAGCAATCTTCCTTAATATAATTATGATGAGTACATAAGTTGGCAGGGATCCCCTTCATGTCGGTATAATCCCAGGCAAAAGCTTCCTGATGATCCTGAAGGACTTTCAAAAGCTGTTTTGTTTGGGATTTGGACAGGTTTGGGTTGATATTAAGTGTTTTCCTTGGTTCAATCTCAATTGGAATACTATCATGGGATGAGGTTACAGGGATGTCTTAAATGTCATCTTCTGGTTCAATGTTTTCCCGTGTTTCACATCTCATAGCAGATTCTAGAATATGTCGAGTTAAATCAGAAACAGAACTGGAATCATTAATTAAAGCGTTAATGGCATCGTCCTCATTTTTTGTTTTAAATTGAAGGGCCTGCTCAATAGTGAGGACTGGTCTAACATCTTCATTTTCAGGTTCAGGCTCTTCTACAGGTAGAGGTTTCTAACTGGTTAATTATTTTTCAGTTGGGCTAGATTCCGCAGGAGGGTAAAGCTTAAGATTATTTGTAATTGTCCCATTTGATATGATCATATGCCCAGATCGGCACCCTATGTAGGCATTTGCAGTTGCGAGCCAGGGTCTTCCTAGGATCAATGGGTGACCACCAATTGAAGATCGAGTATGTAATACAAGGAGGTCCACAGGGTAATGCCATGAATCTACTGAAATAATCACATCCTCTAATTTCCCTACTGGTTTAATTGTAGACATGTCTGCTAGTTCCAAGATAGTAGGGGTTGGTTTAATGTTTCCAAGACCTAATGTGTTCATTGTTTCAGCAGCGATAATGTTGATGGCTGCTCCCAAGTCTACCAGTACATTTGGGATTTCAACCTCATTAATCTGTACTGTTAGAATTGGGTTCCCTGGGTCTCCATATTTTACAGGCATGATCTTTCCTAACATGATATCGGATAGTCTACCCATTACATGAATGGTTAATGGATCCTTAGGTTTCCTCCCTGGTTTCTTAGAGTAGTATTATTTAAGTGTCTTTGCATATATAGGTACATCCCTCATAGCCTGTAGTAGGGGTATTTTAACAAAGAGATTTTGTAGCTCCCCGAAGAAATCAAATTCTGCTTGAGGGTTTGGTTTACTCAAGGTTAGTCTTTCAGGATATGGAGGAGAAGTTGAATGACCTTGATTAGGAATAGCTTGGGGAGGTGCCTGGTTCATTATGTTTTGGTATAATTTCTCCTCTGATGTTCTCTGTTCTGGTTCTGTATCTTCACTGTCAAATTGTTCTATAATAATAGGTGAAGTAGGTGCATTTACTACCCGGCCATATCGTAGATTTATCTCATTGAGTCCTATGGTAGAAATGTTGTAAGATGGAAGGTTCAAAGTGCATATTTGTTGGACACCTTTACTATTCAGATTCGAGTTGGGCTGGATAGGAAGCTGGGGTCTAATGGCCGGGTTTCCTGGAGGTACATTGGAGGGAAAATGAAGTTGTTGTTGAGGCATAGACTGAGGAAACTGTCCAGTAGGAGAGGGTCCACACCAGGTATGATTCCATGAAGGATTTAGACTGGCTTGGGGAACCCATTGTTGCAAAGGGGGATACTGATATTGAGACCACATAGCTGAAAACGGTGGAGATTGGGGACCCATATTAAAATTGTTAAAATACTGAGATGGGTCCTGAAACATACCTAGATTCATAGCTGGTGGTCGAGGTTGCCATGGCTTCTCCTACCCCATGATGTATAGCTGGTCTACCACGCTTTCTTCACTTTCCCCTTGAAAAACTGCCTTCAGTTTCGGCAAGGAAGGACATGAGCTGGTCGCATGAGTATATTCATAGATTGCGCAGGCTTCCACTATGTTTAACGAGAATTCCTTCAAAGGATGCTTCTTTCTGCACTGTGGGCAGAATATGGCCATAGAATTTTCTAACTCCATTTGTTTCTGTGTCCATCTGGGTAGATAATGTGCTTAGAATATCAGTCCTTAGGTTGTCCATTAGATTTCCAATTTTTTCTTTTATAACCCCTCCACCAGAAGTCTTTGATGACCGAATTCCTTGTCCACTCCTTGCATCCCCCCGTGAACACTTAATGCAATAATCACAGATAGTATCGAAGTATTCTTTCGAAATATCCCTTTGCCTACTATATTCAAAAGTTTCAGTGAGTCTTCCCTAAGTGTTCGAAGAAGAATGATCTTCAAAATGTCCTTGTCCAGGTCACTATGTCCATACCTCTGCAATATGTATTTAAATCGTTCCACACAATCCTCTATGTTTTCGTCCTCTTTCTGTGCAAACTTAAAAATTTCCTTCTTAATGTCACGAGATTTACATTAATCTTGGTATTTCTCCGAGAAATCTTCTTGCATTCCTTCCCATGAGGTAATTGTGCTCCCTCTTAAACCCATGAACCATCTCAAGGTCGTCCCCTTTAGGGTAGCAGGAAATATCTTTAATTTCTGAGCATCAACAATATAGTCATATCCTCGACAAACAATGTCAAATTCAAAGAGGAACATATCAGGGTCTTTAGAAGAAAGCCCATGGAAACTAGGCAGAGCTGTTAAAGGGATGGGTCTCATTGGTGCATCATCTGCAACGTTTCCAATTGGAAAATCAATAAAGGAACTTATAGGTGCCATAAATACCCTCCAATACTCACTTGGGATTTTTGGTCTCTTTTCAGATTAGCTTGTTTTTTAATTTTCATTGAAGAACTCGACTAGCGCGGGTTTTTACCTGACAGTCGCGCCACTTGGCGCGTGTTGCATTTGTCTGTCTCGCGCCACTCGGCCTCTGGCGCTAGTTTCAAGGCCACAGTCGCGCCACCCCTGTGACTTTTTTGAGTTTCTTCAATTTTTGTCTTTCTGAGCTTGACCAGTACTTTTCTTCTTGATTTCCTGATTGTTTGAGTGTATTGGAGTCTTGTTTGACTGGAATTCACCGCTATCCTTTGGTTGTTTGCCTCTGTCTATCGGTTTCACGATTTGAGCCCTAGGGCATCTAGTGGCATAGTGAATCGAGCCCTCCTTGAGAGTTTTGGTGTCTTGATTGTCCTGTCAACTTGTTGATTGATTCTCCACTCCCTCTTAGCAGTCTTTGATTGTTTTGTTGCGTCTTTTGAGTGATTGTTCATTCTTTCATTCAGAATTCGTTTGCCCTTGCTTTGGACCCAGATCACACGGTCCATTGGGTGTTTTCGAGTCTTTCTTCGATTTGAGAGACTTTGGGTCGATTTAGAGATTTGGTTGCTTGCTTTGTTGAGTGAATATTGTTTGCTTCGCTCTCTTAGTTATCATTTCTCCAATTGTTCCTTTTGTTTTCAGTGCACATTAGCCATTAAACATTGAAAATCAAAAAAAAATATATAGTCTCTTTTGTTTTTTTAATTAGTGCAAATTGTCATCTTTTCCGTATTACTAGTGATTCGTGTTTGAATGAAAAGTGTGCAATTGCATTAGTTGCATTAGAGACATTCTTGTTTGTATTCCGTTCATTTCGTTTGTATTAAAGCTCTCAACTCTCATTTAACTAGTTTTCATCGAACGAAATGTTGCATCGTAGCATATAGCTTGCATTTAGGAGACACTGCATATTTTGATGAGAGCACAGAAGTGGAACTTAATTGAAGATCAACTGTAAATTTATTCAATTAACCTAAGGCAACATTGGAACTTAACGAAACATATTTAGAAGGTCTAGGCTAGAGACGTGTTCCGGCGTCGTTAAACCTAGCAGCTGTCGTTCGCCTGTTGGCTTTAGACAGCGCTAGTACGGACTTGCGCTCCCCGTACCGTCGCGTATGTAAAGGGAGACCCCTCTAGGTTTTCAATCCTTTGTCCACGAGGGCGGGTACTGTCCACCCTTTTACCGTGATACACCGAACACAACATTCGGGGAGACTACCTGCACGTACGGAAAGTCCTTGGTCGATTTCTGTTTCATTTTTGGAAACCAAGGTGTATATTGCAGTTCACGGATATTTGGTACACCCTTTGTGCCTAGTTTTTCCTGAGAAGTCATTTGGTCTTTTCTGACTCCCTAAACTTGAAAAGACCGTCAAGCGCTTGTCCTTTCACGCTTGTGTCAACTCTGAAAGAGATAGAGTCATCTTTTTATCGTTTCTCGACTCTTAAAACATGAAACGATAGGATTTGTTTATTTTCCAATGTGGTAAAATCAATCTCCCACGATAACACACCTGTTTAGATATTGCTTGTGACTGTTTGATCGTGTGTCTTAATTCATTTTCAGCCCGTGTGTGTGTGTGCTCTCTTCTTCTAGTCTTTTGTCACGGTGGCGGAACCCTCGGTTTCGTCTACTGGTAGTCCTTACACGGACGATTCTTCAGAGGCTTCTGAACCTTCTGTTGAACCACAGCAGCCTGTTGTTTCCGAGTTCCCTGACGGAGGACCGGTCCTCGCCGAGCAACCCTTTGGAGAGCCAGTTGAGTTCCACTGGCCCTTTTCGGACCCTGTGTCTGAATTGAGATTAGGAGCTGATTTCCTTTCTCTTACATCGGGTTCACCGTTTATTGCTGTTGTTTTTCCTCCTAGTCCTCGCCGTCTTCTGCGTGATTTAGCAGCAGGATCAACCATGAGTGATTCTGGTGAGGAAATTCTCGGGTCTGATGACTATCAGCGCATCCCTCGTAGATTGTTCGAGGGAGACGAGTCTGAGCTGGCTACCACATCGTCAGCTGGTCCTTCTTTGCCACAGGGATACAGATCTCTAGGTCAGATTATTTCAGCTGCTGCCTCTATGGGAATATCATCTCCTGCTTCGAGGCCAGCTGCCACAACACCCGGGGTGTCTCCTTCGACGCCCATCACTTCTGTTCCCGTGCGACCCACTGTTTGTGTGGCTGCCTCTTCTGCTGTTGCCTCAGCATCTGCTACTAGATCTGGGCCAACTCCAGAGGACATTTATCTAGCTACTGCTATACCGGAGAATATCTCTCCGGAGGAGTATCGGTTGTTTTTACAGCAGCCGAACGCCGGAGCTGGACAACTCCCCCAAGATCCTTATCGGTCTTTCTTTTCGCACTATGCACAAGATGGCACTCCCGTGTATGGTTTTCCGGGTCAGCTTAACGAGCATGGGGACATTTTGCGTCTCCCTGCTCCTGAGGCCTATCTTTATGTTCAAGGTTTACCGTACAACCAGGCTCAGAACTTGCAGGCACAACCTTTCCAAGGTCAACCTGCAGGCCAACCTGGCTATCAGTACGACCCACGGGGACAGCCCAATCAAGGCTACTCTGCGGGCCAGCAAGGGCCATTCTATAATCCGCAAGGACCATATTATAACCCTGCTGGTCGCTTTCCTTTGACCTCGGTAGGTATCAACGAGGGCAAAACCTGTGGTTTCGGGGGCAAGTCCGGCCTTCCTTACGGAAATTAGCTGGTATCCTGTTGTCTCTAACGTTGCATATCAGCAAGGACCTCTTTATGGTTCTGCTTCGGGTCAAACTGGTTTCCAGCAAGCACCTGGTCCTGTTCCACCACTGGGCCAACCGGGTCATCCGGTACAACCTGGTGTCCCGCCTCCAGGCCAACCGGCTTATTCGGTGCAACCTGGGGCTCACTTACAACCGGGTCAGCCTGCGCAACCAGCGCCGCCCCCTCATTCGGGTCAACCTGTTCATTCAGGCCAGCCCCCTCATTCCGTTCACTCTGCTCACCAGCCTGCTCACTCAATGCCGCAGCCAAATCAACAGTTGCGCCCTACGTACCAGGCTCCGCAGGGTTCCACTTATCAGCAGTCTACTCATCCTTAGAGTGGTTATTCTCCTCATGGTCAATCTCAACCGAACTATAACCACTCTGGAGGCTCTCAGTATCCTCCTCCTCCTCACGGTTCTAACTATGCTCAGCAGCCAAATCCAAACGCTGCTTATACGGGGCAGACGCCTAATCAGGGCCCGAACCCTGGTTATCAGGCCCCACACAATGGTTACCCGCAACCAAATCAGTCTGGCTATACGAATTATGCCCCTCACGGTCAGAATCCTACGGGACAGAACCCATGGGGGCAGGGATATTCACAACCATCGTGGAGCATGGGTACCGGACCTTATTCTGGGACTGGCATGGGAATTAACCCTCCATTTCCGTTCCTGGCTACCTTGGATCTACCGGACGTTTCGAAGTTGACCAATGATCCGATTGCTCATAATCCATATTGGCCCCCGGTTCCAACCAAGATACCAGGTGACTGTCCCAAGTTTGAGGGCAAAGCTGGCGAAGATCCCCAGGCGCATGTGATGACGTATCACCTCTGGTGTTCGTCTAACTCTTGGACTGACGATTCGATTCGTTTGCGTCTTTTCCAGCGTACGTTAACAGGAGCTGCTGCTAAGTGGTACATAGAGCTATCCCGTGGTATTTTTCAGGTTTCCTTTCGTTGGCTGTGGCTTTCTCACGCATTTCCGGTTGCAGGTCCGGTATGGAGCGGGGCCGCACCTCTGTCTTCACGAAGCGAGACTGAAAGCCTCACATCTGGATCACATCCGCAGGTAGCGGCGCGGCTGCGTCGTGATCCAAGTTTCACATAAGTCGGTGCAGCTCCTTCAGTTCACCACCTCCTTCCTTGAACAAAATCGGCTAGGGATATCGCGATGGGGAGCGATGACGAAGGAACAAGCTGTCGCGCGTGCCGTCGCGGATGCGGTTTGTTTAATGGCACGCTTTGTGACATCTTGACGATGCTGCAGCACGAGCCAAGAATGACCCACCTTAGTGGATGGTGTCATTGGTTCCGTTTCTCAAAATTCGAAGAAGTCTTCGAATGGGAGGCAGAAGGCTAATTCTTCCAATAATCCCTCTACCAATCCCGCCTCATCCGATTCTGGTAAAACCGCGGAGGTAAACGCCGTTCAGGCCAATCCTGCAGACAAATCCTCCAAGGGGAAGAAGAAGGGCAAAGGCAAATCAAGATCTGATGCCCCAAAACCGGAATCTAAATCTCGATCTGAGGATGGCTCACAACGTAAGCCGAAATTTCCTTGCCTCATCTGTGAAGGAGACCATTACACTAAAGATTGTCCAAGACGATCCAAAGTCAGTCAACTTCTTAAAGGCTCAAAGGGTACTCCGGCTGTTTTAAAGGAGCCATTTCCATCTCAGCAGACCCAGATGGTCGAACAAGGTTCATCATCTGCACCGTTTGGGTCTCAAGTTTTCATGATGAAGACTAATGCACCTATCACTATCGCTACGAGGTCCAAGGATTACAATAATCGGCAGCAGGCACCCGGGAAGGCAGTGGCGGATGGACCGCCTCCCGCATCTGCTTCTGGTTCATTGGAAATTGAGAAGCCGACTCTCGAACCCGTTGTGAAGCCACCTCCCAAAGGTGTTCTTCGGAGATCCTCTTACAATCCAAACGCTCGTGCCGCTCAACATTACAGTATTGTTGAGGATCTGGCACAGGCGCCATGTGCCATGTCTGCACTTGAGGTTCTTCAGAGTTGTCCTTCTGGCAGAAGGCTTTCTTCGTACGCCATCGGTGAACGTGGCAAATTCGACCTTCACCTTTGGTGAAGAAATTTCTCCCCCGGCTTCTAATTTTCATGCTTTGGTTATTCAAGTCGGGATTAACGGTCTGAACGTTCACAGAGCCGTCGTAGATGAGGGTGCATCTACTTGTGTTATGTCCTCCGCTTGTTGGAAAGCCATCGGCTCTCCAACCTTATCATCATCTCCCAATGCCCTTGAGGCATTTGATGGCCGGGAATCTAAACCCCTGGGAGTTCTCGAGAGTCTGGCGATTACATTACAGGGAAAAACCGTCAACGTTGAAGTAGAAGTAGTTGACGCTAAACTCAACTACAACATACTTCTTGGCCGCAGCTGGACCCATGCCATGCTCTGCGTGCCGTCTACTGTCTTTCGATTCATCAAGTTCCCTCACGAGCAAGGTAACTGATGAACCGATTTGTCGTGCAGACTTTCGGGAACAACGTGCGTGTGTGGATCAAATTCGAATCACCCGAACGACGCAGGACTGGTCTTTTCTGAGCCGGTCCTCGCCAGGCCTCACTGCCTTGTCGCAAAGAACCGCTCAAGTCAGCATGTTGTCCCGGAGCGATGACCCGGCTGATTCTGACGGTATGTAGGTTGAAGTCATGCCTTTAACGCCGGTGAAGATAAATGCGCCGGGATTGTTCGCACGCCGGACCCTCCACCTCCTGACATGCTCCCGATGAGCATGGCTCTTGACGATCTCCTCACAATCCCCAACCGTCGGTGATTCGCCCCCGGTCCTCTTAGAAGACTTTTCCCTCGAGATGAGCTATAATTGAAGCTGTGTCTGCGAAACTATGTGGGGCGATGAGCATCATCGTTCTCGTTTATGCACAACGAGGGCAACCAGCGGATTGTCTCGGCGCTATGCTCGGGTTCCTTCCTCCTCTTCAAACACCGATCTTGACGCACTAGGTCTTTTCGGAGGGTAATCTGAGTAACATTACTCAAACGGTTCTTATCAACATCTCTGTTAAACCAGGGATTGTTGAGAACATTCATGTGGGTGTGACTTGTTCTCCCGAGGAGATTCAGGTCTATACGGAACTTTTTAAAGAATTCAGAGATGTTTTTGCATGGTCCTACGAGGAAATGCCGGGAATTGATCCTAGTATTGTCGTGCACGAGATTCCAACCTATCCAGGTGCGAAACCCGTGCGCCAACGCTTGCGTCCCATGCATCCTCGAAAAGCCGCCGCTATCAAGGCAGAGGTTGAAAAACTTCTGAACGCGGGGTTTATTTATCCTATCCCCCTTACAGAATGGGTGTCCAATATCGTCCCTGTCGATAAAAAGCAGGGTACCATTCGAGTCTGTGTAGATTATCGCGATGTCAATCGCGCCTGTCCTAAGGACAATTATCCCACTCCGTTTATCGATCAGATTATTGACGATTGCGCCGAGAGTGAGATCTACTCCTTAATGGACGGTTTCTCAGGTTACAACCAGATTAACATTTCACTTGAGGATCAACATAAGACCACATTCATCTGTCCGTGGGGCACTTTTGCATATAAAAAACTCCCGTTCGGCTTAAAGAACGCTGGCGCCACGTTTCAGCGAGCTATGTCATATGCTTTTCATGATATTCGCCATATCGTCCAGCCTTATCTAGACGACTTGCCTGCCCATTCGGGTAAGCGAGAGGATCATCCGGAACATCTTCGCCAGATATTTCTTCGCTGCAGACGCTACAATATTAGGCTGAATCCTCATAAGTGCGTCTTCTGCGTCGACTCTGGCCGTCTTTTAGGCTTTATAGTCTCGAAAGATGGAATTCGCCTCGACCCTCTAAAGGTTGAGGCCATTGTAAATCTCCCGTCACGCTCCTCCCTTTATCAGTTGCAGAGTCTGCAGGGGAAAGCGAATTTTCTTAGGCGCTTCATCCCGAATTATGCCGAGGTGGCCAAAGGATTCACTCGTTTGTTAAAGCAGAATGTTCCCTTTCATTGGGACAAAATCGCTCAAGAATCCTTTGAGAAGCTGAAGACATTGCTAGTCAATGCTCCATTGCTTCGTCCTCCGGACTACCACCGCGACTTTACTTTGTATCTAGCCGCCGCATTAAGCACCATCGCCATGGTCTTGGTGCAGGATGACGAGAACGGTGATGAACATGTTTTTTATTACCTCTCTCGGAACCTTCTCGACCCGGAAACGCGTTACGCACATGTTGAGAAGTTGGCCTTAGCAGCCGTACACGCTGTACAGCGCTTCCGCCATTACATCCTTTTGCGCACGATCACAGTGGTTTCAGACTGCAACCCCATGACATATATTCTTTCCAGACAATTGCTGTGGGGCAAGTACTCCAAATGGATTGTCATCCTGCAGGAGTTTGATTTGGAGTTCACCACTGCCAAGTCAACTAAATCACTGGTCTTCGCGGATTTGATTTGTTCTCTCCCGACAGACTCTCTTCCTGAACACACTGAAGATCATATTAGGACAAACGTTGTTTCTTATACAAATGCTATTGATCGCCAATGCGGGGACATCATGATGTATCTTGAGACGCGCCATTCGATGCAGGTTGGATAAACTTCACCCATGTGGTGGGATTAAGCACAGGTCCAACCCTACAACGCCAGTGGGAGATACCCTATGTCGTATTGGGTAGATTAGGTGCTAAAGCGATCTTACCTTACAACAGGCGGTGGCGTCTTGAATAGCGCCTGATGGGCGCTGTGGTAGACGCATGTCACGAGATATACCGCGCCCAAAGATGCGGCCAGGTTGCGCCCTGGCCGTCTATATTCAAGGATTGCATCACTACAGTCCGAAAATGCCATCCGTGCCAGATTTTTCAGCGCAAGATGCGCGCGCCGCCGTTGCCTTTGCATCCGGTTATTACCGTCGGCCCTTTCGCGAAATGGGGCGTAGATTTTATGACGTGTAACCCTCACTCGGCCGGGGGGCATGCGTATATCATCGTCGCCGTCGACTACTTCACTAAGTGGGCTGAGGCGATGCCTACACTTGCTGCTGACGGAAGAACGGCTGCTTCTTTTTTATTCAACCATGTTATTGCACGATTCGGGGTCCCTCAAGCTATCGTCACTGATCACGGTACTCATTTCCGTGATTACATGATGGCGGAGCTGACAGCTGCGTTGGGCCTGCGTCACGACGGCTCAACGCCATACTACCCTCAAGCTAACGGTCAGGTTGAAGCAGTGAACAAGGTTTTGGTCACTATGCTTCAACGAACAGTTGGGATTCATAAATCCAGTTGGCATCTCCAACTGTTCTCAGCTCTATGGGCGTACCGAACATCTGCTAAAAGTGCAACCGGATTCACACCATTCCAACTGGTGTACGGTCTGGAAGCTACTTTGCCGGTTGAATGTGAAATTCCTTCGCTTAAGTTAGCTGTGGAGCTCTTACCGGGTACTTCTCCTGAGGAAGAGCGTCTTCTGTATCTCGAACGGTTGGATGAAACCCGTCGTCTAGTTGCTTTGATCATCGAAGCACAAAAGAAGAGGGTCAAATCTCATTTTGATCAATCTGTTTCTCCCCGTTCTTTCATTGAAGGAGACCTAGTCCTCTTGTACGATCAGGCACATGATAAGCTTGGTGCCGGTAAACTCCAGCCCATGTGGCACGGTCCCTATGTAGTAAAACGTGTTTTGAAAAATGGGGCCTACGAGCTTATAGACTACGAAGGAGTTCCATTGGCGCAACCCAGAAATGGGTTGTACCTTAAGAAGTACTACGCCTGAAATGATTTCTTGGTGTGGTGTGTGTACATAGGTGTGTGATTGTCATTTGTGTGCATGGTGTGGTGTGCTTTGTAAACGTCTTTCTGCTGATCGGGTCTTCCTGGTTGTGCAGATGTCTACTCATCCATTTGTTGGTTTCGCGGACGGTGCCTCCCGCAGTACCAGGAATCTGTCTTCTGCAGCCTGGGTAATCTACAATCCTGCTGGTGAGTTGATCGACCTGCAAGGTGTTTGTTTAGGGCATACCACGAACAATATCGCGGAATATAGCGCCGTGTTGGAATTATTAACCGAGGCAGTAAACCTTGGTATCCGTGAATTGCTCGTGTACCTAGATTCACAGCTTGTAGTGTTGCAGCTGAACGGGCACTATTCGGTGAGAAACCCGTCCATTTTACGATTGTATTTGCGTATTCGATTACTGGAAAGGAATTTTGAATATATTACATATCATCATATACCCAGGCATTTGAATACATTAGCAGATACAGTAGCAAATTTGGTGTTAGATAGACATTTGCGCAATTTATAAATCATCATCACATGTAAAGAAGACTCCTCCAGAAATAGATATGCATATATAGATATCGAAATGTTTACATAGAAGTGTGTCACATAAAACTCAAAAATATACATAAGTGTCTTAATACATCCGGAGACACTGAGTCTCTCAAAAAATAGGTGTGGCTAAATCCTAAAGACTAATCAGCATGGTGCTCATGATAGCACGTTACTGCACGCACTAGCCGCCTCAGGATTCGGTGGAGCCGATTTGGGACTCCCACCGTATGGCGCTGGTACTCCAATGGTACATCTGACAGTCGAGCATAGTCTGGGATCCCATGAACGATCCCCTCAAGGTTCTGAACCAGTGCCTCTCCTCCGGCACCTTCCCCCCGGATCTCAGGGGCGAGCTGTGTCCTCCGGAAGATAGGAGACATCCCGGCTGGTCTCTCAGGTCCTACATCTGCATGCATGTATGTTTGTGTTAAGACAACCGTGTATTAACAAAAGATCATATAAACATAAAATCAAAAATATGTGGTCTTACCCAGCTCTTCGTCCCAGTGGTCTCCTTCTGGTAGCGGGAGATCCGGGTCCCCTGTAAAGTCAGTTCCCGCATAGGGCCAATCTTCCACAACGATCAGTTGGCGCCGTATCCATCTGAAGAACTCGGGCTTCCAGGAAATCTATTGCCCGCCTCCAGATCTGGGCATCAGTGCTGCCCAGCGAGCCATTCTCGGCTCTCGTGGTACTGGACTCGCCACAGGGGCCTCTTGGCCCTAGAAGGTTGGTATGCGTTCCAGAATGAACGACACCAAGATGGAACCATACCCAAACTGCTTCAGTTTGCCCTTTTTGCACTTTGTGAGCTGCCTTTTCATGTTAATAGTGACAGCTGTTGCCCAGTCATACAGTCGGGGACCCATGCATTCTGAGGCCAGTAAGAGTTGAGTCTTTGTAGCCTCGTGCGGTGCCTGCGATCCAGCAGCCCGCGTAATGGTGTGGAGTACAACTCTCAGTGCTAGGTCGGGGATGGTCGAGATGTACACCTTCTTACTCCCCGTTCCTGTTTGTGCCCCACGGCACACCCGCGCCATTACTTCTTCCATCTTCTCCCCTGATGGTCTGCTCCCAGTCAGTACAGGGATTGGACCCCTGCGGGATAATCCAGTAACAAAGTAAATGTCGGTGACCTCCAATTCCAACACCTGGTCTCGTATTCTGAATACCTGGTCATTTTCATCCCAGAGGTTGATCGAATATTGGAGGAGCTCAGGCTGAGCTCGTAAGCATGGCGTGAGGAAGAATTTCTTTAAGCCACAGTCCCTTAGAGCATTCATGCAATTCTCATTTTGCATGGCCTCTTCGTCCTCATCTCCGTGTTCCCGTTCCTTCCATTCAATCACCATTCTGACTGTTTATCTGCATTCACATGGTTCAAAGCCCTTGATTAGATCTTTTGTGAGCTTAAAATTTCAAAAAATTTGGCATAAATAGAGGATTTTTAGGCGGAAATTTGGGTTGCGCCGCTGGCGCGACTGTTTTGCTGACAGTCGCGCCATGTGGCGCGGGCCCTTTGATAAAAAGAGCTCAGTGGCGCGGGTCCGTGCCCGATACCCGCGCCACTTGGGCCGGCCTAAAAATTCAAGAGTGCCCTTACAGAGCTGGTTTTTTAAGGGAATTCATTAAAAAATACATGGAAAGAAAGAGAAAAGGAACGCCTCTTACCTGTCACAGACGAGACGCTGAATGGTTGCCTGGATCGGTCGCAATCGCCGTCAGAAGATTCTGCTCCAAATGGACCACTGCTACTCTCCACAAGGTAAATAGTAAAAAATAATTTCATTTTTTACCATTGGACATATTTATAACTTTTCGACGTTAAAATGAGTTTTTAAAGTTATTTCTTGTCAAATATTTGCATGTATTATGTCGAAAATGGATTTTACGCTTGTTGGGTATGTGCAGTGACAGGTTTTTGCGACTTAGAAGGTGGAAACGAGTTGTATTTTATACTTTTTCGGACTTGGTAAATACACGAAAAAGTCACTCTGGAGTCATCTTTCAGCTCTTTTCTGACTCTCTAAATATGAAAAGATCGCCGAGGCCCTTGTCGTTTCGATCTCGTTAAAATGGACACGAATCGACATTCACCCAGTATAAGTTTAACCCTTTTTCGGGCTGGGCTAGATCGATTACGAAAAAGGAATACCCTAGCCTATCGCGACTAGGAGGTTTTCCCGGATATTGTTTTCTACCTTTTCGGATCTGGGAAACTATTTACGAAAAGGGACCTGTGGAGTTTTCTTTTCCGCTGTCTTTTCAAACTCTCTGAACATGAAAAGACGCCGAGTTCTTCCTTTGTCGGACTCGTTAAACCCTGATGACATTGGATTCCGTCGAAATGACGTTCTCCGAGTTTCTCCTTCCTAGGACTCGTTAAATGCACTAGGATGGATTCGCCCGAAGGGCGGACTTATATCACAAGCATATGCTATCCCCTTCAAGCTTGTTGTCAAAAATAATTGGGGTACTCGCCAGAAATGGTGGGGGAAAAATGGAACCATCGTCGTTGTCGTCGGCAGTATGTCGCTCTTGAACATGGCACTTGTCTGCATTCGTGTCGGGTTGGGGACATCTCATATCGTTGCTTCACTTTGCTTCCATGGGTTTGGGTAATCTCTTTTGACCTCTCATCTGTTCACTGCCTCGTCGCCATGACCTTTGATCTGTTGACGTCAAATACTGCCAAGTCCATTGTCGTGCCGTTTATATGTTCAAGAGAAGTTGGCCTCTGCGAATATCAACCTTCCTCTGCTTCTCATATGATCCTGATTCACAACAAAACATTGTGTTCCTCTGTCTCGTGTCGATGATGTGGGAATCATTATGGCCCACCTTCGATCAAGGTCACTTCCTGTCGACTTCAACTCATTATCCAGGAAGTTGGTCTAGAGACTCTTGATGGTACCTTGGAGCCTGCATGCCTTAATGGCAGGTTCGTCGCATTCGACGAGAGGTTTTCATTATTGACCTCCGATCGGATGATTCTGCGGGTGTTCGACGTCAGCTCATTTATTCACACGCCGTAGATTGTACCTGTAGTACCTTGAGGACCATCGTCATTATTGGTGGTTTCTCTCGCGTCTGTTAACGGCTTTCATTATTGGCTGGTAATCAGACGATGTTCTTGCATGTTCGACAGCAGCTCACACATTCGCATGCTAGAACTTGTACTTGTTTGGGTCGAGATGGAGCGCAAGACCCTGGATTGTGTCTGTTGTAATCCAGGCTGCGATTGTGGATTATTGTCATTATGTACATGACTCAATGATTGGATGGCTGCGACCATACCCGAGTCTATTTGTTTGATCTTAGTTGGACGGCTGCGCCCATACCCTGGATCCGGATTATAGCATACTCTGTTCGGATGGCTGCGTCCATACCATAGATATACATCATGTACTTGAGATATCAGTTGTATCTTTCTGTGCAGGTTTTCCGACGGCGGGCCTTCAATTGGACATGTTCTCGTAAAGCATTTCACCCCTCTCTCTCTCGGGCCTCATGCTTTAGGGGGCATCTGTTACACAGTAATTTGTCACCGTCCCTACCATTCCCCGTCCCGCACAATGGAGGACCCATTATGTGACCTGTGAACACTGTCATGCCTTGAAAACATCATCAATGCATCCCTCCGAGTATGAGCTTCATTTCCCCTTGAGACATCTCCTTGCAAAATCCATGAAAAACAGCTCTTTTTGCATTGGCGCGGGTAGACAGTTCAGTACTCGCGCCACTCGGGGAAATCCTGTAAAGAGGTCGCGCCACTTGGCGCTCTGTCATAGAGCAGCAATCGCGCCACCCATTTTAGGGACTGTTTTTTATATATGGATGGCGGAAGATTGAGTTCAAACAAACTCACAACCACTGCCTATCTTGAGTTGGGAGGTTTGGCTACGGGAGTTCTATGGAAGGGAAGTAGTTTTGCCACCTTCTATGGAACCTTCCTTGTTGATAGGACCCATCCCATAATAATAGGGATCCCAACTCCCTCCTTCCCCATCTATAAAAGCTTGCTCAGATCCATGGCAAGCTAGTCTTGAAGTGCTGAAGCTTTGCATCTCCTTATTCCCAAGTGCCTTTGTGTTGTAAAGAATCCCTTCTTTCCCTTAAGGCCCATTAAGCAAGGAGACCATTGTTACGAGACTCTGGAGAGGTTTCCCTTTCCTTGGCGAGCTTTGCGAGACGTGGACAACCGGAGACCCGTTCGAAGGAAGCTGCGACGTCAGAACTTGGTTGTAACTTCTGTTCGTTTATCACTTTAATAGATGACTATGATTATGGTTCCACTCCTTTTTCTATCATGTTAATGCGAGTAATATCTTTTCTGACCGATGTTTAGTTACGTATGTTGGTTCCTATGCATGTATCTGTTCGTTTCTTCTGCGTGCAGGTGTTCATCCACGGAGATCGTGGAAGGATTGTGATCTGCCAGGGCTGAAGGACGGGGACATCTTCTTCTTCGGATCTAGCGTTATAAATAGAGGAACTTACAGGTGCCATAAATACCCTCCAATACTCACTTGGAATTTCGACTGGTTCTGCAGTTGGTACTATAGAAGGTTTCACCAGACTCCGCTAGTCCCTTGGTGACTCAAAATCCTTCAGGAATTATCTCACAAAATAGGAATTGTTTGATTCGACTGTAGGAGGTTTTACAACACTCCCTTGGTCTCGTGGTGATGAAAACCATTTTGGAGGTTCTTCTTCCCAACTAGAATTGCGCAGTTCTTCTTATCCTCTACTTGCTATTTCTTCCCCTTCTGCTGCTAGTAAGGATGTCTCCTCCACCGATACCCTATTTATCAAGTCTTCCAATGTCGAAACAATAACTTCTAGTACCGTGGATGGTACTGGTTGCTCCAGAGACTGCCTTTCAGACTTCGTCTTAACTCTTACCCTTATAGCAGCATGGGATGATGCCTCAGATCTATATTTTTAAATGATCTCCTTGATGTATGTCTTCCTTCCCATATCCTTTCCGTTCTTTGGGGGTCTTCCTCTACCCCTCTTATTCAGATCCTTGTTCATAAAAAAATTGAAGAGGGTTCATCAAAGTAACAAAATCGCTCAGGACCCAGATCAGGACAGATAGCTTCCTCTCCGGGACGAGAGAGTAGGTTCAAACAGACAATAAAAATAAAATCGAAGTTTAGTACCTGAAGTAGGGTAATCACATACCCTCCTCAGGATGAGAAGTTGGTCCTTCAGAAAAGAAAAAAAATAGAAAGCTGAAAACTATGCCCAGGACTTAGGGCAGGGTAGCAAAGTTCCCTCTCCAAGACAAGGGATTAATTTTTAATGAAAAGCAAAGAAAAAGAAAAATAGCATGCTACGCTCAGGTCTTGGATTAGGGTAATAAATGCCCTCCCCAAGACAAGAGAATGATTCTGAGAAAAATAGTAAAAAGAAGAAAAGAAAGCACAAAGCACTACACTCAGGACTTGAAGTAGGGCAATAAATTCCCTCCCCAAGACGAGAGATCGACCCGTAGATCAATTACAGATCCTATTCTTTCACCTGTTAGCCTTCCCCAGCAACGACACCAAAATGATGGTGTCTGGATATGAACAAAATTCAACCCTTTTTCCACATAAATTATCAACCCGAGGGCATTATTTATTTCAAGACTAACGACACAGTATATGCAGGAGTAATCACAAGCCCTGTTGTAGATCACAAGCTTAAATCCATAAAAACACAGACTATTGTAACAACATTAAAATAGATTGTAGAATTGGAAAGACATTCACATCGATTGAAAGATTACACTGTAACAGCAGCAATAAAATCACACTAAACATGAAAATAATGAAAAGGAAAGGAAATGCAGCACCTTATCAGAAGAGTGGGCCCAACTCTCTGATCAAGGCCGTGGAAACTCACAAATTATAGATGAAATAACAAGATGTTGTGCATTAAATTAATGGTTGAATATATTGTTACAAAATCCATATGTAATTGGGCTTAACCCTGATTCCAGGCCCTCTTTATAAAAATGTCTTGGAAATCCTAGATTCCCTTCAGCAACTCAATATTACAAAAATACACTTTGTTAAAACAACAACCTAGTTGCCCAGAAAGAAACCATAAAAAGGCCTGAAATAACGCTGGTGTGGAACAGAGTCTGTTACGTTGTAACAATAAATGAATATAGTGCTGGAAATTATGGGTTGTTCCACGACTCATGGTTGCAACTTTCCTGCTTTGGTCGAATCTGTAGAAATATCGGAGTTAATATTGCAAAAAGGTAAAACCTCCATAACAATTACTTCATTAATCAAATATCCCATGAAAGATAAGAGAAAGGGGTTTTACCTCATGCGTTTAAGAACAATAATGGTACAAAGAGATATAAATATGGGATAAAATGGGAGAGGAAAGTATACAAATCCTGTACCCAACAGTGTCCATCCCGAGTTATTTGATGAATCTAGCCAAACACCCCTCTGAGGATTATCTCTACTAGCAACATCATATTTTTATCCCCATATTGGCTCTTTCTCATCTACCTAATCTACCCAAGATGTTACTTGTTCAGTCTTATTTTCGGAAGAAACATGGGAGAAGGTATTGTTCTTAGGGCTCTATTGAGAAGGTTCTTCTATTGAAGTTTTTTTAGGTGGATTTTTTATGAATTTCGCTTATTCTTGTCCATTTTTTGCTTCTTGTTTGTCTTCTTCCTTAAAAAATATATAGTGTTATTTTTGGGCGCCTTCCCACCATTTTTGCCTCCGGATATTTTTTTGGGTTGTTTGTATATTGGAAATTTGTATTGATTTGGGGCATTTTTTAACTGTGTACCCTATCTCATAACAAGTTTAACACTGAAAGGAAATATTCTCGTAATCAAGATTTTGAACCCATAAGTAATTTTTGTAGGTCAAATTCAACTTTGTCGGAAAACCCTTACTAAAATTCATCTCTACATAAATATGAGCATATGTGGGGTTGAGATAATCTTATATTTCTAGGTTACGAAAATGGAAGACTCCAATTTCATCACAAATAGCCTTAAGCAAAGAGATATTCACAAGGTTCTGGGGAAAATATGGAAGTCTGATCCAAACAACAGCAGAAGAAATCGAAGTTGTAAGAGGATCGAATGAGGGGGACCATGGCTGCATAAAAAGCCTCGTGCTACCCCAAAACTAGGGGTCATTATTGAAAATAGTATTCCTGTCATTTAACTTTTAGAATATCACCACAAAAAAACCACTAGCTAGAGGATAAATATTAAGTTCATCAGGGAGAATGGGTTTCCAGTTCTTTGAGATCCACTAATGGAGGTCAACTAAACAGGTCCAGAGACCATTAAATCTACAAACTAAACATATTTTCAAAAAACATAGAGCATAATTAATGGCTTATGATCCTAATAGAACTATGATTCCAGAGGCTTCATGGACCATCTAAATGGTGTTAATTTTTAGGGTTAGATTGTTCTCTACTGTAGATAATTGCATTTATGAACTTTTAATTAGTTTCACATTACATTTTTCATATCATATTCACCCCATATCATATCATCATTAGCAATTATGTACAAAGAACAATAAAAATCAACAATTTGGAGCATAAAAGAACAACAAAAGGCATGCACAAATAGAGACATCAAGAGTTACGTCGGAGACCAGAGAAAAACTATAACATCCCTTGTTAAAAATTGATAATGTAATAAAGTTAATAAAGGTAGAATAAGACCATGGCCATGGGACACATATTCCGAGTTGAATGTTGGTAAAGAACATAGTGATGGGGATCACTTGTGATTAATTAATGGCTAAGTAAATAGGCAAAGGTAATGGAAAAGGCCATGGAAAGGCAAAGTGGCATTTATTAGCATTTTATTTATGAAATAATGGAAAATAGGAGAAAAGGAAGGTGGAAAGTCACATGTTGCATATGAGGAGGAAAATGAAGGAAAATAATGGAAAATTGAAGAAAATAGAGGCCTAATTAATAAAAGGGCTTATGAGGATCAATTCATGGCTTTTGATTAGTTAAGTTTTGGAGCTCTCAATTTTTCTCTCTCTATCTCATACGCTTGGACAATTAGAGTTTTCTTGGAGAAATCTTGGAGGATAGTGGCATACTTTGGATTCGGAGAAAAAAGGCAAAGGAAGAGAAGGAAAGTGCAAGAGGACATCAGGATTAGTAGCTACAACGGGTTTTTCCTGCAGGTACCGAGTTTCATGTATGATTTTCTTGCTAGTTTTGGCATGCATCTCATATGCATGTGGTTTCCTATTTATGATCTGTTATTGGAATGGAGGATTGTCTGGATTGATAGTGGTTTTTAGCCTTTCCATTTCTTGGATAGCCATGGCGTTATGGGTTTTAATTTTGTTTTCTGGTTGGTTCACATGTACCTTTGGTTGTGGGTTGAGTTATTAGTTCCTAGAAGCCTTGGTTGGACAAACACTCTAGAAGCCCTGTCAAAAAAATAGCTTGGGTTGATTTGCTAGTCCTAGAAGCCTTGGTTGGAAAAATGCTCTGGAATCCATTGGTGGGTTGAGTTACTAGTCCTGGAAGCCTTGATTGGACAAACACTCTGGAAGCCCAATATCATATGTGGTTTGAGTTACTAGTCCTAAAGCCTTGGTTGGAACAAACCCTCTAGAACCTTTGACAGCTTGGGTAGAGACCAACCTGGTGATGGTTAGTGATGTTCGACTGTGAGGTGGAATCACTGGTTGAGATTTGAGTTGGTTTTGCCTCTGGAAGCCCTATTTTGGTTTTATTTGGATTTTTTCATGAGAGCTCACATTCATGCTTGTAATATGGCACGAGAGTGATTGGCTGAAAGAGATATTTGGTTCATCCTAGTCTATGGTCGAGTGGTACGTTGAAGTCTCGGACATGGTTGCATTTTTCATATGTTAATAAGATCTTCTCTCCTCTTGTATTTGATGGGTAAATGTACTTGTTATTATGTGGTTTATATGGATTTTATATCCCTGTTATTTCTATTGTTTATATATTGGTTATGGGTTTGTTTTATAACAATGATTATGTATGACCCTCATCATGTTTTGATTAATAGATGAATGAACAATGAATATATGACCTAATAGTGGATAGTGCAGCTATTGTGATGAGGCATCAATGATGCTTAAATATTCTCAGATAAGTATGATACCCCTGTGCTCAGATCTATTGTTGAGACATGTCGATTACATATGTGTGATAGGTTTGACAAAATGTATGTCAAGTCTAGTAGGGGTCCAATCAATTAATTGATCAAATGTTTGCATTAGTACCTTTATTTCAGCTCTATTTATCATTTTTGGAAGTCTCATGGAGTTCTGGGCAGTGGCTTGAGTCCTGGCCCTAAAAAAGTGGCACATAATCTGGGGTAGCTAGCATAGGACTACCTAAAAATTCCATATTCTCTAGGATTTCCTTGTTTTGGGAGTGATTGAAGGGTTCTAGTCGCATTGTTTCCTTGTTATGGGAGCGACTAGGGTGTTTGGTCAGTAAAATATAAGTTTCTTTAGGAGTTAAGCACATGGAAAGGTTGGTTGGCTCCTGGAGGTTCTGTAGGATGTGTAGATGGTCAGTTTAGTTGTGTTGTGTTGGTTCCATTTCCTTATGGTGACCTAGGAGGTTGAATCACATCATAGTGGCCTCTCATCACATGTTTACCTTGGTAGACCTGTTAGCTTGGGTAAATGTTGGATGAGATTATTTCAAATTGGTATCAGAGCATGGTTCACCCCTTCATTAGGGGAATTTTGAGGTCTAAAATGGGCCTCCTAAGGAAATTTTAAAATAATAATGGAAATAATAAAATAATATTAGATTACATCATCAAATATTAGAGGGAAAAAATAATAAAATAATAAAACTATTTTTTCAACTTGTATTTTCAACTTATTTCGCTAAATGTTTACTCAAATTTTGAGCAGAAACACTCGTTGGATGTAGAATTTAATTTCTCATACAAGGATTACCCATGTTGCATACTTTCAATGGACCCTTATACACGAAAAATGAGAAATACATGAAAACATGATTCCAATCACATTTTTTCATGTATTTCTCCTTTTTCATGTAGGAAGGCCGAACGAAAGTATGCAACATGGGTACTCCTTGGATGCGAAATTAAATTTTTCATCCAACAAGTACTCCCACTCAAAATTTGAGTAAAAAATTATGGAGATAAGTTGAAAATACGAGTTGAAAAAGTAGTTTTATTATTTTATTATTTTTTATTCTTTTAACTTTTTTACTCCAAAAATAGTGAATCATCCCTCATGGTTGACATAATCATCTTGAATCCTATTGGTTCTTATAAAGTTTATTTTGGTTGTACATTTTTCTTAGGAGGCCCAATTTAGACCTAAAAATTCCCCTAATGGGATTGGATGAGCGGTCTGTTGGTCATGCATACATGTTGATTTCATATGTGCTCCTTATGCTTGTAGTCTATGTGCTTGTTGCATATGCATGGCGTGGCCATAGTTGCAGTGGTGTCACCATGTGAAATTTGATGGTGTTGTTATTGTATATGGTTGTCATGAGTGCATGTTGATCGTGCATTGGTTATGTATGTCGGTGTCTATGTTTTTTTGCATGCATTGTGTCTAGTTGGTGTGTGGTTTTGACGTCATGCATGGAAATTGAATAAATATTTAGATGATGTTTATGAATTGTTTTTAATGTGATTATATGTGTGTGTGTGTGTGTGTGTGTGTGTGTGTGTGTGTATTGTGATAATATGGTTGATCTTACACCCGAGATATCATCCCCTGAACTAGACTGAGGTACGTTGGTTTGTTTATTGTTTGGTTTAGATGACATGATATACCTTGCATAAAGAGAAGAACAAATATGGATAGCATAGTGGTAGACTAATCCCTATGGATCAAATGAGAAGCATGGTGAGGAATAATCCCCTCACATAGAAGACACTCTGAAAATTCTAAAGGAAAAAATAAAGAGTTACAAATCAGATAATGATTGAATCATTCAATCACAAGAGAGACTTGTTAGGGCATAGGAGAAACAAGAAGAATTCAATGTAGTCATCCTTTAGAGCTTGTCAAACTTGCAGAGATAGGGACCACTTCAGATCAACCATGGGTAGGATGATAGGACTAATGGGGCATATGGAAGTAGATCTCATGGTGGGAACAGGTCAGATAGAGATAACATGATCAGAGATGGCAGGTTCTTGTATACATCGGACAGGAGAGGTGATGGACACAGGTTTTATTCTAGCTTTGGCTCTGACAGAGATCATGACCATCATATTTATCATCCTTATAGGAGGAATGATAGGGGATATTTTCCGGATGAGTTCAAGAAAGAAAATCCACCTACATTTGATGGAGAAATGAAGAAATCACAGGAAGCAGAATCTTGGTTACTTGGGATGAATAAGTTCTTCGAGTTGCATTATTACTCAATGAACATTAAGGCTAGAATAGTTATGTTCAGCCTTAAAGGTAAATTAGATATTCGGTGGGAAGATGTAAATAATGTCATAGGTATTCATGAAGAGGAATTTCCTTGGAATGAATTCATGATATTAGGTATTATGAAGACATGGAAAAGGATTTCTATGAGATAAAGATGGGATCTATGACAGATGAGGAGTATACAACCAAATTCAAGTATCTATTGAGTTATGTAATGTATCTTAAGGATGAAAAGGCTAAACTTTAGAGGTTTTTCAGTGGATTTCCCTTATCATTTAGAGATTAGATTGAGTTCGATGAGCCTAGATCATTGGAGGAGGCCATCCAAAAGCTAAAGCATTGTTATGAGCAATCAAAGTGTTGATATGAGACTAAAGCATAATGGAAAGGTAATGCAAGGAACAAATGAAAATTGGATAAGAAACAAGAAAGGCCTCGGGAGACATGTAAAAAAAATAATGCAATGCCTCATAAGAAGTTCAATGCATCTGACAGAGGACAAGAATTTTGGTCTGAGGAGCAGAACAAGGGTGCAAGCTGGAAGCCTTTGCAGTGTTGGAAACGTGGCAAGGATCATCGCAAGAGATATTTTCCACAACATCAAGGTGGTAGACCATAGATTTATAGTTCTTAGGAGGCACAGATAGTGGGGGATGTTGGACAGAGAATTCCACGGATTTTTGTAGCATTGGATAACCGACAAGAAAATCATTAGGCATCTATCATTGAGATGGAAGGTAAGCTTTTTGATCAAGTTGTTTCTATTTTGATTGACCCTAGATCTAATTATAGTTATGTTAATTCTGACCTGGTGGATAAGTGTGTTTTGAATAAAGAAGTGCATGCAAAGTCTTTGTTAGTGTAGTTGGCTACAAGTACAAAGAAAAGAGTTCATCATTGGGTAAGAGATTGCGCATTTGAACTGAATGGTATGCCTACATCAACACATTTGAATGTATTACCATTGGGGTCATACAATATTCTTTTGGGTATGGACTATATATATCTTCATAGGACCAAAGTGGATTGTTATGAAAAATCCATTGAGTGCTTGGATGACAATGGAGAACAGAGAATTTTACAGGGTAATAATAAAGCAACATCAGTTAGGATGGTGATAGTTATGAAAGAAAAGCGAAGTCATAGAAAAGGGTTTGTTTTATTTGCAGTGCATATTTCTAGTGATAAAGGTAAGGAGGATGAGGATCCATAGATATTGAGAAAGTACTCGGTTTTACATCAGTTTCAGGATTTTTTTCTAGCAGAGATCTCAGATTTGTCACCTCACGGGGAATTAGAATTTTCTATTGAGTTGGTACCAAGAGCAGCACGAGCATTGAAGGAACCATACAAAATGAGCACACCAGAGTTAGTGGAATTTAAATTACAGTAGAATGAAATTCTTGAAAAGGGATACATTAGGCAAAGTGTATCACCGTGGGGTGCATTTTTATTTTTTGTGAAGAATAAGGATGGTACTCTCAGGTTGTGCATCGATTACAGTCATCGATATATTGGTATATTCTAAAAATAAAGAAGAGAATGTCAAACACTTAACAACAGTATTGAGATTGATGAGAGAGCATCAGTAGTATGCTAAGCCTAGTAAGTTTAGTTTCTTCTAGACAGAGGTACATTACTTGGGGCATGTGGTTTCCAAGGAAAGCATAGCAATGGATCCAGAAAAGATAATGGCTATCATGGAATGGGAAGCTCCTACAAATGTGGATGAGGTAAGGTCCTTTATGGGGTTAGCAGGCTATTACAAGAGGTTCAACGGGAATTTCTCTCAAATTTCTTGTATTATTACATTTTTGCAAAGGAAAAGTAATAATTTGAATGAACAAAGGAATGTGCAGTTAGTTTTGAGAAGTTGAAGCAGTTGCCGACAAATGCTCTAGTTCTAAAGGCTGGAGATCTAGATAAAGAGTTTATGGTATGCACATATTCTTGCAAAAGAGGACTTGGTGGAGTCCTTATGTAGGAAGGACAGGTAGTATGTTATGAGTCATGGAAAATGAATGAGCACAAGCATAATTATCTAACACATGATATTGAGTTGGTAGTTATTATTCATGCATTGAAGATGTGGAGGCACTATTTTCTGGGTAGGAGGTTCATATTGATGAGTGACCACAATGGATTGATGTATATATGTTGGATAGTTGGAATTGTCTATATCGCTAGTGGTTGCAAGTGTGTTGGCATTGATGTCAACAATCATGTTTGGATATGTGTTGGCTAGTTGGCATTGCCTGACAGTTGGAAAGAGTGTTGGAATTGATGTCAAACCAGAATAGCATGGATGTTTGTGGCCGAAAATGCTATCATTGATATGCTTGATGTGTCAAGCTCCGGGTGGTCCCTATGGTTGATGCAATATCTTGTATATAATCACCATAGTAGTAGTCTTATTGGAGAAGCCGTAAAAATATGACTATGATGGTTGGGAGTCCCAGACTTTGGAGGATATTCTTCCTTAAGAGATCAACTGAGATTGAGATAGCACAGTTAGTTAGCGCTCGGAAATATATTTATAATGGTATGTGGAATTCCATGAATGGATCTCATGATAAAAATTTATTGATATTCAAAGTAAGGATCTTGAAGTCCCTAGAAGTAGGTCAAATTTCAGAACCAAAGGATCAGGCTGATTTTTGGATCCCAAATTTTGGAACTTCAGGACCTCAGAGGGTCAGAATCTGAAGACATTGGAAGGTTGAAATATCAGAACCTGAAACCAAGGGAGAAGGAAAAATTTTGGAACCTCAGAACCAGGGGAGAAATCCAAGGGTTGGAATCTCAAGACGTCGGAAGGCCAAAATATCGGAACCTAGAATTTGAGAACTTCCAAAAGTCGGAAGGTTGAAACA
Source organism: Pinus albicaulis (assembly GCA_034641835.2). Taxonomy (NCBI): domain Eukaryota; kingdom Viridiplantae; phylum Streptophyta; class Pinopsida; order Pinales; family Pinaceae; genus Pinus; species Pinus albicaulis. Next base: position 677,805,320 of record CM076576.1, read on the forward strand.
TTGGTCATTAGAGGTTTATTTTTAAAAAAAATCGAGATAGCATGGAACCAGGGAAGCAGGCCAAATTTTGGACCCCTCGAAACTTCAGGACCTTGAAAGGACAAAATATCGGAGGTTAGAGCCTCAGGACCTCGGGAGGTCAGTTTATCGGAACGTTGGAACTTCGAGATTTCATAATTTATTAAGCTAATGAATTCTTTTGAAAGTGTTGAGGTTTCTGGCGAGAAGATAATTATAAATTAATTAGTTTTCAGAACTAAGGACCGAGGGACCATTTCTCTCTCCTCGGATAAAACACATGGCAGCAAGTGATTGGCCCTAGGGAGATCACGATGGCAGATGATGTCATCATTACATGGTTGTACGGAGGACATGTGGAAGTCAGTTGGAGAATTATCAAGTGGCCTAATGGGGAAAATTATGGTGACAAGTGTCACCACTAAGGAGATACCATGTGGGTTGATGACGAGATCATGATGTCATTCTGTGAGTACATATAGGAGGTTGGGATTTTGTAACTCCTTTGTAATTGCATTTTGGAGAAAGTTCTAATATGTGGAGCTTCTGATGTGACTAGCGTTTGGTCGTGGGGACCCAAAGAACCAAGGGCGTAGAGAGGATATTAGAACCTAAGTGTTATGGTGATGCCACGTGGGAATTATATCAAAGGTCAGGATTTGTAGCCCCTACATAATTGAATTTTGATAAATTCTCAATACCAGGGAGTTCTGATGTGTTTGTGTTCGGTCGTGGAGCCCAGAGAACCAACGGCGTAGAGAAATAACACAAGCAGATCGGCCCCTGGCAGGATCTTGAAGGCCTTAGCACCTAATTTTTATGCCATTGGTCACATCACTCGGTCATATGGTGAAAATAAATAGGGGGTGAAGTAAAAAGATCTAAAGGATAGGCTCCGGATTTTAGGATCTCGCAACTTCGTAACATTCTACTTTAACAAAGTTATGATATGGGGAGTCCTAAAATTGCAACATAGATAGGTATTGAAGGATGAATGGGTCGGTAGCTAAAGAGTACATGAGCACAGAAGAGTTGGTCACTGTATTAAATGGTGATTGTCGTAGGCAGGAGACAGAGACAAAGATCATTGGGTCAAGGCAACAAGGACCATGATGTGCAGAGAAGTGCCTTGGGTCTTTCTTGAGTTGAAGTAAGCCATCCATGTTCTTCCGTGCACACTACACTAAATTAAATGAAGAATAGATAAGCCATGTTGAATTAAATTTCAAGCTTTATGGGAAATTAATTAGCATGGGGAACCTGGTTGTGGTGTGCATTTTTTTACTGAGAATTAATTCTCATTATGGAGAAATGTTCAATAGCCCATTCCAGTGTTTATTGTAGGAGAAGTGGCTAAGTTAGACGCAACAATAGGATGGAGAAGCAATGTTGGGATTACACTCTCGCGTAATGTAGATGGATGGCAGAGACAACATCAATCAATGTGTTTCAGTGAAACAAAACCTAGTATTGCAGTTGAATAATGCAGAGGGGAGAAGCATTGTTTTCTGTAAGTTGTGTGAAGATATTTGTGGGTGTGTGTGCATTGTTTTGTGAGGCCAAGTGAGCTTGTTATGCAAATAAAGGTTGATAGTGCTCATGCAGAGGAAAGAGACCCCAAGAGAGGTTATGTTGTTGTGTGAGAATAGGTCAAAAGTGCATATGCCAAGAAAGAAGGTCGAGTGAGCCTCCATTTATATGTGAGAGGCCGGGAGAACCTATGGAATAAAAGGGGCTAAGATCTGAATGCATGTTGTTAAGAGCAGAGGGTCTAGAAGAGAATTATGTTGTTGTGTGGATAGAGTATTGCATGGGTTATGGGATGAGTGATTTTTGCTTCCATATACATATAACATTAGTTCCATATTGAGTGTGGGTTGGAGCCTGTGTACAGGAAGTTGGTGCTTCCATATCTAGTTGGTTTCTGAAGAAATATTGGGGGTTGGTGCCTCCTACAAGTTGGTGCTTGCATAAATCCAAGGAGTTACAAGTTGGTGCTTGCAAAAAATCTGTGAAGTTTGTGCTTCACATGGTGATTCTGGTAAGATGATCAGTTGTCTACAAAATAAGGGAGTTCTTGCTTCCTGCTAATGGGTGCTAGCAAAAAATCAAAGGGATTTGGTTCTTATCATGAGAGGCAGCTCACAAATATATTGATGTAATAGAGTAGGTGCTCTTATTTTTACATCAATAACAACAACAAGCTTTGGTGGTTTTTTCACGAAATGGTTTCCATTTAAAACCTTGGTGTCTCATGTGTTTACTTCTCATGATGTGTATGCTTGTATTGGTTGATATGGTTGTTAATGGTTTCTCTCATATAATGCATGCCAAGTTTGAATGAGGAAAAATAAATTGGCATAAAATTTAAAATTATCCTTAATATTGATTCAACCCCCCTCTCAATATTAACATTGATTTCAACAATTGGTATCATAGTCTGGTTCCTTTAGAAATAGCTTAATCACTAGAAGGTAGATCAAAGGGAAATAATGGCTTGTCAAAATTGGATTATATTAGAAGGAGTTCCATTTTTAAATGGATCAAAGTACGTACTCTGGAAGGTTAGAATGCAATCATATTTAATGGCTTTGGATGTTGACGTATGATGCTATGTATTGAATGGAGAATAGAGTGAGTAGAATGAAGAAGCCAAGCAAATTATCATGAAAGGTTTGTCTAAGACAGATGCTGAGAAAGTAAGGCACTGTGAGACAACAAGGGAAATACTATATATATTTCAATGTATGTATGGAAAATATTGCAATGTGGCTCAATAAAAGGCCGAAGAACCTTGTTTCTCAATTAGTGAACCAGAACATGTAGCTGCTAGTGATAAGAATAAAAGGAAGAAAATTGAGAATGCAACTAAAATGAAAGATGCTAAAAATATTAAAGATATTTCTTCATGTGAGAAAACTGTTGATCTTCACTCCAAGGATGTTGAAGAAGAAGACTTGTATGAGAGGCCATGGGACTAAGAAGGTAATCTATTACTTTGTTATAAATGTAAAGAAATAAGTCATTCATTATCTAGATGTTCATTTGAATCACTTGAAGATATAGATAGCCATGCATCAAGTAGTATTGATGTAGATAGACTTACTTTGGTACCAGTAGCAAATGAGAGTACCTTAGAGGAAGAAGAGAGATCCCAGTAGTGCTCATCCATATGAGAAAATAAGAGTACCCCTAGTAGTGAAGAAGAAGGGATACCCATTAGACATGTGGAAGACTCCATGGACAAATAGATGGATTTAGATATTTGTGGTGGCTCATCCAACACCTATGATAGCATAGAAAAGGATATAGATAGAAGGATATATTTGAGGAAGAAGTTCATCTATGCTCTAAAAGTGATCACGAAGCTATCAAAAGAAAATATCAGGAAAAAGGAGCAGTTTCACGAGTATCGGCTTGAGAATGAGAAGTTGAGAAAAAATGGTTGATCTAAATTCTCAACAAGAAGAGGAAATCAGATTGAATGGAAGGCTAACCATTCAGCTAGATGAAAGAGAAGCTCATTGTGATAGACTACAAGTTGAAGTAGTCTCATTGAGACATGACTTAGAAAAGTCAAATAAAGAGTTGTATCCATACCAAAAGCTTGAGGAGTGAAAAAAGGTTTTGAATTAAATGATTGTTATGCATATATCCCCTCTCATCAAAGCTACTTTTGGTTTCAAAGAAAAATGAAGCTCCAAGAATGTGAAGGTTGAAGGGTAAAATTCCCAAGAAAAGGCAATTTGAGGTTCCAACAACAACAAATGGAAATATTTTTTTGGGAAGTAGCGGCAAGGGAAGATAAGACAATAGTAGTATGCTAAGAAGTAACAATAAGAGAGCAGCAGAAGAGAGCCTAGCAGTGGCAAGAAATAATTGAAGGAAGTAATGCAAACTGTCATGGAAGGCACATGAAGAAAAAGTAGAGGTCATTTCCTCCTCAACGATGAAGCACTCAAAGAAAAGGCACCTTCAGTCCTTAAAATCCCTTTTATGGATATTTTTTTTCTTGCAATAATTTTTGACATAAAGCCATAAAATATATATTTCACGCAAGAAAACGAGATGCATTGGGTAGGTGTAACCTAAGAATGTGTAAATATGATAGGAGAAGGAATTTTGACTGTAATAGAATGTTTGACAAGAGTGTTGTCAAGAATAGTAACTCCTTTATGACATTCTTAAGCCAAATTGAATGCTACAATGGTGGAAATCTTGGGCACAAGAGAGAAAACTTCATATATGAGAAGAAATGGCATGCTTCTCAAAATATGCATGAAAATGTAATAGCTCGGAATTTGAAGATAAGAAGAAACAATGGAGTTGAGGAATACAAGTTTCTCTTCATTGCTTTGTGTCAAAAGAGCAAGATGAAAAGAGGAGGGAGAAATTAGAAGAATGATCATCCTACTCTTTTAGCAGACCCAACTATAAGGAAAAAATGCAGCAAGAATATTTGGGTGAAGAAAGAGGAGTTGAAGGAAAATATTCCTCTAGCCTTGCACAGGTAAGATAGATCCCAAACATGGGAAAAGAAGAAGGTGGAAGGTAATTTCTCTATCAGGGCTCGACCAAAGAAGTTTTCGATGAAGAAGGAGGATGATCTGCTCAGTGGGAGTAGATCCTTTGTTTCTCTTCATTAAAAGAAGAAGAATGGCCTCAAGGGAGGCAAAATAAGTTAGATGTAGGCATAAAATATAATACAAGCGATATGCATTTGAAAAATGAAGGTATGATCGTGCCCCTTACTGATTACAGTAATGTTTTTGTTTATTTCAAATGTATCAGCATTGAAAGAAAGAGGATAAGTGCAACCAGCATGAGTTCAGGGGGAGTGCACAACATACTTTGTGTTATGGAAGAAGAATATGAGATGCAACAAAAGTGTGGAATGAAGAAGCCCATACTCAAGTGAGGTCCATAGGATCATTCCTCACGTAGATGCAAAGAAGTAGCTGCAGGGGATCAGCGAGCCTTGGCTCAGGGGGAGCTACTTTTTTTAGCAATAACAGGAAATAATTGTTAGCCTTAGGAAGAAATATTGTTGATTAGATGAAAGGTTTTCACCTTGGGTGGAATACCCTTATTTAATTTAAGTTGTGAATTTGATTATGCCCAGTAGTCGTATGTTCATGAACGCACTTGGTCTAAGTTGTGCATGTATCTTAACTTTTAATTGGTATCGCTATGTCAGTTGATAGTTTGGGCTCGTATGGATTATCCTCTGTGTAAGTGGAAATTTATTTTTGAGAAAAAACTATAAGAGGTTTCCTGGTACAACATCAAATGTGTATCAATTTCTTGGTTCAATTGGTATTATTTAAGTAGTGGTCCATATTTGGAGTAGTATTATCTCAGGGGGAGAAGAAGTGATTGAGAAACTCAGGAGAATTGAGCATATAGGATGAAGCAGCAGCAACGGTGAAGAGAAAGTTGAAATTCATCACTAATGATTGGTATTTACAGCAGCAACAATACCATGAGCAGATTAATCAGTATCAGTTTCCTTTTAACTGATACAATAGATGCATTGGTGAGAGAGTACTTAACCAGCAGCCTAAGGCGTTCAAAACTAGAGAAAGTCAAAGAAGAGGCACTATATGCTCAGGGGTATCATATCACATATTTCTAGTTTATAGAGAAATAACAACTATTAGTCCTTGAAGAGAAGTCTACATAATAGAATGCATAGCAGTAGTTAGACCCTTGTCATTGAAAGTTAGTGAATACATGGGGGAGAATAAGTATCTTGTAGCCCTTTTCCATTAATTTAAAAGGGGGAGAGAAGCTTATTGGAGAACAAGTTGTGATGACCCAATTAGAGGAGAGAAATCTATTGGTGGCTCATGCTAGGAGAAGTGTGGAAGCAGCATGAGGATTTTCCATCAAAGTGAATAAATGATGAAGTGTTTCCATCAATTAAAAAGGGGGATATCGTTGGACAGTTGGAATTTTCTTGATGGATATTGGTTGCAAGTGTGTTGGAATTTATGTCAACAATCATGTTGGGATATGTGTTGGGAAGTTGGCATTTTCTGATAGTTGGCAAGAGTGTTGGCATTGATGTCAAACCAAACTATAATGGATATTTGTGGTAGAAGATGCTAGCATTTATATGCTCGATGTGTCAAGATCAAGGGGAATCCTATTGTTGTTATAGTCACTTGTAGAGAATCACCATAGTAGTAGGCTCATTGGAGAAGCCATAAAAATATGACTATCATGGTTGGGAGTCCCATAATTTGGAGGATATTATGCCTCAATATATTAACTCAGATACTCTTGAAGATAGCACATTTGGTTAGATCTTGGAAAGATATTTCCCACGGTATGTGGAAGTCCATGAATGGATATCATGATAAAAAGTTATTGATAGTCGAAGTAAGGATCTTGAAGTCCTTAGAAGCAGGCTAAATTTCAGAACCAAAGGAACAAGCCAATTTTTGGATCCCGAATTTCAGAACTTCGGGACCTCGGAGGGTCGGAAGCTCGAGGTGTTGGAAGGCCAGAATATCATGTTAGAAAATCATAAAGGTAGAAATATTTTCTTATTCTTGATAATTACTTGTGATGTTTCTTGTTATTATGATTCTTTATATCTTCTTTCTTTTATTTCATCAAGAAATTACCATAGCAGCACCACATAAAACAATAGACACCAGATGTTGGCACTATGCCATGGAAAAACCCCCCTCGAGGGGAAAATCAAGTCAATATAATTCTTCCTTTCAATAGTATTCTTTGAGACTATTCACCCTAGACATATACTAGACCTTCCCTCCACACCAAATCAACCTCCCAAATCTTAGACCCCTTTCCCAGCAACTTCGACTTGGAAGTAATGTCCAGCAACAAACAGCTTCTTAAAGTAGAAAAACTTGGAAGACTTTGATCTCCCAATCTAGGGTATGAAACAGAGAGAGAGATAGGCACCAAAATTCCTTTTTTTCTTCTTCTCCTTAGACTTCCCCAAACTCGCACTTATTTCTTCTTCCCGACAATAGACTTCGAACTTTTCTCATCTACAAGAGATATCGAACTTGCTGTGAGAGAGTGAGCACCAAATGAATTCAATTTTCTTTTATTTTTAAGCTCCATGTGAGGTCGAATAGGTGTCTATTAGACCGACATGATCCCATTTAGGACGACTTGGTGTGGAGGTCACATAATCCATATTTTACTCAATATTAAACCTTTTTACATGATCCAAAATCCCAAGAAGGGTCTCTTTAAATGTAAAATGACTCTATCAACTCAAAATAAATCCTAGAAGTCCTCAGTGGGGACTTTGACCTAAAAAAAGTTGACCCAAGCATGAAACCCATGCTTTAATAATTCATAATAATAATAATAATAATAATTTTCTTTATTCTTTTGACAAGTACATTACAAGATCACTCGAGTACATTAAATGAAGACCGAACCTAGTTACATTTTCCAACACTCCCTCTTAACTAGGGAGGTATTCATCATATAAAAGTACAATGGAAGATCTCATACTATATGAACAATGAAGAAATTTAGGCACCACAATGCCAAGGGATAGATTCCTGACCAGGGAAATCTATGCATTGGTCTCTCAACAATTTAGGCACTACAATTCCATGGACTAGGTTCCTAACCATGGAAATCTATCTGGGTGGGACTAACATGGACTCAATATTTTAGCCCCTTTAGGCACCATTAAGCTTACTCTATAACCCTCAACTCATGGATCCAAGTGTGTATCCAAATTCATAGCTCTTTAATCAACACAACCTTTCCAACTTCAGGACCTAGACATCAACACAAAGTGTCGGCCAGATGTCCTCCCAGACAATGCTTCACTCACAAAGTTTCGGCCAGATGTCCTCCTAGACAACGCTTCACTCACAAAGCCTCAACACTCCTTGATCCATCAAATCAAGGGTGACCAATCTCTCCCAATCAAATTGATTGGTAACTAGCATGCTATCAAAACCTTTGAGAGATTCACATGTACAAACACAAACCCAATCAATAATATATTTTCACATGTACATAAACAAATAAAAACCTTCGAGGTTCTTAAGACAACTCGATGTTGCTTCTGAAATTTTCATAGTAGGACTATTAATTGAATCTTTTACAGAAGAATCCTTTATCATACACTTTCCTTATCCTACTTCTCATGCAGCAACATATCCTCTGAAATTCATTCTTCAATCAAAAACAAGTTATGCCCTCCCTCTTAACCAGGGAGCATATCTTTATGCAGAATTGACTTCCTCGGGGAGATCGACGTCTTCTTTTCGTCATTGAAGAATCTATCATGGCTTCCAACCATTTCATCAGAGTTATTATCATCCTCATCATGCTTATCACATCAACGATCATCTTCGCCATATTGAAGATTGTTTACCTACATAACATAGCTAGCAAGTACAACCAAAACTATAGAAGCATGAAGTAGGCCATATTAGAATCATGGAAGCATTTCAACTTTATACATATCAGATACCCAAACTTAATTACAAACAAGAGACATGTACTCTTCAACATTTTTCTTGGGACTTTGTCATAAACCCTAGACTACTTCACACACTACTACAACATATAGAAAATCCTAAAAACAATATAGATCTACAAGATATCTAACAACTTTCCTAATTCATATGTTAGATTTTCCACTAGATATTTATACAAATCCTATATTTCATATAAGAGAATCAATCAAAGTGAATCACATATTAGTCATTAATATGACTAGATTCCACTATAGTTAGATGCAAACCCTATATTTTCAATCAACCATCAAAAAGAATCAAAACTCATATTTCATCAATCTTACACAAATCTCAAATCATCATATTGTCATTATCCATTAGATATTTTCACTTCTATTAAGGTTCAACTTCAAAACCCTAAAATTTAATTCTCACAACCTCAACAATCATTATATAAATAAATCTCATATTTTAATATCACACATACTAGATAATTTAAATACTACTAGGATTTAGCTACAAAACCCTATATTTACAAATATCATCATCCTAGAATATTAGACAAGGATTTATATTAAATCCTAAGACTTATGACCATCAATAGCTAGGTCAACACATGTATCTAGGAATTCATTATCATGCAAAGTCATATCATATGTCTGATAACATTAATAAATTATACATACACTAACCTAGACCAAGCTAGGTTTTCAACCAAAAAAGGACGTATCTTCATATACCTTAAGGTATTTCATATCATACGCAAACCCAACTTCACAACATATCAATAAATTTGATTAGACTAGGGTTTGATTAGACAAACACTCACATACCAAGGAAATAATTTCTAATAAATTATATGGGTCTTTCTTACACAATCCACCAAACCCTTAAAGAGTTAGGATTTCAGTAAAGGAACATATCAAACCCAACATCTCAAAGGGTCGAGATTTTAGACATTATCATTCATCCCTAACAAGTTAGGTTTTCTTGATCATACCAAAATCCCAAATATGACATCATCAATAAAAATTCAAATAGCATCTCATAATATCCCTAAGAAGTTTTAGGGTTTCATGCATTCAAATTAGCATACCCTTCAGTTAGGGTTTTCCAGAACCTCTCTAGGGTTCTACAAAAACAATTAAGAATATGAGTGGGGTAGGTAGATTTATCAAGTGATGAATCATCTAGAAAAGGAATCATTATGATTCAATATAGCTAGACATAAAAATGTTACTAATAGACTTTCAAATGAATAAACCTTTAATATAAAGAAAACAATTTTTTAAAGTATACCTTTGCTTCTTGACAAACCTTGTCTTGCGATTTCCTCCTTCATACTTCTTGAGAGTATAGCAGAGTTTTTCCTAGTCAAGACAATAGATGGGGAAAGGTGATTAGTATTAATATAATCAAAACTTAAATAAGTACATGAAACCAATAACTGAAAGGAAATGAGATACTTATCTTTGGAAGTTGTTGAGGGCTCCCTCCAAAACATGAGGGATACCTATAAACTTATAAAAACAAAAAATGTATTTTTCAAAAAATATGTTAAAGACCTATAAATTCTAAAATATCAAAAATATAAAAGTAAGATATCTAAGGCTACAAGCAAAGGACTTAATAGTGTAAGCCCCTAATGTAAAATCATTTGGGCTTGACTTTCATTGGGTATCCTTCTTCAACAATGTTGGCTTTATCTCTTTATTTGTTCTTGTTTCTCGGATTGTCGGGACAGTCACTCCTATAGTTACCCTTCTTATGGAATTGATAGCATTCTACCTTAGACATGTCACCTTTCTTCCTTGATCCCTTTGATTTCTTTCCTTTATGTTAATCAATGTAGGCATTTGATACTCCTTCAAAATTTCCAGCTAATGAGATCCTTAATCTTCCCAGCTGCAGGAAATCCATAGTTCTTCAAAGGTGGGAGCTTTCTTCCAACTGCTAAGTCCTACATCAAATGCATCCCAAGTAGGTGGAGATCCTAATAGGGCAGTGATCATATTCTTTATATGGAACAATTTCATCAATGGCTAAAAGCTTATCCCTGATTCTCGCTATCTTCACAAAGAAGGAGGACATTGTGTCTTCTTTAGTCATCTTTGTAATCCTTAGCCCATTTTTCAAAGAAGCTATTTGACCATTGTTCTTAATAGTAAATAATTGTTGGAAATACTGAGAGGGGGGGTGAATCAGTATTCCTTTCAATTAGAGCATTAGTTAATCTTCAATTATTATCAGTGTTTGTACAATGATAGAAGTAAACAAGAGGAACAAAAATGCACACAGTTTTTAAGGTGGAAACCCACTCCGAGACAAAAACCACCTAATGTTTTTCTAATAATTCTTTAATATTCAACTCCAATTGAAAATAAAGCTCCAACTTCCTAGAATCTAGAAAAGCATTATTCTCCAGCTCCCGTTGGATGGACGCTCCAACGCCCGAGATTCTTCAATAGTCAACTGAACGGATGCCCCAAAACCCAATGAGCTACAACTCACCCTAGCACCACCCAACCACCCTATAGAAGAATAAAAGAAGAATGGACTCCCGTACCATGGAAAATGGTCCACTTTACAATGATATAGAATGATGTAGAAGAAGAATATATACTAGACCATAACCCCAACTTTGATACAACCACCTAATGATGATCCTAGACCTCCCAACACCGCCTCTTCAACCCTTGGCAGATAGACACTAGTACAATTTGTACAATAATGTATTTACAATGACTAAGTACAATGATACCTTTACAATGATTGTATGCAGTGCTGCCCACTTGAAGACTTCATATGATGAACTTCTTGCTATTTTTATGCACCTTAGTTGCTGCTCTTGTCATGCTACCATCTGTTGCACCTTGCTTTGCTTTTATGCCATAGAAAGTCTAGTCCTTTGCAACCCTTGACAACACATGATCTAGATTTTTCTTGCCTTCTAGGAGCTCGATATTGAATATGGTGTATCTCTGTCATTTCATATCCTCAATATCTGATTTTTGGTCATGTAGTATTCCTCTGAGTCATATTTCCAATGCCACAGGTCTGACCCAATTTGGATTCTTGAAGAGAGAGTTATACCCAATCTCTCACAATGCCCTAATTATGGACTGTTTCAGCAGAGCGAACTTGTACGGAATGCCACGTGTCATGTTTCTTAATTTGTTTATGAAATTGATAGATAAAAAAGTACAGACTGTGCACTATCCATCAATTTTTATGGAATTCCAATCCGATACTCAGAGAGAGGGTTATGATGAATTTACCAAGGTCACTTCTTTGATATGAATTTCAGGAGCCTGCAAAAACCCTGACTTACACAAATCATATCTCCAAAAATGTTTTGTACCTTGATCTGAAATTTTTACTGAAGCTTCCTCAGCATTTCAGCTTTTCCTCAGAAAAATTTCAGCTTCTAAACCTCCGTAGAAAAAAAGTTAGAGCGAAAATTCCAAGATGACCTGTTTCATATGGCCGAATCCCTTGCATAAGGACGAAATGAAGATCACAATTTATATGAATGCTTAAGTTGAGAGGGGCTTCAACAATTGAACGTGGGAGGGATTTTAGGAGCATAAAAAATATTAATTATGACTTTTAAATAACCCATGCCCCAACCCCATGGTGTTTTAGCCCACTAACTGGGGGTACAAACTTCAAACATGAATATCTCTCAAACCGTGAAGAATTACATGTCGTGCCATATATCAATGGAAACATATCGACAAGTAGAAACCATCAAAAGCATTATTGACCCAGAATATATTAATTTGGTAAGTCAAAATTCGCATGAAATATTGGGTTAGCCCCTGGTGCTGCTTGGGTTGACATCAATGACAACCGCTGATCAACAATCTCCCCCTTTGGCATTGATGGCAACACAAGTACTCCCCCTGCGATCATGGCACCTCTTACTACAACATTATCTCCCCCTTTGACATCAATGGAAAAGGGTAACTCCCCCTAAAACACAACCATCTTGTGGACCTGTACACACTTCCACTCCCGCTGACACACAATCGTCCTGCAGACCTGTACACACTTCCACTCCCGCTTTATATTCTTGAAAAAGGAAAATATAATGAGAACTTGGGAGAATCCCAAGCTTTTGACGAAGATATTCAAATGCTTCACGAGGTAAAGGTTTAGTGAAGATATCATCAATTTGTTCTTTTGTACAAACATACTCAAGTTTGATATTCTTTTCAGTGACTTGTTCTCTAACAAAATGATATTTGATCGGAATGTGTTTTGTTTTTGAATGCATGACAGGATTCTTGGAGATGTTGATGGCACTAGTTTTGTCATAGAATATGGGAATAGGCTCACTGAATTGTACTTGAAGATCTTGAAAAGTTTGTTTCATCCAAAGGACTTGAGTACAACATAATGTTGCTGCAATGTATTCTGCTTCCACTGTAGATAACAAGATTGAAGTTTGTTTTTTTCTCAACCATGATACGAGACAACCACCTAGATAGAATGCTGCTCCACTAGTACTCTTACGATCATCAACGCTTCCTGACCAATCTGCATCTGTAAAGGCTTGAATAATGAGATTGTTACCCTTGGGATACCACAAGCCATATTCTTTTGTGACCTTTAGATATCGAAGAATTCTTTTGACGACAATAATATGTGATTCTTTTGGTGCTGCTTGGAATCTTGCTACTTGTCCAACTGCTTGCATAACATCTGGCCGAGTGGCTATTACATATAGAAGACTACCAATCATAGATCTATACAACTTCTGATCCACATCCTTAGATGAGTCGTCTATGTTCAATTTGCAACCTGTGACCATTGGAGTAAGGACGGGTTTGCAATATTCCATTTTGAATTTATTGAGCATTTCCTTGACGTACTTGGCTTGACATATAAATATTCCTTTCTCTTGCTGAGATATTTGAAGCCCTAAGAAGTATGTTAGCTCACCAAGTAAATACATCTCAAACTCAATTTGCATCTTTGTAGAAAAGTTCTTACTTAGTCGATCATCATTGCTACCAAATATTATATCATCCACATATACCTCAACAATTGTTAAATTATATTTATCTATTTGTACATAAATATTGCTATCAACAGTACCTTTCTTGAACCCTTTTTGACGTAGATATCCATCAAGACGAACATACCATGCTCTGGGAGCCTGCTTGAGGCCATATAGAGCCTTCTTTAACCTGCAGATATAGTCTTATTTTTGTGATAGTAGAAAGCCTTCAGGTTGTTCGATGTAAACTTCTTCTTCTAATTCTCCATTCAGAAATGTGACTTAACATCCATTTGGTAGACTTTGAATTTTCTTGAACATGCATGGGCGAGAAACATTCGGATGGCTTCCATTCTGGCAACTGGTGCAAATGTTTCGTCATAATCAATTCCTTCCATTTGTGCATAGCCTTTGCAAACCAATCTTGCTTTGTTTCTGGTAACCTGCCCATCTTCATTCAATTTGTTCCTGAACACCCATTTAGTCCCAATGAAATTTTTATCTTTTGGTCATGGAACTAATTCCCAGGTGTTATTCTTCTCAATTTGATCCAATTCTTCATTCATAGTTGCTACCCAATGTTCATTTTGGCTAGCTTCCTCAAAACTACTAGGCTCAAAGGTTGCTAGAAAAGCAACGTGAGCTTTTTGTGATGAACGAAGCTGTCGACCTTCATTTATGTCACCAATGATTTGATTTGATGGATGTTTCTTTTGAATCCACTCTTTTTTTCTCCTTGGAGGAGCTTCTTGTTGTTGTTCTAGTATATCTTGATGATCATTGTTTACTTCTTTCTCGTTGATAGTTGCTTCTTGTTCTGCAATTTTATCTGTGTCTTTTTCACCCTCTGTCTCAAGTTTCAAGGATTCTAGATCCTCATCATTACTCGCTAGAACACCATCTTCGTCAAATGTAACATTTATGCTCTCCACTATCTGTTTTTGTCTTAGATTATAGCATTTATAGGGCTTTCTTTTGCGTGAGTAACCAACAAAGATACCTTCATCAACATGTGATTCAAACTTACCCAAATTTTGATCTTCTCTTTTGATATAACATTTGCTTCCGAAGATTCTAAAATATTTTACATTAGCTAGTTTTCCTTTCCATAATTCATATGGAGTCTTGTTGCAATTATTTCTGAGAAGACTTCGGTTGATAATGAAGACTGCCGTATCAATTGCTTGAACCTAGAATTTTTCATCCAATTTTGAGTCCTTCAACATTGTTCTACCCATTTCCTGTATAGTTCTATTATTTCTTTCAGCAACTCCATTTTGCTGAGGTGTTCGTGTTGTTGAAAATTGCCTTTTTATTCCATTTTCGTCACAATATTGCTGAAATAATTTGGAAGTGAATTCTCCACCATTATCTGATCTTAAACACTTTATTTTCAAATCAGTTTCATTTTCAACCAACTCCTTGTAGATCTTAAAGCACTCAAATGCTTCATATTTTTTCTTTAGGAAACTGACGGCTGTCATCCTAGTATAGTCATCTATCATTAACATGAAATATAATTCTCCGTCTAAGCCTTTTGTTCTCACAGGACCACATAGATCAGTATGTATCAATTCCAATGGATGTGATGCAAAGTGTTCTTTTGTTTTAAATTGGACTTTTGTCTGCTTGCCATGCCGACATGCCTCACATAGTGTGTTGGAAGGTTTTGAGATTTTCGACATTTCTCGTACTGCTTCCTTTTTGCTTATCCTGACAATATTGTCAAAGTTTATGTGACCCATTCGTTTGTGCCATAACCAACTTTCATCTTCTTTAGCTAGTAGACATGATTTAGTTGCTTCATCTAGAACATATATGTCGTTTGGAGCTCGACTTGCTGTAGCCATAATTTTACCATACCTGCCTTTCCCGATTTCACATTTTGTGGAGTTGAATAGCATTGTGGATCACATATTTGTCCAACACTGAGAAGATTGTGATTCGTGTTTTCGCCAATAGAAAATTCTTGGCTATAACATCTTTGCTTCCAAGAGTGACGGTACTTGATCCTATAAAATTTGAAGATCCATCATTTCCAAAGGATATGGTTCCATCCTTCTTCTCTTTCAGAGATACAAATTTCCTTCTATCTCCAGTCATATGCGTTGAGCAACCGTTGTCAACATACCACACATCTTTCTTTTTTTGAGCCTTGAGAGCGAGAGCACAATTATCAGTATTCTTCTTCTTCCATGTTCGTTCATTCTGTGGCTTCAAAGATTCTTCTGGAGGATTTTCAAGTCTGCAGTCTCTGGCTATGTGTCCAAAGTTCTAACATTTGTAACATTCCATATTATTTCTTAAATTTTCAAATCTATTGATGTTTTTTTGAGCCCTGGGAGGTTCATATTTGAAGAATCTCTTGGAATTGTATTGGTTCATAGGGTACGTGCGACATTCTACAGCTTTATGACCAAATTTTCCTCATGAATAACAATAGCCATGAAAAATATGTTGGTACCTGGATGAAAATATTCGTCGAGGAATCATCTTCCAATGATGTGCTTGCGAATCTTGTCCAATGAAGTCTTCATGTATGTTATATCTCATAGGTTCATTGTATTTTGTTGTAGAAGGTCCTGCTTCTTCTTCTTTGTAACCGAGGCCAGTTCTGTCGTTGTAAGATCGTTGAATTTTAATGAGTTCTTCCAATGCCCTTGAGTTGTTGGCATAGTTTTGGACAGTTTTTCCCTTCTTCATTTCCTTATGCAGCGAGACCACTTTGGCTTCTAATGCTTCCCTTTCTTGGTTGCTTTCTTCCAACTTCTTTTGAAGTGACTCTTCAATACATTTGTGTTCTTCAACCTCAATTTTGAGACCTTGAACTTGTTCTTCAAGAGTGTTGGAACAGATCTTCTCAGCATTGAGCTCTTTTATAAGCTTGATTGCCTCCTCATAAAATTCTTCTATGGTCAACCCTTCTTCTTCATTGTTTGATACTTCTTGTTTATTGTGCTTGGCCATAAACAATACTTTATCATTGGCTTCTTCTTTGCTGTCACTTTCTTCATTGGATGAGGAGCTATCTTATTTAGAGAGAAATTTCCTTTTGGATCCTTTATTTTTGCCTTGCTTGTTGAATTTCTTAAAGCCTTTCTTTCCTTTTGAGTTGCCATCACTTTTGTTCAGACATTTTGCTACAAAATTCCCAACCTCACCACAACCGAAACATATCAATGGAAGTTTACCTTTGAATTTTCCCTTACTAGGTTTTAGTTTTCTCGTAAAGTAAGCATATTCTTCATCTGAAATACCTTCTGCATCATCTCCCTTTTCTTCACACTTGCAGGTGCATGTCATTTCAATTGAAGGTTGTTTTTCCTTATTGGTTTGCTTAGATGCAACGAACACAGTTTCTAGATTTGAAGTACCCTTTTCTTCATCAAGACTCATTTCATATGTTATGAGAACTCCATGTAATTCTTCCTTTCTGAGTTTGTCCAGATTTGCACTGTATTCTAAGACCGATACCTTTGGGTTGAATCTCCCCGGTAATGTTCTAAGAATCTTCCGTATAATAGTCTTCTCGTCAACTGGCTCTCCCAATCCTTCCAGAGTATTGGTTATTTCATCAACGTATTGGAAGTATGTAGCAATGTTGCAATATTCTTTCATTCTGAGTTGCTCAAATTTTGCTCTATAGATTTGAAGCTTTGCTTCTTTGACATTTGAGTCACCTGCATATATATTCTCAAGATTTTCCCATACATTTTTGGCGGTTTTACGACCCAACACCTTATGATAAGCAGATTCAATAAGTCCACTGATAATAATATTCTTTTCTTTTGCATCATTTACCAAATTATTCTTACCTTGTTCATCCGCGGTTGATGTAAATCCATTTTGAACAGTGTCCCATACTTCGTAACCTTGCGCCAAGAGATAGACCTCCATTATTCCTTTCCAGAGTGCATAATTATTTTCATTTAATAGAGGTACACCATTCTTGGTATGCTCCATGACCTCCTTCCAGCTGTTAAACTGCTATTGAAGGAACCAAGCTCTAATACAAATTGTTGGAAATACTGAGAGGGGGGGTGAATCAATATTCCTTTCAATTAGAGCATTAGTTAATCTTCAATTATTATTAGTGTTTGTACAATGATAGTAAAAACAAAAGGAACACAAATGCACACATTTTTTTAAGGTGGAAACCCACTCCGGGACAAAAACCACCTAATGCTTTTCTAATAATTCTTTAATATTCAACTCCAATTGAAAATAAAGCTCCAACTTCCTAGAATCTAGAAAAGCATTCTTCTCCAGCTCCCACTGGATGGACGCTCCAACGCCCGAGATTCTTCAGTAGTCAATTGAACGGATGCCCCAACACCCAATGAGCTACAACTCACCCTAACACCACCCTACCACCCTATAGAATAATAAAAGAAGAATGGACTCCCATACCAGGGAAAATGGTCCACTTTACAATGATATAAAATGATGTAGAAGAAGAATATATACTAGACCATAACCCCAACTTTGATACAAACACCTAATGATGATCCTAGACCTCCCAACACTACCTCTTCAACCCTTGGCAGATAGACACTAGTACAATTTGTACAATAATGTATTTACAATGACTAAGTACAATGATACCTTTACAATGATTGTATGCAGTGTTGCCCACTTGAAGACTTCATATGATGAACTTCTTGCTACTGTTATGCACCTTGGTTGCTTCTCTTTTCATTCTACCATCTGTTGCACCTTGCTTTGCTTTTCTGCTGTAGAAATTCTGGTCCTTTGCAACCCTTGACAACACATGATCTAGATTTTTCTTGCCTTCTAGGAGCTCGATATTGAATCTGGTGTATCTCTATCATTTCAGATCCTCAATATCTGATTTTTGGTCCTATAGTATTCCTCTGAGTCATATTTCCAATGCCATAGGTCTGACCCAATTTGGATTCTTGAAGAGAGAGTTATACCCAATCTCTCACAATGCCATAATAATGGACTATTTCAGCAGAGCGCACTTGTATGACGTGCCATATGTCACTATTTATTCATTTTTTTTTTTAAATTGATAGATAAAAAATTACATACTATGCACTATCCATTACTTTTTATGGAATTCCAATCCAATACTCAGAGAGAGATTTATGACAAATTTACCAAGGTCACTTCTTTGAGATGAATTTCAGGAGCCTGCAAAAACCCTGACTTACACAGATCATATCTCCAAAAATATTACACACCTTTATCTGAAAGTACATACAGTGCACTATCCATCAATTTTTATGGAATTCCAATCCGATACTCAGAGAGAGAGTTATGATGAATTTACCAAGGTCACTTCTTTGAGATGAATTTCAGGAGCCTACAAAAACCCTGACTTACACAGATCATATCTCCAAACATATTGCGTACCTTGATCTAAAATTTTTACTTCAGCTTCCTTAGGATTTCAGCTTCGCCTCATAAAAATTTCAGCTTCTGAACCTCCGTAGAAAAAAAGTTAGAGCGAAAATTCCAAGATGACCTGTTTCAGATGGACGAATCCCTTGCATAAGGAGGAAATGAAGATCACAATTTATATGAATGCTTAAGTTGAGAGGGGCTTCAACACGTGAACGTGGAGGGATTTTAGGAGCATAAAAAATATTAATTATGACTTTTCAATGACCCATTCCCTAACCCCATGGGGTTTTAGCCCACTAACTGGGGGTACAAACTTCAAACATGAATATCTCTCAAACCGTGAAGAATTACATGGCGTGCCATATATCAATGGAAACATATCGACAAGTAGAAACCATAAAAAGCATTATTGACCCAAAATATATTAATTTGGTAAGTCAAATTTCTCATGCAATATTGGGTTAGCCCCTGGTGCTGCTTGGGTTGACATCAATGACAATCGCTGATCAACAATAACTTCGACAAGGCTTCATAAATTTCATGAGCATTGTCAATGTTGGTTATGAATGGGACAAGGTTTTCCTTTATTCCTTCTACCATTAAAGTCATGGCCACCAATTCTAGTTCCATGTATTTTACTTTGTCACCATCATTGGGATCCTATGTAGGCTTCTTCACTTTTCCTTTGACCAAGTCTAGTACCTTATTCTTTTCAAGGATGAGGTCAATTCTCTTCTTCCAGGACCTATAGTTTGAAGCTCCTTCAAGCTTTTTTTCTCGCTTGATTGTGTTAGACATATTTATAGAGTGTAGTAGATACCTTCCCTGATATGGTCCTTTAAATGGTTCCTTGATTAAATGTTGAAGACTGCCTTTTTATTCCTTCTTCACCAAAGCTCTGAAACCATGTTAGAAAATAAAAAAGGCAGAAATATTTTCTTATTATTTATAATCAATTGTGATGTTTCTTGTTATTACTATTATTTATATATTATTTCTTTTAGTTCATCAAGAAATTACCAAAGCAGAAGCACATAAAACAATAGACACCAGATATAGACACTATGTCAGGGAAAAACCCCCCTCAAGGGGAAAACCCAGTTAAGATAATTATTCCTTTCAATATTATTCTTTAATAATTTATTAACCCTATACATATACTAGACCTTCCCTCCACACCAAGTAAGCCTCCTAGATCTTTGACCCATTTTCTAGCAACTTTGACTAGGGAGCAACATCTAGTAGCAAATGGCTTCTGGAAGCAACAAAACTTGGAATACTTCGATCTCCCAATCAAGGGCACGAAACAGAGAGAGACAGGCACCAAAATTTCATTTTTCTTCTTCTCCTTAAACTTCCCCAAACTCGCACTTATTTTGGCTTCCTTGCAACAAACTTCAAACTTTTCCCAGCTACAAGGAATATCAAACTTTCTATGAGAGAGTGTGTTGCAAATGAATTCAATTTTCTTGTTTTTATAGGCTCCATTTGAGGTTGAATTGGTCCCAAGGCTGACTTGGTGTGGAGGTCACATAATCCATATTTTACTTAATATTAAACATTTTTACATGATTCAAAATCCCAAGAAGGGTCTCTTTAAATGCACAATGACTCTATTAACTCAGAATAAATTCTATAATTCCTAAATGGGTACTTTGACCTAAAACAAGGTGACCCAGGCATGAAACCCATGCTTTAATAAGTCACAATAATAATAATAATAATAAAATTCTTTATTCTTTTTACAAGTACATTACATTATGACTAAACTACATTAAATGAAGACCGAACTTAGTTACATTTTCCAACACATCAAAACCTTGGAACTAGGGGAGTAGGCAAAATTTTGGAGCCTCAAAACCAGGGGAACATGTCAAGGTTCAAAGTCTCGAGACCTCAGAAGGCCGAAATACCAGAAACCCGAATTTTGGAACTTCGGGACGTCAGAAGGTTAGAACATTGGGTCTCGGGGGTTTATTTAAAATAAACCCAAAATAGCATGGTACCAAGGAATCAGGCCAAATTTTAGACCCCTCAGAACTTAGAGACCTCGGAAGGATGAAATATCGGAGGTAGGAGCCTTGATACCTCGAGAGGTAGGTATATTGGAATGTCAGAACTTCAATATTTCGTAAGCTCTTAAATTAATGAATCACTTTGAAAGTGCCAAGAGTTTCGAGGAGCAGAGAATTACAAAGGAATTTGTTTGCAGAATCAAGGACTAAGGGACCCTTTCTCTCTCCTCGGAAAAGACACATGGAAGCAAGGGATTGGCCCTAGGGAGATGATGGTGGTAGATGATGTCAGCATGACATGGCTGTACAGAGGACACGTGGCAATTAGTTTCAGCAGTATCAAGTGGATTAATGGGGAAAATTCTGGTGACACGTGTCACCACTAAGGAGATACCACAAGGTTTGATGACGAGAGAATGATGTCATTCGGGAAGTACAAATAGGAGTTTAGGATTTTGTAACTCCTTTGTAATTGCATTCTGGAGAAAGTTATGATATGTTGAGCTTCTGATGTGACTAGTGTTTTGTCGAAAGAACCAAGGGCATAGAGAGGAGCTTAACACCTAAGTGTTATTATGATGGCACGTGGGAAGTATATTGGAGGTCAAGATTTTGTAACTCCTACATAATTGAATCTTGGTAAAGTCTCAATACCAGGGAGTTTCGATGTTTTGGTGTTCGATCGTGGAGCCTAGAGAACGAAGTGTGTATAGAAATAACACAAGGAGATAGGCCCCCTGCAGGATCTTGAAGGACTTAGCACCTAAGAGTTATTCCACCGATCACAGAACCCATTCATATGGTGAAAAAAAATTGGGGGTGAATCAAAAGGATTTAAAGGCCAAGCACGGGATTTCGACATATTGCAACTTCGTAACATTCTAACTTAACAAAGTTACAAAATGGGGAGCCCCGAAATTGAAACACGAAGAGGAATTGAAGGATGAATGGGTCGGCAGCTAAATATTATATGCGCACAGAAGAGTTGGTCACTAGAGTAAATGGCTACTATCATAGGAAGGAGACATAGAAAGAGATCATTGGGTCAAGGCAGCAAGGACCATGATGTGCAGAGAAGAGTGTTAGGTTTGTCTCGAGTTGAATTAATCCATCCCTAATCTTGTGTGCACGCTACATTAAATAAAATGAAGAGTAGAGAAGTCATGTTGAAGTACCTTTCAATCTCTGTGGGAAATCAATTGGCATGGGGAACCTGGTTTTGGTGTGCATTTTTTGCTGAGAATTAATTATCAGTATGGAGAAATGTTTAGTAGCCCATTCCAATGTTTATTGTAGGAGTAGTGGTCAAGTTAGACACAATAGTACGATGGATAAGCCATGTTTGGATTAAATTTTCAGGAAGTGTGGATGGTTGGTAGAGATAACATCAATCACTATGTTTCAGTGAAACAAAATAGAGGATTTCACTTAAACAATGCAAGTGGAATAAACAATATTTCCAGTAATTTGTGTGAATATATTTGTGGGTGTGTGTGCACTATTTTGTGAAGCCAAGTGATATTTTTATGCAGAGAAAGGTTGAGAGCTCCTATGCAGAGGAAAGACACCCTGAGCGATTTTGTGCCATTGTGTGAGAAGAGGTCTAAAGTGCATGTTCCGAGGAAGAAAGTCGAGTGAGCCTGTGTTGTTTTGTGAGAGGTAGAGAGAGCTTGTGGAATAGAAGTCTTCAAGATTTGAATGCATGTTGTTGTGAGAAAAGGACCTGTTATCACTCTGTAATTTCTGAAGGCTGAAGGTAGAACTACAGAGGGAAACATCAAACCAACTTTGGAGTCTAAGACAGAGCCTTCCTAGACTCAGATAGGGCCCTCTCTGTTAGATATATCTTGATAACTATGAGTGTTTATATTAGGCTAGTTATATAAATGAGGTTTGTTTGAAGATTTTTGGTTGACGTAGCAGAAAAGGGCCATTGGGCTATGGAGTCACACAAGTGTGAAAAAATTTAGATGGATGAATAACTGAGGTCAGGTGCAACCAGGAAAGCTATCCATGTTTATGGAAATTTTCAGCTTGTGAAATGGAAAGGAGGGGAATATTAAGGTTCAACTTAAATGCAAAGCAGACCTTCTCTGAATTTGGCACTTAGATCTCAGAGGAATCAACGGGAATGTAGAGTAGACCATCTCTGAATTCTACATTCCGGTCTCAGAAGAAAACATAATGTACTATTTCAAGACTGAGTAGGGTACCCCATGGTAAATCCTACGCAAAAATTTCTATCTGCAGTAAAGAAAGAAAACAGTATGTGAAACAGGAGAATCAAAAATTACATGGGAGAAGCACCTCACCATAGATCATAACACAAGAATATGGAAAACAAGATACTCATTCATTCATCCAAAAGAGAGTGCTTACAACCAGCAGAGTCTATTACAATGGTTTTTCCCCTTCTAAGCCCTGTTTACACTGCTAATGCATGCAATATTTATATAAAACTTAAGTCGGTTCATATTCCTACTGCAGTGACTACATTTAAGTAGAAAATGGACAAGTGGAGACATGCAGACGGTGATAAGATATCTCTGACAACAACACCACCTCTAGGGTTAATTCTGGGAAAGTATTCGTAGATCCAAACGCTTCAATGGCTCCTCGGGAAATCAAACAGTAAGCTTTGGAGGAAGCTAATATGGTCTTGAAGAGGCAACCAATGGAGGCTCTGGCATCTGGCTTTGTTTTACAGGAAGACATGCATTGGGTAATCAAATCTGCGCAGTACTAGCCACTTTCATTTATTGATGTTGGTGCTGATGTGTTTTGTTGCCCCTTTAGTCTCTGCTATTATAATTATAACAGGTCTGCATGAAACACCCTTTGCTGCTCGACTCGACCTGTGGTGTATTTTTTCTACCCGAGCCTTTCTGGTCTTGTTTCACCTTATTTCTCTGTAGAATGAGTTTCAAATCCAATATGCTCGGTCGTGGAGGGATGGCAGTTTGCAGGCGAGGATGTATGATGGAGGACGTGGCGTGGAGGTATTTGCAACGGTCATACAATGGTAGCGGTTTGGGAGGACAGTGGACACATCTTTTCAGAGGGGGTGAGGGTGGTAAGCAGTGTTTGGAGAGGGGGGTGTGGAATAGCCCTAGGTGCGACACAAAGCCAGATGGGAGGTATGGGATACTACCCAGTCCGGACCCCCCCCCCCCTTGATAAAGTTATAATACCGTGCAGAGGTTGAAACTGGATGAGGGCCATCGTATATAGGGAGAGGAGTGGAGAGGGAGGAAAGGTGGAAGGCATTTAAAGGTTGAATGACGTAGCACATGGGCGGGACCCAGCACGAGCCTTTATGTTTTTTTGTCACCCGAAATCCTTTTGTGTCGTGAATAACCCTTTTTCTATATAAAACAGTGAGAAAATCATTATATCGGATCTTAAATCCTTTAGATATCAGTTTCGAACTTTATCGCATCCATAGCACTATCGCATATCTCATATTGAATAGTTTACAACATAAAAAGGAATCAGTGGTGCGATGCGAAAAGGGAAGTGGCATGGAGGGTAAGAAGTGGGACCAGACCACAACGCATATCACAACTTTTAAGTTTTATTTATAAGCTACGGGGTTAACTCTTAAAATTTGCGAAGTGCGGGGAAGAGGGACCCACTGGCTATGTGGCGGAGTTTATGAATCGGCGAAGGTTTAAAGCGGTAAGTGTTATGGGTTTTATATGATATATGAATATATTACAATGACTGTAAAGTGGGGGGGGGGGGCGGAGCTGTGGAGGTGGGGCTAATTTACCGCATCGCAGATTAAAATGGATAGATTGCGGGCGCTCACAAAGGTAATTCAAATGCGATGTGATATCGCAAAATCGGCAATCGCATTATTTAGAGTTTAGTTTCAATGAAAAACAGGTAAAAAGTGTGAAATGCGATGGGGGGCCCCACTTCAATCGTGATCGGGAAATGGGAAGTGAAGCAAGGGAAAAGCGATGAAAAGGTAAAGTTTGATGTTTTTCAAAGGAAAATGAAATGGAAAAGAAAGTGCGACGGGGATTGGGTCCCACTTCACATCGCATTGACGATTTATAAGTTTAGCATTTGATTGTTGTAACAAAACTTTGTGATGGAAATATGCGATAAGGCACAAGGGGTCCCACCAATGGTTTAAATGATTATATGATATGTAATATATATAACGATATGGTTTACGGTTTATATCACACGGTCGTTCGATGGGTGGCAGAGCTTATAACATTTAACACTTTCAGCCTTTTATATAAGTGGGTTTATAAAATAATAAGTCCCGAAAGGTTATATATGTGGGTTATGGGATTTTGAATGGGATTAGAATTTCAGAATATGGAGGAAATGAGAGGGAAAAGAGGGTAAATGAAATGGAATGAGGGTAGAAATGGAGTTTGATCACCATCACACCTTATCAGCAACACTTTCTTCCTTGAACGGAAAGGCAGTTTGATTTATTTGAAGCTCTTGACAGTTAGGAGTTCCCTTTCTTTCTCTGGAAATAAATGATAGCCATAGAATATTATTTTCAATAATGACAAATCTAATAAATAATCAGTCACCTTGTGATACTGTGAAATACAGGAGTCTAACAGGGCCAAGAAGAGAATGACGTTGTGGTGTGTACAAAGTGATGTATGGGTTGTGTGATGAGTGATTGTCGTAGGAATGAGACAGAGATAGAGAACATTGGGTCAAGGAAACAAGGACCACAATGTGGAGAGAAGAATGTTGGGTCTATCTTGAGTTGAAGTGAGCCATGTCTGATCTTGTGTGCATGCTACATTGAATAAAATGAAGAACAAAGAATTCATGTTGAAGTATTTTTCAATATCTGTGGGAAATTAATTGGCATGGGGAACTTGGTTGTGGTGTGCAGTTTTGACTGAGAATTAATTATCAGTATGGAGAAATATTCGGTAGCCCATTCCAATGTTTATTTTAGGATTAGTGGTCAATTCAAACGCAACAGTAGGATGGAGAAGCCATGTTGGGAGTACACTCTCAGGCTGTGTGGATGGCTGACAGAGATAGCATCAATCATTATGTTTCAATGAAACAAAAATGAGGATTGCAGTTGAGCAATGCAGTGGGAATCAGCAATGTTGCCAGTAAGTTGTGTGAAGAGATTTTTGGGTGCATGTGTGATGTTTTGTGAAGCCAAGTGATATTGTTCTGCATAGAAAGGCTGAGAGTTCCTATGCAGAGGAAAGAGACCCCTAGAGAGTTTGTACTATTGTGTGAGAAGAGGTCGAAATTTCATGTGTCGAGGAAGAAGGCCAAGTGAGCTTGTGTTGTTGTGTGAGAGGCTGAGAGAACTTGTGGAATAGAAGGGGCCAAGATTTGAATCCATGTCGTTGAGATCAAAGAGCCAAGAAGAGAATTATGTTGTGGTGTATATAGAGTGATGTGTGATGAGTGACTAATGTTGAGCATAAAAGTGGGTTGCTGCAGAGTGAGCAGAGTGATTAGAGGACAAATAATGTTGTGTGGGCCAAGGGTTGGAGAGAACAGAGCTAATACCAGGCATAGTGGCTGCCATCTACAAATAATATTAATTCCTTATGGAGTTTAGGTTGGAGCCTACATACAGGAAGTTGGTGATTCCATCTCTAGTGGGTGTCTGAAGAAAGCTTGGGGGAAGGTGACTCCTGCAAGTTGGTGCTTGCATCAATCCAAGGAGCTGCAAGTTGGTGATTCACATTGTGCTTCTGGTAAGCTGATCAGGTGTCTACAAAATGAAGGAGTCAGTGCTTCCTACTAGTGGGTGCCAGCAAACAATCAAAGGGAGTTGGTGCTTCTGGTGAGTGGTGGCTCACAAACAAATTGATGTAATAGAGTAGGTTATTTTATTTTTACATAATAACAACCACAAGATTTGGTGGTTTTTTCTCGAAAGAGTTTCCACGTAAAACCTTTATGTATCATGATTTTGTTGTTCATGATGTTTATGCT
This sequence comes from Pinus albicaulis, assembly GCA_034641835.2. Taxonomy (NCBI): domain Eukaryota; kingdom Viridiplantae; phylum Streptophyta; class Pinopsida; order Pinales; family Pinaceae; genus Pinus; species Pinus albicaulis. The sequence goes on from CM076576.1 coordinate 677,832,151, forward strand.
TGTGCTGGTTGCTATGGATGTTGTTATGGTTGTTAATAGTTTCTCTCATATAATGGATGCCAATTTTGAATGAGGAAAATTAAATTGGAATAAAAGTTAAAAGAATACTTAATACTGATTCACCCCCCCCTCTCAGTATTAACATTGTTTCCAGCAATTTATTCAACCAACTGAATTTGAATTCCAGACAAGCTAGATGGCTAGCCACGATAAATGAGTTTGACTTTGATATCAGGTACATTAAAGGTAAATATAACACGATTGTGGATGCTCTTAGTGGGAGGATATAGGTGAATAATATAGCAGTTATGAGCTTCTATGGGACAGACTTACAAGATCAAATATCACAAGCAAGAGAGCAGGGTGACAAATATAGAGAGATTATGCATAGGTTACAGCAGGGTACAGGTGATCAAGATGTGGAATACCATCTCACAACAGATTGGCTTGGTCAGGTTTAGGGACAGGATATATGTGGCAGATGACAGTGAGATCAAGAAGCTTATCTTGAGGAAATTTCATGCTAAGTCATATTCAAGTCACCCAGGATATCAGAAGACATTGATAGAAGTGAAGAATTTTTATTATTGACTAAATTTGAAAAGAAAGTGGCAGAGTTTGTGGCTATGTTCTTGGATTTTCAATGGTTAAAAGAATAATGCAAGCATCCAGGTGGACTACTACATCCTATTCTAATTCCAGAGTGGAAGTGGGAGGTAATTTCTATGGATATTATCACAGGTTTTTCGAGAACATTTAAATAGCATGATTCCATCATGGTTATGGTCAAAATATTGAAAAAGGTAGTACACTTCATTCTAGTGAAGTCTACTTATTAATCTAGTGATGTGGCATGGGTATTGATTAGAGATGTGGTGAGGTTGAATGGTGTACCGAAGAAGTTTGTATCAAACAGGGATGCCAAGTTCACTTCAAGATTCTTGATAGTGTTATTTGTAGGTTTGGGTATAGAGTTTTCCTTTATCACAGCTTATCATCAGCATACAAATAGATAGGTAGAGAGGGTCAACATGATATTGGAGGACATGATTAGAACTTATGTGATGCATCAGCAAAGAATATGGGAGGAGTACCTTCCGTTGGTTGAGTTTGGTTACAATAATGGTTACCAGGAGTTCTTGAGGATGAGTCTATTTGAGGAATTATATGGTCAGAGTTGTATTACTCCCATCAGTTGGAGTGATTGAGTCAAAAGGGTGTTGATAGGACTGGAAATGTTGGCAGAGATAGAACAAGAAATGCAGGTAATTAAGAATAATTTGAAGGTAATCGATAGAACCTGAAAGGGGTTGTGGCCGGTTGAGCTATGGAGAGCCCAGTTATAGTTGTGTTTTACATACGGGAGGCTCGCATCCCATGTGTGTGGATGCTTTGAATTGTACATGCGTAAAATGTGTACGATCATCTTGTTGATGACCTCTTTCTGTCCATCGGTTTGGGGATGAAAAGTTGTGGAATTGGTGAGCTTGGTGTCCAGCATCGACCAGAGACTAGACCAAAATGTACTTAGGAGACTGTTGTCCCAATCTGAGATGATAGACTTTGGGATCCCAAAGTGTACCCACACTCATTCAAAGAAGTGTTTAGCTGTGGCTTTTGCCCTGATATTCTTCTTGCAGGCCGCCATAATGGCCATATTCAAGAAACTATAGACGACCAAAAAAATAGAGTAATTTCCATGCTTAGTAAAAGGAAGGCCCGTCATGTAATCCATGGATATGGATTCCCAAGGTCGACTAGGGTTAGGAAATGGAGTATAGATACCTTGCTTCTTTGTGGTCATTTTGGCAATGGCGTAGGCAGTGTGGGATCTAATGTACTTCCCGACATCCTGTCAAAGTTTCGGCCAATAGAAATACTTCTGCAGTATTGCCATTATTTTCTCTACCCCGAAATACCCAACGACCCAACTGTAGTGCGCTTCCCAAACAATATTGGCACACTCTCTTGAAGTAACACAAAGGTGTTCCAGATTACATAGAAGTGCATCCTCAAGATGAAAATTTGGAACTTTATTACTTTCCAAGGGTGGCTTGTATGTGTGGCTAAATTTTGGATTGCTTATGTAGAGAAGCGACCAATCGGAAGTCTCGTGCCCACAAGAGTTGAGCACAGTGGTTAGCGCCATGATCGGTGGTCGGCTAAGGTAGTCTGAAACATTATTGGTGTTTCCCTTCTTATACTTGATGTTCAAATGAAATTGTTGGAGGTATGTGGACCACTTCTGATGGTGATCATTCTGCAACTTCACTTGTGTCTATATGAACTGCAGGGATTGGTGGTCTGTGTGGATGATTGTTTCCTTCCCCAAAATATAATGCTTCCATTTCCGGTAAGCCTGCACAATGGAATACATCTCTTTTTCATAAGTGGGATACTTCCAGACTATGTCGAAAAGTGTCTCACTGTGATATGCCATTGATGCCCCTGTTGAGTAAGGATTGCCCCAATAGCATAGTCAGAGGCATCTATCTCGATCTCAAATGGTTGTTGCAAGTCTGTTGATATGAGCACTGGTGTAGAGCACAGGTGATGTTTCAACTCTACAAATGCCTTCTGTTGAGATTTAGACCAAAATAATTTTTCTTTCGCTCCTCCCTTGGTGACTTGAATGAAGGGCCGAGTGATATGAGAGAACCCCAACATGAACCTGCGGTAGAAATTGGAAAGACCCAGAAAGTTACGGAGCTTTGTTAGAGTGGTTGGGGATGGAAAATACCGAATGACTTGGATCTTTTCAAGATCCACATGCACCCCCCGCTCATCAATAATGTATCCTAGATACTAAACCTGGGTCATGCCAAAAGTGAACTTCTCTAAATTGGCACACAACTTGTGTTGTCACAGTGTTTGGAGGACCTGTTGGATGTGGTGGAGGTGATATTCCCAAGTCTGGCTTAAGATCAGGATGTCATCCAAGTACACCACCATAAATGAGTTGGTGAACGGCTGCAAGATATCGTCCATCAACCGCATGAATGTTGTGGGAGCATTCGTCAAACCGAAAGGCATGACTAGCCATTCGAAGAGTCCATCCTTGGCTTTGAAGGTAGTCTTCCACACATCAGAGGGTTTGATTGGTACCTGGTGATACCCAGACTTCAAGTCAATCTTGTTGAAATATTTGGACCCCCTGAGTTGGTGTTGGCAAAGAAACAGGTCTTACAGGCAAGACCCAGGTTCATAGGTTGGGGCCAACAAGGGAATTCGTTGTATTCTAGAACCATGCCGGAATTTTCACCCTACTCCGGAGAGCAGAGAGTCTCACCCGAGGCGTGCCGCGACCACATGCAGAAGGGGAATAGATCAATAGTGGTGGAAGGATCCGCAACTCATGATTAATATAGAATTGATTGCATAAATATCATCATATACGCAAGAACATTCAGAATATTGAACAGATACTAAGAAAACAAAATTTTAAGACACCACAGACATCATGCATGCATGTGACTCATATAATAAGACATCAACCTGCAAGTATATTGATAACTTTCAGCCAGATCCACAGTTACATCGCTTCCACAGGAAGAGCTTACAATTCTGTTACAGATGTCTCATAAGACAGAAAGATGGATAAGAGAAACCTAGGAACTACAAAGATATCATGCTCAGAATAGATCTCTGCTGCAGCATCCGCTCGATCTTCTTCAATCTCTCTACATCCGTGTGTCTTCTTTCGGCTGGGTGACGGCTATTTATTCACCCACCATCACAACTGCTAGTTCCTTTTGCGCTCTTCTTCAGCTGCTTTCGACTTCTCTCTTGTTGTCTATGAGTTCCGCTCTCCATCTTCTCCTGTATCTTCTCTTCGTCTGCTCTTATCTGCATCAGATTCTTCAGCTATCTCCTGTTCCCCCGCAACCTCGGTAGCTCCGCTACTCACCATAGTTGTGGCTTGGTTTCGGCTGCCATGTGTCGTTCTGCAACCCAAAAATCTGTTCTTTATTCAAAATTCAAAACAAGGGCCCCAACAGGCCCTGACCACAGTTTCTTGACTCATCTCGAGTCAATCACAAATCACTCTCTATTTCGATCGCCCCACCGGACCCCGTGCCCTGTTCTTGCTGTGCACCCTCAGTCTGCTTCCCAAATAAGGTCCCCAACTCCGGGTCCTTGCTTAATGTTGAAGCTTTAAGCTCGTTGAAGGTTGCCACAGCTTGTTGCCACCCTTGTAATAGTGCATTTGTCTCTGCGGCGATCTTGGTGACAGCTGCCTCCCCGATGGGCGTCGGTACAGTCCCGAACACCGTGCTGATTTGGGTTTCAGCCTCGGTGGCTAACTGCTGCATTGTCTTGGCGCTGAGTTGGAGGGGATGGCGGAGCTATCGAATTTCTTGTTTGGCCATTACTGAGCTGGCCTCGGTTTGTTGGATCTGGACCTTCAGAGCATCCGCCTGAGCGTAGAGCTGGTCCAACTGTGAGGGGTCCATGGCATCTTGAATTTCTTTCGAAAGTTGCTGCAGCTACGCTGAAATGGGCTGAGTCTTTACCGTAAGGGCCATCAAGCACTCTTGGAGACCTTTCATAAGGTCACAAGCATCACGCGCTGCAGAATTGAGAGTTTCCTGCATCTGGGTGACCTGGCCTTGTTTCTCTGTAATTTGTGCTGAGTAAATTGCCTTTAGATCGGGCAGCGCTGGCCGTGATGCTAACGCTGCTTGGAGCTCTGCATTTTCCTTATGGAGGTCAGTGAATGCTACTATGAGGTGGAGGGCCCGCTCTAAGATATCTGTCTCTAGTACATCTATAGGCATCCGAGTGTAGTGAGCCTCTACGGCTGGCCATAGCCCTGTAAACACCCTGGCCACTTTGTTTATCTGACCCTGCATCTACCCGTGTGCTGTTGTGAGTTGTTCTCATTGTTCAGTAAGCACGGTGATCTGCTGATGTTGCTCTTCGCACCTATGTTGCAGTTCAGAATGAAGCTTTTCTGCCTGTTGGGCCGCCCTCTGAATAAAGTGGTAGAGCTGAGCCGTACCCCATGTCTCCAAGTTGGCGACTCTCGAAGTACTTTGATCCGGCCACCGTTCCTATAGGGGTTTCCCACAGCTGATCGGGTGGAGTGCTCTTGAGGGGACGGCGGCGGGGTTTGATGAGGTGCTGAGTCGGCCATATTCAAGTCCGGCCGCTCCTGCTGATCTATGTGGATGGTCTGTGGAAATATAGTAGGCTTAGGCTGTACCTCAGCCGTGTCTGCAACAATTCAAGCCATCTGTGTAATTATATCAGAAAAAGAGACTTAGGGTTCCCCAGCGGGGTCGACCAGTGGTACCACTGCTACAGTACTTGAGTCAACCTCGGCCCCGTGGTCCCCATTAAGTAGATCTCGGATGATTGGGTCTGACACAGTGGCGGATGAATTGGATGGTGTGGATGAAGTGGTAGGTGGGACGGTACGTGGAGGTGGAAGGCGAATGTTGATGAAGTCGGAGGGGTCAATGGGAGGTACAGGTGGAATCCCTCTTATTTCCCCTGTGTCAACAACTGGTTCTTCCTGTATAGGCACCCCTGGACTCGGTGGCTGGGGTGGATCCTCCTCAGTGAGGTCCACCACCGGACTCGACTCTATGGTTCGGGCCCACTTGGCCTGAGGAGCTTCTAAGGGGTTGGTGGACTTGCTCCTTTCCCCCATCGGGGTAGTCATCGAACTTGGCGAAGTAAATAAAACATTAGGGATGGGGGAGGTGATGGAAGTTGTGTGGAGACGCGATGTGGACTGAGAAAGCTGGAACTCAGAGAAAATAGGAAAAGGAACGGCACCACTTGAGACAACCTTGGCCACTTCATTGAAACTGCATACCTGAGTGTTTAGGTGGAAAATGAGGGGGACGATCTGAACAGTGGAGCCCTTTTGTGCCGCCTCCACTTCTGTTTCGGCAGGCCGTTGCTGCGGTAGCATCTGATCAAAATTGTATGTGGGTACCCTGTTTCAGATTTCCATCACGACCTCGGCCACGAAAAAACTTCATTATGAAAGGCTTTGTCTTTGAGCTGGAACTTCAGCGACCGCATGTGAAATATATCCTCCGGCACGCAAGTAGGTCGGAGGAAGGTATGCCTGTGGCTGACCCAGAACCATACTTGCTCGCTATACTCATCCAGCAGGTTCCTAGGCACCCTCTGCTGGCCTGCTACCACATCTATCATTAAACCATACCAACTTTGAAATGCCTCTGCATTGACCTCTTTGGTGTTGGGATCACCTGACACCTTCCACAGGACGAAATTCATCGCCAAAGGCTGGCCCTCTGCTATTTCCGCCGGTATCCTGATGAGGGGAGTATGCCACTTCCACATGGAAAATGAAACTATCAAATACCCATAAATAAAGCTTGTGGCCCTCTTGTAGTTGTCTTCACATGCGTCAAACAACTCCTTCAACAGGAAGGATTACCAGTTCAACTTAGCCCCCTGGACACAGTGTTCTGCAATGGAGATAGTATCCAGGGTACATTCTCCCTTCGTGTAGTGCCTCATTGTCTTACTGGAAATGAGGTAGCATGTGAACTTGATTTCGGGCTCGTTGATAAGCTCCATCTTCACTCCCTTTCCTCCCCGTTGTGTGCCATATTTTTCATAATATTCGGCATCTCCCGACTTCTTTGCTCGTTTGGAAGTGGTCTGACATGCAAAAGATACATCCGGGCCGTTCTATGAAAGCCCTGTGAGCCAATGGATATCCTCGGCATGGATTGGAATTTCCTTATTCAACCACAATGACCCATTATGGATGCGGCTGAGTAAGAACTTGGTGCACTGCATGGCTGGTCCTATTATCTCGAATACTGGGAGATTTCTTAAATTCAAAATGGAGGATTGTTGTAGGCCTCGGAAATCTGGAAAAATTCTGTTTGTTGCACGCCTTACTTCTGTGGTATAATATTCCATATACACCGGGCACTTAAGTGTTGGGAACTCGAACAAGTCCGTAAGGTCTACATCTATGAGGGCAGCACTGTCGTATTTCCCAATGAGGGACTCTATTTTATGAATTTTGCTGTCAAGCTGCAGTTCTACGACTGCTTGGTTGGCTCTGGTCATCTTCGCTCGGCGTTGATACACTTGCAGAATCGGTCTCGACGTCTTCTCTTGGCTCTATGCTTTTGGGTACTTCTGCTGCTCTGGTTCTGCTCCAATTTCTAATTCTAACTTCTCTGGCATTCTCGTGCTTTTTTTTTTTTCCATGCAGGTTATGTAATTAACAGGCACGAGTGAGGTTGATGAGACCCCATAACGAGTTAATTCCTGCTGTCATTATCCACGGCGATAATTGTGCGGTCAATCGCCTGCTGAGGTGTACTCTGACATCTACTGACGGTGGCATGGGGAAATGGGCGGATGCGACGGCTGAGGTTACTTCGAATTATGGCAAATTGATTATTGCAGGGTTACTTCTAATTATGGCAATTTATGCTGCAAATCTAGGCGATCCTACGGACTGACACAAGTACTAACTGAAATGATATGGACTAACATCTGACACGTTTGTGTATCCTACAATGATGACACGCTGGACGCGCCCCTCCCCGACCACAATCGGTTGAGGTGCGGTCCCTGCAACATAGCGGTTATTGACGACCTATGCATGGACAACGAACACTACCTATGCTCATCCCGGTTGCGAGAGAGTTATTCAACTACGCTACTCTACGGCTTCTCTCAGGTGCGAGAGTTATTAATGAAAAGTGAAAGAAACTTAATCATGGTAGGGCTTCAGGCGTGTGCCATTCCCCACCCAGGTAGAACAATACCGTCCAGTTCAGCCAACCAAACAGCTCTGGAATCCCTAATCTCAATGACGAACTAAGGTCCCAACCAGTGCATCTGCAATTTTCCCGGAAACTTTTGAAACTTGCTATCATATAAGAGAACCTTTCCTCCAACCTAGAACGTTTTGCGCTTGATGTGGCGGTCATTCCACGCTTTTTGCCTATCCTTATGAACCTTTTGGTGGAACTCGACTAGAAACCAGGCCTCGTCCAGTTCTTGGAGTTCATGCAGGCGCTCCTGTAGTGATTCTTCTTCCGAGAACTTGAGGGATGTGGTGATTAACAGACTCGGTATGGTGAACTCAGCGGGAATCATAGCTTCATGGCCATACACCAGCTCAAACGGTGTTTGATTGGTCAACTGCTTCACCGTTGTTCGATAAGCCCATAGTGTGGCTGGCAACCGCTCGTCCCAATCATCCCGCTTGGCATTGCAGATATTCATCAAACCCTTTTCGAGGATTTTGTTGAACGCTTCAACAGTGTCATTGGCCTGTGGGTGGTACGGGCTGCTTTTGTGATGTTGAATCATGAATGTGTCCAGCAGCGATTTGACTGTTTCATTAATGAAGTGCGTACCTTAATCACTGGTTAAGCTCCATGGGCAGCCAAACCTGTTGATGATGTGTTCGAAGATGAACCGAGTTGCTATATCGGTCGTACAGTCTTGTACCGCCGCGGCCTCAGCCCACCGAGTGAGGTAGTCGATGGCGGTAATGATGTACCGGGCCTTGGAATTCCTGGCTACTGGGGATATGGGACCTATGAAGTCGACAACCCACTTCTCAAGCGGCCGCAACACATGCACCGGGTGTAGCAGGAGCTCGTCTCTGTGAGAGGGCCTCCCTGTTCGCTGACAGACATCGCATCTCGTAACAAATGTCTTACAATCTACATGGACCATCGGCCACCATAGTCCAGCTTGGAGCACCTTCCTAGCAGTGGGTTTTTCCCCCACATGCCCGCCCGCAACACTGTTGTGGCACTCCCACATCATGGCTTCGCGTTCGTGGTCGAGTATACATCTGCGCAGAACCTCATCGAGGCCCAATTTATACAACTGCCCCACAATCAGTTGATATTCAGCGGCGTGGATGACCAAATGTCATTTCTGGAGCGGGGTGTAGTGCTGAGGGCACTGTCCCATGGTCAAATAAGTTGCGATGTCAGCCAAATAATCTGGTATGGCTTCAACTCGGAAAATATCAGCATCCGGCAGCTGATCATTGAGAGAGTCGTCGTTCTCCCCCATTTCCAACCAGGATAAGTGATCGGGCCAGACGTTCAACCTCCCAGGCTTGACAATCACTTCGAAGGTGAATTCTTGGAAGAGTAGAAGCCATCGACAGATTTGTCCTTCCAAAACGGGCTTATTGACCAGGTACTTTAACGCAGAGTGATCTGTAAAGACCTCGAATTTACCTCCTAGAAGATAGTGGCAGAACTTCTGGAGCGAGTACACCATTTCAAGGGACTCCCTCTCGGTAGTGGTGTAATTCCGCTATGCGTTAGACAGTGTGTGGCTGGCGAAGTAAACTGGGTGGTCAACTGTCGTCTCCCCTGGTTGCACCAAGACAACCCCAAGTGCAATACTGGAAGCGTCAATATGTCCGTGGAACTGCTTATCCCAATCTGGGTGAACCAGAATGGGCGCCATTGATAGCTTCTCCTTCAAAGTTTCAAGGGCCATTCCGCACTCATCCATCCACTAGAACACTTCTGACTTCCGTAGTACCTTTTCCAGAGGAGTAGTGATATTCGCATAATTTTGTATGAACCGTCTGTAATAACCTGTGTGCCCTAGCAGTGCCCGCAACTGCTTCACCGTTTCGGGGGCTTCCATGTGGACGATCACGACTACCTTGGCGGGGTCGACGCAAACCCCTTGCTTGCACACCACATGTCCTAACAATGTTCCGAAAGGAACCGCAAAGATGCATTTCTTCAAGTTCAAGGAAATCTGCAATTGTTGACACCGATCAAACATGATGCGTAACAAGGTGGCATGGTTTTTCAGCAAACTGTAGACAGTCCAATCGTACATGTAGACTTCCAGAAACTTATGAATGTACTCCTGGAAAGCAGCGATGACGATCCGAGAAAACACAGCAGGGGCGTTCTTCAACCCGAATGGCATCACGTGGTATGCAAACGAACCCCACTTGGTGGTGAACGTCGTCTTTGTTTTGTCCTCTTCCGCAATGCACACCTGATGGTAGCCCGAGAATCCATCAGTGAAGGAGTAGGCCTCATTCCCCGCAACATGGTCCAATACTTCGTCGCTGAATGGAGTGGGAAATGGGTCATGGATGCAAGCGTTGTTCAGACTCCGGTAGTCAACACAGACGCGGATTTCTGACTTATCCTTCTTATTCTGAATGACGATAGGACTCACCCACTCTGCTTCTTCCACAGGAAATATTAGACCTGCCGTCAGCATCTTATCAATCTCCAACTTGACCTTTTCTTTGATCCGCGGGTTCAACCGATAGGGTCGATGCTTCACGGGCCTAGCGTCCGGTTTTAGCACAATACGCATTTCTCCGAGGTTCCCTTTGATGCCTTTTAAGTCTGCAACCGATGAAGGGAATAGCTCTTCGTATTCCTGGAGGAGGCTGAAAATTTCCTTTGTCATCTCCTCGTCCCAGTAGTCCCCAACTGTAGCCAGTTTGGGTTTTTCCTCCGTGCCGATGTTTAGCTTCTTTGTCTTCAGCGGGAGTAGATGAATGCCTTCAGTGGTCGACTCTTCTTTGATGTTCCACTTTCCTTCCTTCTCTTCAAAATATAGATGCCTTAGATCCTCCAGACTATCATCATCTGGCTCGCCATCAACCCGTTGGCAAGCCAGCTCACGCTTGCCCTCCGAATTTGGTGCTAATGTTCTCTCGTCGGTCCCCGGATCACAGAGAAATAGTACCCCCTTGATGGCATATAATGCCTAGGACACCAGCTTTGTCTCTCTTTCGAAGGAAAAGCATCGAACAAAATTTTCCACGACTTCCCACCAGGAGCTGGTCCCTCTTTTTCTCTCTTCCTCTAAGTACCAGGCATGGGGGATGGTATCTAAGGAGTGGACAAACCGATGTACACACAGCTCTTCTGGGTACCCTAGACTTTGCCACTGCTCCTCGCAGGTTTTCAGGTGGTCCCTCGGACCGGAAGTCCCTTGGTACCTGTGCCTGCTTCGAGGGCCTTCGTCTTCTTTGAACCGTGCCCTCAAAGCCTCCACCACACAACTCCACCGCGACAGGGTGTTGCGGTGATTTTTCCACCACCTGGCTGATGTGGACTGTAGTGCTACATCCAAAAGTGGTATTCTGCTTCCTTCTAGCACCGTGTCTTCTACCTTTGCAATGAAGGTATTTACGACTTGCATGTTGGATAGGGTGGGGTATTCCCTGATCTCAGCGCCAATCCAACGGACTCTAGCAATGTTGGCACATCGCCGCGTGCTGGTCTCATACCCACCTTGCTGCCAATCTTCCCAGGCTAGTTCCGACCCCAGCTCCGAGCTCTGGACACTGCACCAGCTGACAGAGCCAGTTGCGGTCGGGTTAATATAGTCCTCTCGCTTCCCTACTGTCATTTTATAGAGGTTTTCCATTATCTGAGCATCCTCCTGGTTATCCACGGTTTCTGTATACCTCGGGCCTTGATATGGGTCTAGAGGCTGAGTGACGCGGACTTCTCCGTCTTCAAAAATCATCAGCTCCTTTTTGAGTTCGATGATGGTGTAATTCTCAAAAGCCCAGTCAATCCCTAACAAGGCAGGGTAGGGATCCTTGTCTCCCATGATATCAATGACCTCAAAGTCTGTGTAAGTCTTCACCCCTGCAATGTCGACCTCGACACCCTCGATTCGGCCGATTGGCACAATGCAGTACTGGTTCACCATTCTAAGCTGGATTGGCTAGTAGGTCAGTCATGGCTGCCCAAGAGCCTCCCACGTCTTCCGCGGCAAGATATTGACGTCAGATCCTAAGTCGAGCATGGTGTCACTGATATGAAATCCCGCAACCTGCATGTTAAGCCAGAACTCTTTGACCATTCTTCGCTTGTTCCACTTGACCCATTGTACGTACTGGGGTGATGTGTTCAAAGGTTCCCTCAGCCCTATATTCCCCTGTAGTACGTCCTCCAAGGTATGCTTGAGCTGCTCCCGCATCGAAGCGTTGTCAACAATCTTGAGGAATAACTGGAGCCACTCCTCAATTAGGGACCCCGTGGCACTCCGTTCCCTGATATCAGTCATCATGGGTACCTCAAGGCCTTTGGCTCCCCCCAGCTGAGAAAATGTCTCCACCGCCTCTTGGAAGTACTTCTTTTGTTCGTCCATCCTGATCAATTTTTTCGGGGAGGCGGGCCGGATCCCTCATACCGGCTCCTTCTCGCGAGCATCCTCCCCCGTATTCTTTCTGCCTCGCGTCACAGTAGCTACATTCTGCATGGCCGGAGTCGCGGTTCCCCGAGGTTCGAAGTTTACCAGATTCGTGCCCCTCTACCGTGCTCGTTCCTCCCACTTCTTGATAAGTTCAGGGCAATCATCTATTGCATGGGTGTTCACGCGGCACTGGGAACACCATGGGAATTTAGGAAGGGGGAATTCTCAGGCCACGTGACCCTCCTAGTCACAGTTGTAGCATTTCATCGGACCCCGTCCCCTGGTGCGACCTCCGCGCATTCCGCCTCCTCTGCCCCTGGAACCTTCGTTCACTCTATAGGAGGGTCGATCCAATCGGTCTGCTAGTGCGTCGAGAGCTCTGCACTGCTCGGTGTTGTGAGTCGTGGAAGCACAAAACTCACAGTATACATTTTTTTGGACATTGGAATACTTCTGCAATATCGGACATGTTCGAGGTTGATGACCCATCGTCCGGCAGATTTCGCAATATTCTGTGGCGGTCTGGCTTGGTTGAGGTGGGAACCCCGCATAACGTTGTTGCGGCTGATAGACCCCCTATGGATTCATCGACGTGCCACCCCCACTAGTTGGACCCCCCTGTATTGACGCAACTGAGGGCCCCACACCCAGGCCACGCAACCGGGGACACTTAGTTGCCACATGCCCTTCGACCAGACAGTGCGTGCACCAAACGTTCGGCTTGGCTGGTCTTATAGGCTACATCTCCTTAAGTTTTTCAGTCAGACTGGCAATATGATGTTGCAATCCCAACAAGGAAGGATCCTATGGGGCTGGCCCTCCCCGATATTCTTGAGGGTAGCTCGCCATTGCCTCTATCTTCATGGCCTGCTCCAGAGCATCCTACAAGTTGTCGATCTTCTTCTGGGTGAGGGGGGTTCGTGTCAAGGGAAGCAGAGCCTTGATGAACCAGTCCCTCTGATGGTTTGGGTTGATCAGGTACCTGAGTTTCCCGATCGCGTCCTTGAACCGATGCATCAACTCCCATGCAGTTTCTCCTTCTTTCTGCTTAATCTCCTAGAGTTCGGACAGACCCTGCTGGTCTGTCTGGGGGAGCTTAAATTCTCGGACAAAAACCCGCTTGACGTCCCTGATTGTTGGATTTGGGTGGGCCTCTAACCACTTTATGAACGATCGCAGAGCCCTTTCTCTGAGTGTGGTTTTGAATTCTATTAGCTTCCCTGCATCTGGCGTTTTTCTAGCCCTCCATATGGCTTCACAGAGATACCAGTGTTGCTCCACATCATTGCTACCTCGGCCAGAAAATTCTGGATACCGGGTGAAAGACCCAACCATATTTACTTGCGAAGGGGTGACTAGAATAAACCCTCCGGGTCCTGGTTGTGTGACTATACCACCAGGAACTACAATACTACTAGTAACGCTGCTATTAACGTATGTCGCTGTCGACAATGAACTGCTATGCAATCGACTCAATGCTTGTAACTTAACGAAAATATTACTTAAAGGTTGATAGAGTACCAGGGGAAGGTAGGGATCCTTGTCGTGCAAACTTTGGGAAGTAGGACTACCTGGAGAGATGAATGTCTTCCGCTCTTGAAACAACTGCTACATCACAACGTACCATTCGCCATCGGAACTTTCCTCGAGCTACATACCTACAACGTCTTCATCAATTGTCGTCTCCCTTTCTCTCCTAGCTGGGCTCCCATGTACCCGTCGCACTCCCACAACGGTCCCTTCCCTCTCCAGGGTATCTGCCTGAGTGTCCATATTTCCTATCCTCTGAGGTGCCTCCTCTTGATTCTTCCTATTATTTCCCCATCGTTTCAACTCCCACATCACCCTTTCTTGCCACCTGTCGGCGATCTGCGCCCTCCAATGTGCACGTCACTCCCTTAACCTCCTCACGGCCTCAGCATCCATTCCCCCACTCCCTTGCTTCACACTACACGTGGCATCTGTCCCTTCGGTCGTAACCCTAGCACTGGAGGTTTACGCTTCCATGCTCGATTTTTTGAATTCCATCAGCCCTTCGTCCACCATCAGGGCCTTAATCCACAACGGAATCTCCTTGAGTAGCTTCCCTCTTAGCCCAGAGTGGAAGATAGCCTCAACCTTCGAGAAGGATTGGTATCACTCTGCGGCAAACTCCACAATATATCCATCCAAAGTGGGCTCTACCCAAAAGTCTACCGCGCGGGTCAACTCAGTATCCAGCCGATGCAGGGCCACCAGATCTCTATGCACCCACTTGCGGGTGATCTTCCGCAAGTTATCCCTAGGCGCCTTGGTCTGCAACCTCTGCAACCAATTGTAGAGGTCGCTAGGGAATTTTCCCCAGAGGATCTCGTAGGTATCACTGGCGGAATCCGAGAAAAGGACGAGATCCTTGAGCACCCTCTCCTTTTGATTCGTCAGCTCCGCTTACTGAGCAATAAACTGGTCCAGATGGTTATCCCACCATCTCTATATTTCTCCTTAGAAGACCCTCGATACCATGATCTAGTTCCCCTCATAACATGTAGGGTCCTGGCAACGGAACCATTTTTTGGCGAAGAAACAGGTCTCGCAAGCAAGACCCAGGTTCAGAGGTTGGGGCCAATAAGGGAATCCGCTGTAGTCTAGAACCACGTCGGCATTGTCACCCTACTCCGGAGAGCAGAGAGTCTCACACGAGGCGTGCCCCGACCACATGCAGAAGGGGAATAGATCGATAGTGGTGGAAGGATCCGCAACTTGTGATTAATATAGAATTGATTGCATAAATATCATCATATACGCAAGAACATTCAGAATATTGAATAGATACTAAGAAAATAAAATTTTAAGACACCACAGATATCATGCATGCATGTAACTCATATAATAAGACAGCAACCTGCAAGTATATTGATAAATTTCAGCCGGATCCACAGTTACATCGCTTCCACAGGAAGAGCTTACAATTCTGTTACAGACATCTCATAAGACAGAAAGATGGATAAGAGAAACCTAGGAACTACAAAGATATCATGCTCGGAATAGATATCTCCTACAGCATCGGCTCGATCTTCTTCAATCTCTCTACATCCGTGTGTCTTCTTTCAGTTGGGTGACGGCTATTTATTCACCCACCATCACAACTGCTAGTTCCTTTTGCGTTCTTCTTCAGCTGCTTTCGGCTTCTCTCTTGTTGTCTATGAGTTCCTCTCTTCGTCTTCTGCTGTATCTTCTCTTCGTTTTCTCTTATCCGCATCAGCTTCTTCAGCTATCTCCTGTTCCCTTGAAACCTCGGTAGCTCTGCTACTCACCGTAGTTGCGGCTTGGTTGTGGCTTCCATGTGTCGTTCCGCAACCCAAAAATCTGTTCTTTATTCAAAATTCAAAACAAGGGCCCCAACAGTTGGTCCAAGAGGTCATGGATTAATGGGATTGGATACCTATTCCATATTTTGATATTGTTCAATGCTCGATAGTCAATATAGAGTCTCCATGTGCTGTCCTTCTTCTGTACCAACATGATTGAGCTACCACGAGCTAAGAGGCTTGGCCTGATGTGCCCTTTTGGAGAACTCATGGACAAAAAAATACCCTTCCAGAAAATTCAGCCATCTATCTATGGAGTCTGCATTTATTTAGCCCTCAAATATGGGAATTTCAAAGTTTACTTGTACCTTGAAAGGAGTGGCGCCTCAAGAGTGGTTGTTGGATGAAGATGTGTCGTCGGTGGGTAGTCGTTGAAGGATCTAGGAAAAGTTATCCATCATCGCGTTCCTTTGTTTATCAAGGACCTACTCGAGCAATATTTTGATATCATCTCCTGCTCCCTCATATTTCTTTTCTTCCGCCATGGGAGGTCGTCGGGGTTTGCGAGGATGATCTTGCAAAGGTTATACCAAATCGAGCCCTAACTCCTTATACCCCGACCTCATTGGAGACATGCAAACAAATATTGAGAAAGAGCAGACCAATCTGATACCATTGATTCAGACTTATGCAGGAACGCAATAAAATATAGAAATAAACATAAACACAGAGATGGAATAGGAATAACACTTCATTAATATCAAATAAAAATGTTATACACAGAATGGAAAACAAGCCAACTTGGCGATGGTAGCTTATCTCTGAGAACATATGTGGTGGCTACATGCCTCTAAACTGTGTTACAATGAGGCTCAAGGGCCTTTTTAGTATTGAACAATAATAGAAAACCATAAACAACCAAAACCCTAACCCGAGGAGATGTAACACCAAGATTTTATGGGTCGCGTTGGGGTTAGTTGCGCAACCAACTTCCCAGGGTCATAACTTAGTTGTATGATCTTTGTTTGGCACGTATGATACCTCGTTGGAAATATCTCTCTAAGGACTACAATTGTTGACACAATTTGTTTCAAATCACCAAGGCAATCATTCCCAAAGAACACCATTTAGGGCCTCAAAATGGCTCTGGAAGTTCAGGACCCGAAAAACTACTAAAATTAGTAAACAGGAAAACTGATGAAACTGACTAGGTGGAATAGACGGGTGGCTACCAATATCCACCTGGATCACTTTTGTTTAATGTTAAGGTCCTATAATTTATAGGATCTCAAAGTGATTGAATATTTTATCTCAGATATTTGATATTGTAAATAATTTTTCAATCTGCAAATGATTTCCAAAAAATACATATAAAATAAAACGAAAAGAGAGTATTTAAATTAAAAAAAATGAATAAAGAGACAAAAATAAAAAGAAAGAAAAACATTGAAAAATAATAAAAATGAGATGAGAACCCCACAAAAGAAAAACAAAAAGAGAATAATAATGAAATTGCTACAAATTTAAATGCCACTACTGATAAATAGTTTTTTTTTGTTAAATAACGTAAGGTTGTGTGCAGCTTGTTTAAAATGCTACAATGAATAGTTGTTTTCTTAATCATACAGCTCAATCATGGCTAAATAAGTTTAAATTTCTGTAAATTAGACTAGAGAATAAAGATTTTCCAAACAGTTTAATCTTGGCTAATCAATAGTTAAGTAGAAAATGACATTGGTTCAAATGTTTAAGTTGAATCAATAGGAGAAATAAGGGATAGGATTGAATAGATTTAGTTTTCATAAGAAGTGAAATGTGGGTTTTCTAGTCTAAATGCACCCTTTGGGAAGAAATTAAAAAAAAATGTTAGCTTAGAAAATAATTAGAGTTAAAAGGGTAGGTAGAAATAGTTTGTTTTAAAAATATCCATATTTTCACTTTAGCCTAAGTTTCAAGAGAATTATATAAACATTTGCAAAGGGATAATGTATGTTTCATATATATTTTATCCAAAATTTTCAATCAAAATCAAATGTCATGTCACGACAAACTGTTTTGTTGTTCAATCACAAGATTATCCGGTTCAACATATCGATAGCACATGATGAGTTTCACCCCCCCTCTCTATCCTATCTTTACCGTCGGGGGGGGGGGGGGGGGGATCCGCAAAGGTGGTACTTCCCCGCTGGGTCCCATGCTACGTGGCGTCCTCCCCACATTTCGAACCCCCCTACCTAAAACCACTAACCGCTCCTGACCCCCTTCGAAGACCACTTTCCCCTCACCTTTTTCCCCCTGTCCCTACCCCACTCCTTCTGCCACTATCCTTCCACCATGTACTCATAATCGTTTCCCAATCAATTCTTTTCCTGGTATTTTACCGTTTTCACATTAAATTCTCCTTGGTAATCGTTTGACGCTAACGGAAAACACGACATTCCTTTTAAACCCTGAACTTGTCCCCATTTCACCTTTCTGCTGCATATTATCTGCAAATTGATTTTAATTTTCAAGTTCTTCCAGTACGCCATCAACTTCACCAGCTAATCAAAATTTTGATCAAGCAACAACGTCCTGTTTCCCTCTCCTAATCAGTTACTGACCTACAATACAGTCCTGGAAAACTGTTCATCTAGATTTTGTTAAATTTTTTCATTGATAAAGATGCCTCTAAAGAAGAAGAACCAAGAGGACTCTGTTAATCCCTTGGTTCATCCCCCAATTAATTTAGACCATATCCCCTTAGATGATATGGACTACAAAATCTTTGAGACATAGTGCAAGTTCGAGCTCTTCGAACTCTATTGTTGGCTTGAAGACAAATTTGTAGATAAAATGGATGAAATTGGACTCTGGGAGTCCAATATCCCTCACTATATTTTTCCTCAAGCATTTAATTCTCCATAATTCACCGGAAAATGTCAAGCTTGTTATTTCCCCAATCAATGAGCAATTATAGCCCCTACCGATGAAATTCTCTTCACCATTGCTGCCAAATACATAGACCAAATGATGCAGGCCCCCTCTGTGGAAAATAGTACACCATTTTCATTAGAATCCTTGACGGAATTATACCAGAAGATTGATTTTTCCAAGGGAGAGGATTTTTTACCTTTTCCTACCAAAAAACACCCAATTACCAAGAAAAAAATCCACCATATCCTTCCTCAATATTCCTTGATCAAGAAAAAAAAATTATAACTGTAATTTCATATATTATGGGTTATTATTCTCATCAGTGGGTATATGAACCCACTTTAGGTTTCCTTTCCATATTTTCCAAAGACAACAAGCCTTCTATTATTTTTAATTTCAGTCAATTTATGGCTGATAGCATTCATGAACAATTTCTGAAGTTTCAAACTGAGGACGTGTTCAAATACACTTCAATTTTGGTCTACATTTTTTTATATTATTAAGCAGATGGGTTTAAATTTTCCATGAAGAAGTTATATGAAGAGGGAAACCAGTATTCGGTTATATTCTGGACTTCTCTATCGATGAAGGAGCAGGAAGATTTTACCTACAAGCAGTATATTTAACAGATTGTCCACCCAGCCATGAGTGTACTAAAAAATTCAGCATAGCCTAGAATAAGTGAGGACATTAAAATAATTTTTCATTTAACAGCTCAAGAAAACACTGGAGACTGGTACTTGTACAAGAACTACACATAAATCAGAGTGTATGGATGTGAGTTGGCACCATGCAAACTACCAAAATACCTCCCCATGAGGATTTTTTCACTTGAATACATCATACAAATGTTAAATTCTAATGAGATACAATTTGTGTCATCCAAAAAGAAATCACAGCTCAGGATCAAGACAAAAATTGGTTCCTTCATAAGTAACAAAAGATCAGAAAGAGAAGAAGCAGGTAAGCTTCTCAAGGAGATGAAATTCAGCCTAAGTTTTACATGGTCTTATGACCCTCTCGGTATTATTTCCAAATTGAGCGTAGAAAATAAAACTACTCCATACACTCATACCTAGAGGCCTAAAATTGAGAGGTATGTGAACCAGCAAACTTTGGCAGAGAATACCTTACGGAAAGCTGAGGAGCAGCTTATTTTTACATTTACATCACAAACTCTTGTTCCTCAGGAGAAAACAGCCAAAAGACAGAGGGAAAAAGAGTCACCTTCAATGACAAATAGTGCAGGGAAGGAATTCAAAATTATGTACAGAAAAAGGACAAAGTTGAATCCAAAAGTAGATACAAAGAAGAATTAAGAACAAGAAGTGGCCATGATAATCAAGGAAGCATCATCTTCCTCACAGTTAGGTGGCAAGTTTGTTGCATCTCCCACAGTGTCTTCAGTATCCTAGGAGCAGCAAGATACTGTCCAGACTTCAAAAGTTGTTCAAGGAGAGAAAGAGAAGACTTTTTTTGACAAGTTCAAAGAAATAAAACTTAAGAATGAGATTCTTAAGAATAGCACATATGCTCAGTTTTGGAAGCAAACTTCAAGCTCCCAAAGCAAGCTACTTTTAGTTTTTTATTCAGAGTAGGGGAAGATGCAGATGGCCTTCCTTGAGGCCCAAATTCCACATGGTAAATCAACAATAGATTACAAGAAGATAGCTTTCAAGTTTGACACCAAAGGTATTCATCCCATTGACCAAATGGAGATGCATAAACAAATAGGTGAAATTATTTTCTCCACTCTAACCAACACTACCATGATTGTTTCCAAATTGCAGGTTTTAATTTCTAATACTTATTCACAATTGAAGATGGAGAAGATTTCTTCTCTGGAAAAGGGCACCAGGATTAAATTTTTAGAGGATTTAGTAGTGAGGATGAGTTATGATCCTGCAAACTTGAAAGTTGCAGAGGAATTGATCAAGAAAAATAATGCTAACATTGTAGCATCGAGGAAGAAATTGAAGTTACCATCCATTGAAGATCCTCTCACAAAGGATATTGAAGAAGCAGAGACTCAGAAAAGTGACATGATGAAGCTAATCATAGAACAGAATGCTCAGATAAGACAGATGGAAACTGAGCTGGAGAAAATGATCAAGGAAAATGATAAAAGTGAAAAAACTATCCATGATTCCCCTAGATTTTATACCTCTTACAGAAACTCCCACCATAGCAGCTGAAATCTCCACGACACCTACTACACAACTTGTTTAGGGTGTTAACCAACTGACAAAATTTCTGGAGAATTTGTCAATTTAGATAGAAGAAATTAAAAATTTGTAGGATCAAGTCAACGAACTATAGGACCAGAAGACCGAGGGTGAAGCTTCACACCTTGTTGAAGCTTAGAGATCTCAGAAGTTGATTGAGAGGCTATAGAAATTTGAAAGAGAATCAGCTATTAGACAGACCTTGGCCCAAGTCAAGGAAATTATTTGGACTGATATTATGAATTCTATGGCTGAAATTTGGCCATGTATTCAGATTATTTTTTAGCAGAAGGATTTGATTAAGAAAGAAATAGAGGTCATTACATAGATTAAAGAACACTTGGGAAACATTCCTGCCATAGATACAAACATCATTAAGTTCCTAAATTATAAGAATAGTTATGAATTGGATGATTTAGGAATTGATGATAGAACATAAACAATTTTGGAGGTAAAGAAGATTCTAACCAAAAAGAATCTTGTTGCTCAGTTGGAGGAGAAATGTCAAAGTTTGGAGATAGAAGTAAATACATTTTTCACCAGGATAGAAGCTCTAAATCAGACAGGGATACCCAACTTATTTTTAATTAATAACAAATTGATTACTCATGAATATTATATTAGAAAACTAAAGGAGGTAGCCAGAGACAGTTCAAATTTTGAAAACATCAAAGGCAGCATGACAGGTAGAGCTTTCGTAGAAGCCATGGGGAATGATTTCTTTATCCAACATGAATTAAATCATATTTTTGAAGTAAGGACAACATTTTCCAAGTATAATAAGGTTGATGAAATTACCATAAGGTAACTAAGTTAACCATTCCATATGAAGATAGATGGGACAAACTCTGTGAATTACTAGATTGATTAGTAATTTGGATGCAATAAGAACATATGCCAGCACATTAGACAACACAGCAGTAAGCACAGCACAGAAAAATCCAATTCAGCAACTGACTCCTCTAAAGCATAGCCACCTCTCCATGCAATTGTCCACCTTGCCTATTACTCTGCAGAGATCAATTATATTTTTTAGAATAATGCTAATTATACATTGTCTGTTGAGACAATGATTTTGTAATGATTTTGTAAATTATTGAATAAATAATTCACATTTTGAAGTATTCTGGGTTGATTGTTGAATATAATTTTCTCCAAGTTATTGTAATTTTCTAGTTGTTGGATGCATCAATAATACAAGGAAATTCTTCACATGATTCATGTGGTGTACAAATTGGTGATGTTTTTCTTATGTTCATTTGTTTATTCATTGTTTTCTTTCACTGTCATTTCTTAAAAAGATAAATTACATTACAGAAATGGGGACGAATAGGATTTGTTGGAATATGCACCCTATTGATCTAGTTGTAGGTAATTTATTGTAGAAATTATATAACATATGCATGTATATATCCAGATTCTCCTAATCTAATAATATTTATCTTCTTGCTAAATACAGAATCCTTCCACTGTTAATCTTTTGCGGAAATTTAAACTCAATTGTAAACACATGAAGCAATAAAAACAATCGCACATAACACAGTTGTTTAATAGGAAAGCCTAAAGCTAAAAACCCCAGCTATCATATATTATGTATCATGGAGATCATGTAACAATCTCATAAAAATATTAGTACATCAAGCTCTCAGTACAATCAATCGTCACACACTAACATGAAGAAATATGCAAATCCATGCATTGATTTCTTTCCACCTGATAGCCTGCCTCCACTGCGCAATCCCTGATGAAGAAGACCCTTGAATGAATTCGAATTGGCCTTGCCTTGACTACGCAATCCTCATTGGCAACTCCAATGTGTGTGTGATGCAATCAATGCATCACTATAGTCACAACGAATAGTCCATCTCACCCTTTCACCTACCTCTCCACTGTGTCTCCACTGGAACTGACATGCACTATAGTTAATTGTTGTATTTGTTTATTTGATTAGTGAGTTATTATTTTTGAATTAATTAACTAATTAATTGACTCCACTCTCACTAGTGTATCATTCAGTTAGACTAGATACAACTAGCTCAACTGATTTTAACTCCATTA
Organism: Pinus albicaulis; assembly: GCA_034641835.2. Lineage (NCBI taxonomy): Eukaryota > Viridiplantae > Streptophyta > Pinopsida > Pinales > Pinaceae > Pinus > Pinus albicaulis. Next base: position 677,854,811 of record CM076576.1, read on the forward strand.
ACTGAGTTAAACTGAATAACAACTCTATGAACTACTCTTCCAACTCTGTCATAACTTTGCCACTTCAGTTCTAACTAAGTCCTCCATGCATGAACCACCAATAAACCCTAGGAATTGTGTAATTCCTTCAGCACACTGATTTTCCAAATCTGTATCCTGAAATAAAGTGCTCCAAGAGAATAAGTTGGTGTTTATTGTCGGATTATTATTAAGAGCTAATAATAACCAACATGCATCTATTTTTAGATTGACGATCTCTAAATAGACTTCACCCAATATTCTAAAAATAGAATTTTATCTATTTTTCCAACTTGACCAACCATCCACAAATAGCATCCTGCAACTTCTAAAATATGATCACTATGTCTAAAAATAGACATAGTCTAAAAATAGACTTACACCTAAAAATAGCCTACGGGCCCACTTAGTGAAGGTGACTGATTTTCACTAAGCTTCATCATCTTTTTGAATCTCAACACTCCCTCTCAACAAGATAGGGTTTATCCTTCACCCCGATCCTGCCTCTATGGTATTCGAATTTTCTCCTGGTGAGCACCTTCGTCAGAATATCTGCATCCTGATCTTCCGTAGGAATGTACTAAAGCAACATGATCTTCCGCTGCACACAATATCTAATATGATGATATCGGTTATCAATATGTTTAGATCTATCATGAATCACAGGATTAATCGAGAGTTTAATGCAACTCTGATTATTACAATGTATCACTTCAGGATCTAAACGAGAATCGAACAAACTGACCAGGATCTTCCTCATCCAAATAGCCTCACATGCAGCTTGACTTGCTGCCATGTATTCTGCTTCTGCTAAACTAAGTGCCACGGATCTTTGTTTCCTGTTGTACCAAGAAACTATTGTAGATTCGATACTGAAAACCCCTCCTGATGTGCTCTTTCTGTCCGTTGGGTTGCCTGCCCAATCTGCATCCGTGAAGCCATGCAACTTCACCTCATTTGTCTGTCTGTACCATAAGCCATACTCAGATGTGCCCCTGAGATACCTTAGGACATGCTTTCCTGCCTTCCAAAAGAGCTTGGTAGGCTTAACCATCATTTGTGAAATCTAGTTCACCACATAGCATATGTCTGGTCTTGTATTAACTAAATACATGATCAAACCCGCAAACTGTCGATAAACAATGGCATCCACTACCTCTGCCGATGTAGCATCCTATTTCCTCCAATTTCCTGGAAGAGGAGTGTCGATAGGCTTGCAACCTTGCATGTGAAACTTCTCTAGTATCTCCCGGGCATACTTGCCTTGACACACAAATAGTTCACCTTCCCGCTCCCATATTTCCAATCCAAGGAAATAATGAAGGAGGCCCAAATCCTTCATCTCAAACTCCTTTTCAAGATCTGCCTTGCATGAGTGTATCAACTGCTCATCACCTGTTAGCATTAAATCATAAACATAAAGAACAATTATTAAAATCTCACCCTCCACCACAATTTGGTACAGGTTTGCATCCGCCTCACTCTTGGTGAAACCAAGTCCGGTGGAATAGCTGTCGATCCGAGTGTACCAAGCACGAGGTGCTTGTTTCAGCCCATACAACGCTCTTTTAAGTTTGCACACATGTGACTCACTGCTGAAGATATCAAATCCTTCAGGCTACTCAATGTACACCTCTTCCTCAATGATGCCATTAAGGAATGCAGTCTTCACATCCATCTGATGAATGTGCCAACCCATCTGTGCTGAGAGAGCAAGGATGGTCCTTATGGAAGAATACCGTGCGACAGGTGCAAAGGTTTCTTCATAATCAATACCCTCGATCTGTGAGAAGCCCCAGGAAACAAATCTTTCCTTATACTTCTCGACGCTCCAATCAACATCTTGCTTTACCTTGTAGATCCATCTTGATCCTATAATTGATTTACCCACCGACCTTGGAACAATCTCCCAAGCACTGTTTCTGACAATGGAGTCATACTCCTCCACCATGGCATCTACCCATGTGGGTTCCTGCACTGCTTCTTCGAAAGAAGATGGTTTTGTCATGACACACTTGCTCATAAGAGCCATATATCCAGTAAATCGATCAGGTGACTGTCTCTGTCTGCGCTGTGATGTACGGACTCCTACATTCCGTGCCACATCAAGATTCAGTCTCTGAGCGTATGTGGTATGCTTCCTGCATGTTTTGATGTTTGGTTTTGCATGAGTGGACTCCTCCACTCCATGAATCTCCTCTTGTGGTTGATCCACATCTAGAGGCTCATCTTTGGGAACAAGTAGCTCCTCCTCTACATGCAAGTGTAGCTCCCTCTCAAGTGACAACTTCATGGCTTTCACCTGATTTGATTTTATATCCCGTCGCACCATAGTCATCCAACTGTCTGGAAAATACACACGATAATTATGGGGTGTTTCTGTGTACCCCACAAATATCCCAACTTCTACAGTCGGTTCCAGCTTCTTCCTGGCGTCCTTTGGCGCATTAATGTAAACATGTTGGGAAAAATACTGAGAGGGGGGGTGAATCAGTATTTACTGCATATTCAAAACTTTTTACTTTTTCTCTCTCTAAAACCCATACGCTACTTTCCTTTAGTAAACTCGCGTATACACGCAGATATCCTTCATACAACTCGCGTATTAGCAGAGATCTAAATATGCAGATATTTATTAACTTAGTTCTTTGCACTATTCATTCATCTGATGTTAAGTTAACAGTAAACATGTGTAGTAACAACAGAATAAACCATCACACAAAGCATCACACATGAACACCAGGATTTTTAGGTGGAAACCCAAGTCAGGAGAAAGCCACTGCTGCAGTTGCTCAGCCTTCAATATTTTATTATAGAGAAAACATCTTACAACATATGTGCTGGTGCAGACTCCTACCAGCACGCAGGCACCCACCTGCGCTCGTTTACCAGCCTCTCCTGGAAGGGAGCTCCAACCCCCCGACTCGTTTACTAGCCTCACCTGGAAGGGAGCTACGACCCCCTGATCTCGTTTACCAGCCTCACCTGGAAGGGAGCTACAACCCCCTAACTGAAGGCTACAACCCTCAGCACCAATATGGACCATGTTTCATCAATTTTCACACTGGATCCAAACAAATTCAATAGAGCACAACTTGCATGCCTTGTTTCATCATATTTTCAGACTGGACCCACTCCATACATTTAAGCTTAATCATACAACCAAACTGAACCTTATCAATTCAGACAACCCAGAACTGTAGAATACATCATTCATAGATAGCAGTAACACAGCAGAACATATCAGACATTTCATACCCCTTGCTTCAGCAAACCCTAGTTTGCATACGCGCTTTCCTTTCACTGATGTCGCGTATATACGTGCTTCTGTTCACATAAACCAACGTATACTTCTGTACATATTACAGAGCTAATTTCATTGCGCATACGCGCTTTCTCTTCAGCGAAGACGCGTATATACGCGCTTCCTCTACGGCGAACTAGCGTATGGTTCTTCAGACATTTAGGTCATTGCAATTCTTCAGAACAGATACATCACACAGATTTAACCCTTTACTTCAGACAGATGTTCGCCTTATCTCAGATCTAATCATTCCATAAATAGATCTAGTAAATACAGATACATTTCAGATCTAGATATTTCGCTTCATCATTTCTTCATAGGTGCATCATAGATTCAGATCTATCATCAAACCTTTACCCTTTCCATACAGATATACTTCACAGAGAAGTATTCATTCAAGCTAAGACATCTTGCTCCCACACTCATGTTTTGCACAATGAATTTCTTCTCCTTATATAGGTTTACCCTTTTTCAATACCATGAGCCAAAACCACATTACTTCCGATGGTATTCCTGGACGGGATCATTTAGACAAATCATTACCCAATACAATGGGTCAATACCATGGTGGTTACCCCTGGTTTTGCACTTTTTGAGCGCTTTTGCCCATACGCGACTTGGCACGTACTTTACCGCGTGCATACGCGACTTCTACTAGACAAATCCGTGTATGCCTTGAAACATACTCTTTTCATCATGGATCTAGCACATATTGAATTCCTTTCTTCATTACCTTCTGTACTCTCTATAGATACATCAGATTTACATCTTTAAACAGGTTCATCAAGACATATTCTATCAAGCACAACTTCATCAAGTAAGTTGCCATTCAAGGACAACACTCAGCATCATATTGCTAACAAACATCATTTCATATCAGATTTACATCATTTACCAAGCCCATCAGGTCAAGAATAACTTCATCAGGTGGATTTCCATCAAGGACAACACATGTCAACAGTATCATGTATTCATCTTCATTCAGTGGGTTGCTATCAAGGACAACACTCTTCATCATATTGCCAACAATCTCCCCCTTTGGACTTGATGGCAACCACAATGGTGTTTGGTTAACACAACAGATAGGTACATTAAGAATACAAGGACACCATGTCACATTCCCCATTTTTGACACCATTCTTTCTCTTCATTCAAACACCATGTCACTCTCCCCCTTTGACATCAAGGGAAAAGGGCAAACAAAAACCAACATACTTCCCCCTTTTCTCCCCATGGAAGAAGCATTCTACAGACTCATATATACCGAAGTGACCAAGCTCCCCCGAGTTCATGCTGAATCTTCAAACATATTTTTCAATGAAGTACATGACTCTATGAATTTCCTATCACCAATGACTGATACTTACATCAGAGATCCATCCAAGTGGATTTACATATGAGACTCAACTACCCAACCAAGTGGGTTTACAAATTTGACTCAGCTATCCAACCAAGTGGGTTTACAAAATTTGACTCAGCTACCCAACCAAGTGGGTTTACAAATTTATCAAGTCCTTACATGACTGAATATTACAATTTTACATCATGGATCTCTACATGACCTTTTCATCAAACTACAAATATAACTTTAAGACCAGCACCAGAAAGTCCTCAAGAAAGAGAACATATTTCAGAACTAACATAATGCTAACAATACATTATACTCAGCAACGCTAATGCTTCCCCTGAAACTGTGCATCCAAGCATCATTTCCATATGACTAAGGCTCCCCCTTAGTTTGTGCATCCTGAACACTTTCACCAACAAATCATCAAGGCATCTTTATCAAAACATTAGAAATAGAATTATGAGAACTGGAACACCACCAGAGATACCAAACAGTATCAGAGATATCAAACAGCACTGCAGCTGTGCTGAAGAGAGCTGACTCCAAACAGAAATATGTCAGCAATCAGACATACGCAGTTTTCTGTGCATGAACTCGCGTATATATGCGACTGTGTTTCAGGAAATACGAGTATCAAATACCATCTTCTAGACTTTAACCAGATCTGATCCTCTGTGAGAAAAAGACAGTGTTCAGCTTCTTCCCGAGATATTTGAATGCTTCCCTGGACTACAGATAGATAGAACAGAGTAGTTGTGTCTTCAACCGTCATCCAATGGTTGTAGCATAAGTACATTAGTAACCAAGCCTTCAGATTCTTTGTAGCATCAATACATTCTTTCCAAGAGAAATTAACATACCAGAACAACATCTTCAAATATGTGTCAAGCAGTCATCCATGTGGTCCAATATCATCAAGATCTTCAAGATTTAACATGATGTAACATAGTAACAAAAGATCTCAACCATAGTAACAAACTCTGCATGATTTATTTCTGAATCAAACGACTTCCAACTCATCCATGTGTGAGCAACAAAGATACTTTTCAGTAAACAGGGATCAAAATCTCATCATAATAAACCATATACCAAGTCATCATCATTTGAGCATGAGTATCACAATAATCAAATAATAAGCATTCATAGTGCCAATAATGCAGTTATTAGTGTTCAACCTGCTGCTCCCCCTGAACCAGTGCTCCTCCTTAACTTGTGCAACCTCAATACCTTTATCAGCAAGTCATTAGTAACAGTCTCTGCATGATCTGTCCTTATGTCTAAATTATAAGACTTTCATCTCAGCAACGAATACTCTTCAGGACTCATCCATAATCTTCAACTTAAGTAAGAAAGTATCATATCATCATTATTTAAAACTGAGAAATTAAGCTGATACAGAGTCAATAAAATAGTTATTAACAGTCAGACTGATGCTACCCCTGAACCTCTGTTCCAGATATTCAGCTATCATATAAATTCTCTTATCATAAATGCATACGCAACTGTGTCTGCTAGAAATCATGTGTATCCTCGACTTTTGTTCATAGAAGCCGCGTATGGAAAGTGAAGCATAGAAAATTTTTCACATTCCTTCATCTTCCCCTGATCTTGTACTTCATGTACCTATCTTCTTCATATCAGATGCTCTGTCTGAAATACATATAACTAGAATAATAAAATCAACCATGAGAGACATCATACATTGCTCCCCATGTGACGATACATTACTAAATCTCATAATGTATCCCACATCATTCCTGCAGTCAATCAGAGAAGTAAGCTTCAGAAGCAGATGACTGTCGTAGGGTAAGTATTCCCTACGTTTCTGATCGGTCCTCCATCCTTTTCCAGATTTGTTTGATCTTTCTATTTGTGTGCTGGAAGTTATCCAATTTCTCATATCTGTTCAACCTGCATTCCTTTTCTACATGTCCATACTTGTTACAAGAATAACATCTCATATGTCCAGAAAAATAAGCATAAGAATCATAATGAGTATTTCTAATCTTCCTCCTTTCACAATCAGCTGCTTTATGTCCATACTTGTTACATGAAAAACAATATCCTTTGAAGAAACCAGAGTACCTTTCTATGTAGGAATTGTTTGTTTGAGGCTGAAATGATCTGTTCCTGCAATTTGCTGCAACATGCCCATAATTGTGAAATTTAAAGCATTCAACATTATTGACTGATTTCCTTTGAGATTTCATCATTGATGGTTGAACTTTTGTCTCTTTCAACACTTCAGGTTTTGCATTGACATCCTCTGAGGTTTTTGCACTTCCTTGTGAGCTAGATTCTCCTTTAACAGTTTCATGGAAACCAAGACCAAGTTTGATAGCAGGAGACCTTTGATTACTCAGAATATTGTCCAAAATATTAGTACTATCTTGAAACCTCAAAAGTTTAACCTTTTCTTCTAATTTACCTTTGACAATGTTTACCTCAACCTCCAAGGCTTGACATTGCTTTGTCATGCTTTCTTCTTTCCTTCTTCCATCTTCTACTTGATCCTTCAGATTTAGAATCTCTTCTTTCAACCAATTTTCGTTTTCTTCACATGTTTGTTGCAGCTCTTCATTCTTCTTATTTGATTTTTCCAGATCTTCTTCGAGAGAGATGATTTCTGCTTCAAGGCCTTCCTTTTCAAATGTTTGTAGAGGTTCCTCATTCTTCTTACTTGATGCTTCAAGATCTGTTTGTAGAGAGATGATTGCAGCTTCAAGTCCTTCATTCTTCTTGCTTGATTTTTCGAGATCTGCATTTAGATCGTTGATTTTTGCGTCTAGTTCTTTAATTCGATTGGATGCATAAGTATGAAACCTTTGATACTTGTCCACCTGTCCATTCAGCATTTCTATTTGTTTTTCCATTTGAGAGATCATCTCTTTGTTGATAGATTCTTGCGTCTTAGATGAACTTTGTAGTTCTTCAATTTTAACCTTGAGAGCTTCTTCTAGATCCACAACTTTACTTTCACTATCTTCACTATTGTTTGCACAAAGAAGATTATTCAAAGGACCCCAATCACTATCTGATTCATCTTCTTCAATTTCTGCTATACATGTTTTCTGAGATATCTTCTTGTTTCAAGTAGCCTTCTTCTTTTGCTTCTTTGCCATGAGCACTTTCAGATCATAGTCAGAATCTTCTTCATCTTCACTGGACACTTCATCATCATCTTCATAATAACTCTTCATTTTTTCAAATTGTTTCCCTTTACCATGTTTTTCTCTATAAGGACATTTAGCAGCATAGTGACCAACTTTTCCACACTCAAAACATTTGAAGGGAAGCTTACCTTTGAATCTTCCAGTACCTAGTTGGAGTTTTCTCACAAAATTCGCTTCTTCTTCTTCTACAAATTTACATTATGGATCACAGAAGCTTAGATTCCAATAATATAGCTGGTTTCTTTGACAACTTCCTTTTCCTTTCCTTTTGCAGACACCTTAAAAGCAGCTTCTCTGATTTGAGAAGGACCTCCTTGTCTCATTTCAAAAGTAGTCAAAATACCATGTAATTGAACAATAGTAAGAGTTTGCAGATCTTGCCTTTCTTCAATAGCTGAAACTTTAGAGTCAAATCTTGAAGTCAAGGATCTTAAGACCTTTTCCACCAGAGTAGTATCAGTTATGGTTTCACCCAAATTTCTCATTCGATTTACAATATCATCCAGACGAAGAAAGAAACCGGCAACACTCTCATCACTATGCATCTTCAAATTTTCATATTCAATTCTAAGAGTTTGGAGTTTTGCACTTTTTACCTTTGTGTCTCCTTCATAGCTCAGAATGATTTTGTCCCATATTTCTTTTGCTGAATGTAGTTGCATCACTTTAGCAAATTCTGATTCAGACATGCTTCCTAATAAGACATTCACTGCTTTGGCATTGATTTCATACTTCTTCCTTTCAGCTGCATCAGTAGGAATACTTGTCGGATATTGATAGCCTTCTTCCACGATTGCCCATACATCTGCACCAAGACTTTGTAGATATTCTTTTGTTCGTACCTTCCAGAATATCAGATTGCATCCATTGAATAGAGGTGGCTTTATAGACATTACTCCTTCTTGACTTCCCATTGCGACGGATTTCCTTCAAGCGATCAAGCTTCTGCAGAAGGACCTGCTCCGATACCAATTGTTGGGAAAAATACTGAGAGGGGGGGTGAATCAGTATTTACTGCATATTCAAAACTTTTTACTTTTTCTCTCTCTAAAACCCATACGCTACTTTCCTTTAGTAAACTCACGTATACACGCAGATATCCTTCATACAACTCGTGTATTAGCAGAGATCTAAATATGCAGATATTTATTAACTTAGTTCTTTGCACTATTCATTCATCTAATGTTAAGTTAACAGTAAACATGTGTAGTAACAACATAATAAACCATCACACAAAGAATCACACATGAACACCAGGATTTTTAGGTGGAAACCCAAGTCGGGAGAAAACCACCGCTGCAGTTGCTCAGCCTTCAATATTTTATTATAGAGAAAACATCTTACAACATATGTGCCGGTGCAGACTCCTACCAGCACGCAGGCACCCACCTGCGCTCGTTTACCAGCCTCTCCTGGAAGGGAGCTCCAACCCCCTGACTCGTTTACCAGCCTCTCCTAGAAGGGAGCTACGACCCCCTACTCTCGTTTACCAGCCTCACCTGGAAGGGAGCTACAACCCCCTGACTGAAGGCTACAACCCTCAGCACCTCTATGGACCACGTTTCATCAATTTTCACACTGGATCCAAAGCTTCCTCTAGGACACAACTTGCAAGCCACGTTTCATCATATTTTCAGACTGGACCCACTCCATACATTTAAGCTCAATCATACATCAAACTGAAACTTATCAATTCAGACAACCCAGAACTGTAGAATACATTATTCACAGATAGCAGTAACATAGCAGAACAGATTAGACATTTCATACCCCTTGCTTCAGCAAACCCTAGTTTGCATACGCGCTTTCCTTTCACTGATGTCGTGTATATACGCGCTTCCGTTCACATAAACCAGCGTATACTTCTGTACATATTACAGATCTAATTTCATTGCGCATACGCGCTTTCTCTTCAGCGAAGCCACGTATATACGCGCTTCCTCTGCGGCGAACTAGCGTATGGTTCTTCAGACATTTAGGTCATTGCAATTCTTCAGAACAGATACATCACACAGATTTAACCCTTTACTTCAGACAGATGTTCGCCTTATCTCAAATCTAATCATTCCATAAATAGATCTAGCAAATACAGATACATTTCAGATCTAGATATCCCGCTTCATCATTTCTTCATAGGTGCATCATAGATTCAGATCTATCATCAAACCTTTACCCTTTCCATACAGATATACTTCACAGAGAAGTATTCATTCAAGCTCAGACATCTTTCTCCCACACTCATCATTTGCACAATGAATTTCTTCTCCTTATATAGGTTTACCCTTTTTTCAATACCATGAGCCAAAACCACATTACTTCCGATGGTATTCCTGGACGGGGTCATTTAGACGAATCATTACCCAATACAATGGGTCAATACCATGGTGGTTACCCCTGGTTTTGCACTTTTTGAGCGCTTTTGCCCATACGCGACTTGGCACGTACTTTACCGCGTGCGTACGCGAATTCTACTAGACAAATCCGCCTTGAAACATACTCTTTTCATCATGGATCTAGCACATATTGAATTCCTTTCTTCATTACCTTCTGTACTCTCTGTAGATACATCATATTTACATCTTTAAACAGGTTCATCAAGACATATTCTATCAAGCACAACTTCATCAAGTAAGTTGCCATTCAAGGACAACACTCAGCATCATATTGCTAACAAACATCATTTCATATCAGATTTACATCATTTACCAAGCCCATCAAGTCAAGAATAACTTCATTAGGTGGATTGCCATCAAGGACAACACATGTCAACAGTCTCATGTCTTCATCTTCATTCAGTGGGTTTCCATCAAGGACAACACTCTGCATCATATTGCCAACAAAACAGATGAGCCAAAAATCTTCAAATGAGAAATATCAAGCTTCTTACTAGTAAAATCTTCTTCAGGTGTACTCATGCCAAGTACTCTATGAGGAAAACGGTTTTGCACATAAACCGCAATGTTGCATGCTTCCGCCCACAAGTGCATTGGTAGGCCCTAGTCATGCAGCACCCATGATCATTCTGTTCTTCCTCTCCGCGACCCCATTATATTGTGGGTTATGAGGCGCTATGAGTTCTCTTCAAATTCCTTCTTTGCTACAGAAGTCTTTGAATTCGCCTGAGATATATTCACCACCATTATCGCTCCGTAGAGCCTTCACTTGCTTCCTTGACTCCTTCTCCACTAATGCTTTAAACTCACAAAACTTTGAGAATGTTTCACTCTTCTTCTGCATGAAGAAGATCCAGCATCTACAAGAATATTCATCAACAAAAATAACATAATACCTATGTTTTGATGTTGAAGCAACCGAGAAAGGTCCACACACGTCTGTGTGAATTCTCTCCAGGATCACCGAAGCACGGTTCTCATTCTCATGAAAGGTGGTATTCATAAACTTACCCATAGTACATCCCTTGCACTGATCTGACTGCACAAGAGTACCCTTGGGAAGTCTAGTAGAAATCTGCTGTAAAATCTTCAAGGCACCATGGTGAAGATGGCCCAATATTCTGTGCAATAATTCACCCTCATCCTGGCTCACCACTTCTTCTGCTTTGCCCATCATTTCATTGCAGCCATCTACCTCTAGCTTGTAGAGATTCTTAACTTGAATCCCTATCCTCTTGGTTTGACCCATTTTTTTATGTCGCAGGAAAGCTTTTCCATCGCTAAAAACAACGTCATAACTTCTGTCTTCCAACATTGCGACCAATACCAAGTTCTTCTTCAGACCTGGAACAAGCATAACATCTTTCAACATAAATGGTTTACCTAACTCCCTCTCAAAGGTAATTGTCCCAATTTTTGTTGCACTCTATCGACCATCATCGCCCATCTCTATATGCGTTTGGAGGTCCTTCTCCTCCAAGTCACTAAAAAACTCCTTGTCTCTCGTCATATGGAAAGACACGCCACTATCAATATACCACACCGATCCCATTGAGCTTGAAACCAATCATGTGATCAAAGAGAAATAAAGTTCAAATTGCGAGGCTAAGGTCTCACCCGCTGCAACTCTAGCAACCTTCTTGTTCTTCTTCTTCTGTGGGTAGTTAGTGGCGAAATGCCCATGTTTGTGACAGTGAAAACACTTCACTTTGGACAAATCTTGCTTCTTGCCTTTAGCCTCAGATTTTGAAGGGAGTTTCTTCCCCTTCCCTTTCCTTGATTTGGCAGCTAAAGCGCAATTCTCTTCATCTTCATTCTTCGATGAAGATCCATCCCTGGTACTTTGTCTTATCTCCTCCTGCACAAGATCTGACCAAAGTCGCTCCCAACCCGACAGTTTCTCCCATCCATTGACAGAGCCTTCGTAGCTATGCCAACTCTTCGGAAGTCCAAGGAGAACCAAGCTCATCAAGTCATCATCATCAATAGTAATCCCCAAACTTCCCAGTTCATCCCTACAGTGGAAAAACTTCATGAGATATTTTGGAATACTGCCACCCTTCTCCATTTTTATTTTTCTGAGCTTATCTTTCAGCGCCAACTTCCTCTAGCCGCTTCTGCTTTGGAAAAAATCTGTCAAAGCCTTCCACATTGCAAATGGGGTGGCTTTCCCGTGAAGGCTTGACACAATATGGTCCTTCACACCTTCCAATAGAATTCTTCTTGTCTTTGCTACCTTCTTTTTCCATGTGTCAATTATTGCAGCATCGCTAGAACTCGACTTAGGAACATCGCTATCGATGAACTCCTTCAGTCCATTATCTTCCAGCACTGCCTCCATCCTATCCTTCCAGGCTATGTAATTTGAGTTGCCCTCAAGGTCATACTCCAATCACAACCCATTGAAATACATTTCAATGTATACTCAACTTTCGCACCAAGAAATTTCTGCAACAAATTCGAATTTTCCACCAGCACAAACTCAACAATTCTTCACAATTGCAATCTTCAAAAATTAACACTATTCTAATACCATGTAGAAATTATATAACATACGCATGTATATATCCATATTCTCCTGATCTAACAATATTTATCTTCTTGCTAAATACATAATCCTTCCACTATTAATCTTTTGCGGAAATTTAAACTCAATTGCAAACACATGAAGCAATAAAAACAATCGCACATAACACAATTGTTTAACGGGAAATCCTGAAGCTAAAAACCCCAACTATCATATATTATGTATCATGGAGATCATGTAACAATCTCATACAAAGCTTATTACATCAAGCTCTCAGTTCAATCAATCGTCACACACTAACATGAAGAAATCTGCAAATCCATGCACTGATTTCTTGCCACCTGATAGCCTGCCTCCACTGTGAAATCCCTGCTAAAGAATACCCCTGAATGAATTTGAATTGGCCTTTCCTTGACTGCGCAATCCTAATTGGCAACTCCAATGTGTGTGTGATGCAATAAATGCATCACTATAGTCACAACGGATAGTCCATCTCACCCTTTCACCTACCTCTCCACTGGGTCTCCACTGGAACTGACATGCACTGTAGTTAATTGATGTATTTGTTCAGTTGATTAGTGAGTTATTATTTTTGAATTAATTAACTAATTAATTCACTCCACTCTCACTAGTGTATCATTCAGTTAGACTAGATACAACTATCTCAACTGAGTTTAACTCCAATAACTGAATTAAACTGAGTAACAACTCCATGAACTACTCTTCCAACTCTGTCATAAATTTTCCACTTTAGTTCTAATTGAGTCCTCCATGCATGAACCACCAGTAAACCCTAAGAATTGTGTAATTCCTTCTGCCCACTGATTTGCCAAATCTGTATACTGAAATAAAGTTCTCCAAGAGAATAAGTTTTTGTTTATTGTCGGATTATTATTAAGAGCTAATAATAACTGACATGCATCTATTTTTAGATCTACAATCTATAAATAGACTTCGCCCAATATTCTAAAAATAGAATTTCATCTATTTTTCCAACTTGACCAACCATCCAAAAATAGCATCCTGTAACTTCTGAAATATGATCACCATGTCTAAAAATAGACATAGTCTAAAAATATACTTACACCTAAAAATAGCCTGCGGGCCCACTTAGTCAAGGTGACTGATTTTCACTAAGCTTCATCATCTTTTTGAATCTCAACATTTCTATGTTTTCTGATGAATTCAAATTAAGGAATTCTTCATTGCTCCTTAGTTTCTACTGAACCTTTCATTTCTTTTGTTTCATATTCATTTAAAAATTAAGAAAGATCCAACTAGTGCAACCTAGCTTGCCCTGTGAAACTCCTTCAAATTTTGATGCAGATCCAGTTAATTTTTAGACTCCATAGCCCAATGGAATTATAATATTTCAATCAACCAAAAAAATCCAATCAAATCACAAACAAACAAACAATTTTCACATTAATAATTAACCTAAAACTTATATAAAACAAATCTAAATTTACAAAGAAATCCCTCTCTGAAGCTGGCAAGGCTATATCGTAGCTTCCAAAGTGGTTTTGATGTTTTCCTCTATGTTTACTCTCACAATCTCATAAATTACATAACGATAACATAGTGGTGACTCCACTGGGGAAAATTGAAAATATTGTAATTTTATTCGAATTCATTACCCTGGTTAAGAAACGTGTATGTTAGGAATATTTCGAGAGATTGTTTCCTTTTCATTTTTGTAAATAATAAGTGTGGGTGTGCTTTAGATTTTAATTATGGCTCCCAAAATAGCTTACACTATATATCATCCCAATCCAAAACCTGCAGCTATTGTTGATGATCCTGAAAAATTTGCTGAGAAGAAAAAGTATAGGTGAGAGCAATGAAGTAGTAGTCCTCCCCCTAGGGTAGATTCTCTTCCAAAGGATTTTGTTACTTTATAGGATATTGAATTTGATTTACCTTTTGAACATAGTTTATTTCGAGCTAAGTCAGCCAACTGGGTAGACCAAACTGTGGTAGAAAAGTCTACCTTATGATGTCATTCTATTGAAGTACAATCTGCCCAACCTAATCTTGACCTTCAAATCCTTCAAATTTTGATAAATTTCAAGGTTTAGTTTCAGGCCTTGACCTTTCTATCCATGAGGCATACATCCAAAAATCTGTTGAACTCTCTGCCTTAACTTCTTTTGCAGTTTCATCTACTTCATCACAATCTTTTCATCCAAGATCATCTAGTCCCACTCCTTATGTAGTATCCACTACCACCCTTGTAATTTCTCACGAAGAAACTCAAACTCCATCTTCTCCCCAATATTCACCCACAATTAAACCTACATCTTCACCACAAACTCCACCCTTGATTCAGCCTCCACCTTTCATCCAACCACCACCTTTAATCAATCCACATATTGTCCATCCTCATATACCCATAATGGAAACAATATATGCTCCACTTGTTCTTCAAGGTCCTTTGGAAAATATGCCACGGGACTATCAAACTAGGATCCCCCAGTTTGATGGAATTGGACCCATTACTGCTCAACAACATGTATATAGGATGAATGATAGTTTTTATCTTCAGGAACTAGATGAAGAAAATGTTGAAATGAGGTTGTTTGCTCAAAGTCTTACTGGAGAAGTTAGGAAACGGTTTAAAAACTTGCCACATGTTAGCATTAATTATCTCCCTACATTTCATCAGTCAATCCTTAATAGATGGGAAGTGAAAAAGAACCCTCTTCAGATTCTATCAAAATATGAAAGTATTAGGAGGGAACCTAGGGAAAGTGTCCAGGATTATTGCACTAGATTCAATAGTGTTTACAATGTAATTCCTACAAACATTAAACCACCACAAGGTTTAGCCTTAATAAATTTCCCTGATGGCTTTGAGGCAGACATGTAATATCAACTGAGAGAGAGAAACTCTGCAACATTAGAAGAAATTCAAAGAGATGCAGTGAGTGTAGAAGCCAATTTGTTAGAAAAAAATCTAGGATAAGAACTGAAAGGAGAGTGACAATGAAAAAAGAACCATCAACATATTATGTTGATGCTAAAATAGATTCTTTAGTCAAAACAGTAGAGAGAATGATGGAAAGGATTAATATAACAAATAGATCTCCCCCAAGTGAAAACCAACCTCGCCCTCAAAACTGTAATCAAAATGTTAGGAGAAATCCATCCCAAATCAAACAAAGGGAACAAAGGGGACCAGAACAGAAAATTAGACCTCATTTTCAAGAGAATTATGCTGATGATTAAGGGAAAATAGTTGAAGAGGTAGAATACAACCAAATAAATTTGATGGGTATTAATGATGATAAAATAGTTTTTCCTACACAAGAAGAACAAGAGCTTTTTCAGCTTTCTCAAACTGAACTTGATTCTGAGGAATCAAATGATTATAAACAGGGATTTGAGAATGCTATTATGGAAGTCCATAAACAATACAAACTTAGGAGTAAGAAAGCTTAGATACCCCAACAAAAGGAATTTTGATATTCCTATTAAGAAAACCTATGATATTGCTGTTAAGAAAATCACAGATAATCCTACCAAGAAAACTGCTGAAAAATCAGGAAAAAGGACAGTAGAAACTACTACCAAAAATATAGCTGATAATGCTTCTAAAACTACTCAAACTAATATCCCAACCACTAGCCAGCAAAAATAACCTATCCCAAAAGATGTTGCTGACAAATCTGATTTCCTAAACATGAGTAAGGTTCAAACATCCTTCAATATTGAGAATGAGTTAGCAAAACTCAAAATTCATATTCCTCTAACAAAGTTAATGAACAAAAATGTGTACAGATCTCAAGTAATGAAAGCTTTAAATATAGGGGAAAACACAAATACTGTCAATTTGAATGATGACCAAGATGAACTCATATTTGGACCAGAAGTTGATGGCAAACCCTAGGAAGGAGGTGTTCCTCCCTTCTATGTTAGCCTAAATTTTCTTGATAAGATTCTCCATAATGCCATGTTAGATTCAGGTGCTTCACATAATTTAATCCCTAAGGTTTTTATGGAAAAACTAGGACTTGACATTACCAGACCATATAAGGATCTATATTCTTTTGATTCTAGCAAATTAATATGCCTAGGTATTATCAAAGATCTGTGTGTTACTTTAGCTCAAATAGTAGCCAAAATTTTGGTAATGGATATAGTGGTTACAGATATACCCCAAAGTATGGCATGTTTTTGTCACGCTCATGGGGAGCCAAAGGTATAAGAGACCCTACAAATGGATATGACTTTTGCTACCATACTAGTGTTTGGTCAGTAAAGGAGATTATATAGGGAAACCTTGATTAAATTCATGGTGAGTAGTCAGGATAAACCACACAACTATCCTCTTTATTATGTCCATTCAGATTTAAACTCTTTCATTCTCTATAATGATGGATATATCAACACTCAGGTTTCTAATTCAAAAATTGATATTTGTGAAATAGATGAAAACCAAACACAAACAGTGGAACAAGACACTTAGCTTGAACCTCTTTGGAACATGTACTTTGATGGATCTTGTAGCAAAGAGGGTTCTGGAGCAGGAGTGTGGGTTTCAAATACAGGAAAAAATCATGTTGAAGGACATTCATATAAGCTTAATTTTCAATGTAGTAATAATATAACTGAGTATGAAGCACTTATTATACGATTACAGTTATTGAAAAAAATAGGTGCTAAAAGAATTTACATTCATGGGGATTATGAGCTAATCATAAAACAAATAAAAGGAGAATACTCTACAAAACACCCTAGATTAAGAGCATACAGAAACTTTTTGATGGATTTTCTAGATATTTTTGTGGAATATGACCTTTCTACAATTCCTAGAAATCAAAATATCCTTGCAAATAGTCTGGATTTTTTAGCTAGCGCCTGTAAAATGCCTCATCCCAATCGAAAATATACAATGGAAGTGAAACATCGACCAACTGTTCCAGACAATGTTAGGTATTGGCAAGTGTTTTGTAATGATAAACAAATTGAAAACTTTCTGCAATCTAAGGATGAGTGTGAAGAAGATAGCATAGATATAGAGTGTGATTTAGAAGATAAAATAGTTGTACATTTTAATTTAGGAAAACAGTTAAACAACACAGATGTAAATACACATGTAGATAAAACTATAAATAAAGTGGAATTGCTTGAAATAGATTAAGAGAAAGAAGAATTTGAAATACTTCAGTTAAATTATAATTTTTTACCTAGAGGTTTGGTTCCATTAGAATAATTTTTCTGTTTCACTGACGTAGCTAAGAAACCTAAGATTGAGCCCATAGGGGCAGATGTAGAAGAATGCAACAGAGGTAGTGAAAAACTCCCAAAAATGATAAAACTGTCCAATTCACTACCACCTGCTGAAAAGCAAAAATACATTGCTCTATTCAAAGAATTCACTAATGTCTTTTCCTGGAGCAATGAAGACCTCAAAGCTTATGATACTAGTATTATACAACATAAAATTCCAATTAAAGAGGATCATAAACCTTTTAAGAAAAAACTTCGAAGAATAAATCCAGTACTAATGCATTTAATTGAGAACGAAATCAAGAATATGTATGATGCTAAAATTATAGTTCCTCTTAGGTACTCTAAATGGGTTTCCAATATAGTACCAACAAGGAAGAAAACTTGAGAAATCAGATTATGCAAATATTTTAGAAACCTTAATAAAGTCTCACTAAAATAAAACTATCCTTCACCAAAGATGGATCACATTTTACAAAAGGTAGTTAGATCTAGTAGGATTTCTTTGTTAGATGGTTTCTTAGGCTACAACCAAGTTTTGGTTCACCCTGGTGATCTAGACGAAACAACTTTTACTACTCCATGGGGTACCTTCATGTATGTGAAGATGCCCTTTGGGTTAATGAGTGTTGGAGCCACATTTCAAAGGGAAATGGATATTGATTTTTCTAATGAAATTGGCATATATATTGTTATGTATCTAGATGACATCATTGTTTATTCCAATATTGATGAAGAACATTTGTTACATCTATGAAGAGTTTTTTAGAAATGTAGGAGGTTTGGAATTTCACTAAATCCTATGAAAACACTTTTTGGCCTTGAAGAAGGAAAAAATTTAGGTCATATCATTTCTAAATAAGGTATTAGGTTTGATCCCAGTAGAATTGAATTTATCTTGAAAATTAGTCATCCTAGAAACATTAATGAACTTCAATCATTTATTGGCAAGATAAATTTCCTAAGAAGATCCATTCCCAACCTTGTAGAACTTCTCAGAAACATAGCAAACATGTTGAAAAGAGCTTTGGAAATAAGATGGAACATTGAAGCTAGGCAATCATTTGATCAAGTGAAACAAGCATTGACAAAAGCACCAGTCCTGATCATTCCATATTTTACCAAATATTTCATAAAGTTTTCATTTGCATTTGAACACATTGTTGTGGTTGTTCTTTTACAGAAAAACAATGAGGGATATGAACAGCCTATTGCATTCTTTAGTAAGGCTTTAAGGGATGATGCAATGAAATATAACATAATAGAAAAACAAACATTTTCCCTAATAAAAGCAATCAAAGATTTCAGAGTATATATTCTCCATTCTCACATAATTCCTTGTGTTCCAAATTTTGTGGTAAGGATATTTTAACTCAAAATGGGCCAGATGGTAAAAGAGGTAAATGAATTGCCATCATTCTTGAATATGGCATAGAAATCAAACCCACCAAGCTTATCAAAGGACAAGGACTAGCCACATTGATGGCTGAGTTTAACTTTCATGCATTGGATATCAACTTTGTAGCTACATTAGATGATCAAAAGGAGCAGGCAACTCCACAAATTGATGAGGCTTTTATGACCTCAAACTGGTATCCAGACCTCATTTTTGTTTTATTCAATTTAAATGCTCCTTCGGGTTTAACTAACACAAAGGCTAGATTTATAAAGTTAAAAGAAGTGAAATTTTGCATCAGAGTTAATGTTTTATATTGGAAAGATGTTGGTGGTATTTTACTAAAATTTTGGTTGAAGGATGATGTAGAAAGAACTATGCAGGAATTTCATGAAGTTGACTGCGGTGGGCATTTGTACTGGAAAACTACTACTAACAAGATCCTTAGATTTGGTTTTTACTGGCCTACCCTCTTCCCTGATGTACATAAGAAAGTAACCTCTTGCCACAAATGCCAAATATTTGAAGGAAAAAGAAAACTATTGCCTCTGCCTTTAAAGCCTATATCTGTTTAAATCCCTTTCCAACAATGGGTTTGGCTTTCATTGGAGAAATCAAGCCACCATCCTCTTCCCAACATAAATGGATCCTCACAACCACTGACTATTTCACCAAATGGATTGAGGCCACAGCTTCCAGACTAGAAATTGATGCTATAATTATAATTTTTATAGAAACCAATATCCTGTCAAGATTTGAATGTCCAAATAAGCTCATTATAGATAATGTTGCAGCCTTTAAATCCAAAAAATGATAGATTTATGCAGCAGATATCATATTACTTTGGGACATTCAACTGCTTATTACCCTCAGGGTAATGGGTTAGCTAAATATTCAAATAAAATTTTGGTCAACATTATCAAAAA
Organism: Pinus albicaulis; assembly: GCA_034641835.2. Lineage (NCBI taxonomy): Eukaryota > Viridiplantae > Streptophyta > Pinopsida > Pinales > Pinaceae > Pinus > Pinus albicaulis. Next base: position 677,875,128 of record CM076576.1, read on the forward strand.
ATTTCTAGAAGACAACAAAAAGTCATGGCACAACAAGCTAATAAATGCACTTTGGGATGATAGGCTTACTACAAATAAATAAATTGGCATGTCACCATACCAATTGGTTTATGGGACGTATTTTGTTTTTCCATATTCTTTAGGAGTTCTAGTTATGAAGATAATTCAAGAATTGCAGGTTGAACCAAATGATACTCATAGAAGGATAAATCAAACCATTCAACTGCATCAATCCAGGGAAGAAGTCTACAATAAAACATAGGTTATCTTGGAGAATGTCAAAAAGATTTTTGACAAAAGAACTAAAGCAGATGATTTCAATTTGGGTGACAGTGTTTTAAAGTGGGATTCTAGAAGAGAGGACAAAGGCAAGCATGGGAAATTTGACAATTTGTGGAAAATACCATATATCATTTATGCTTTCAGAGGTCATAATGCATTCTTTCTCAAAGATTTAGATGGAACAGAAATTCCTGGTGGACCTGTGAATGGCAGAATGTTGAAGCATTATTTCTCATAGAAATAAAGGTTTTTCTTAGATGAAATCATTGTAAATATCATTGTCTTTAATATTTTGATTGGGGGACATATTGACAGAAATTGAAGCTCGCAGTGAAGGCCCTAATATTTTGATTGATATGCTACCATAATTACTACAACAACAAAAAGAAATTAGGTGAAAACATTGCTGAAATAGAACATTCAACGCTGCTGATCAAAGGTTCTTGGCATCTCACATAGAGGGTTCCATCCCCAGCTGGAGCCACTGTTAGGGTCCTATAATTTATAGGATCTCAAGGTGATCGAATATTTTATCTCAGATATTTGATACTGTAAATAATTTTTCAATCTGCAAATGATTTCCAAAAAAATACATATAAAAGAAAATGAAAAGAGGGTATTTAAAAAAAAAATGAATAAAGAGACAAAAATAAAAAGAAAGAAAAACATTTAAAAAGAATAAAATGAGATGAGAACCCCACAAAAGAAAAAAAGAAAGAGAATAATATTGAAAGTGTTGCAAATTTAAACGCCACTACTGATAGATGGTTTCTCTCTGTCAAATAAAGTAAGGTTGTGTGCAGCTTATTTAAAATTCCACAATGACTAGTTATTTGTTTAATCATACAGCATAATCATCGTTAAACAAGCTTAAATTTATGTAAATTAGACTAGAGAATAAAGATTTTCCAACCAGTTTAATCTTGGCTAATCATTAGTTAGGTAGATTATGACATTAGTTCAATTGTTTAAGCTGAATCAATAAGAGAAATAAGGGATAGGATTGAATTTTTCATAAGAAGTGAAATGTGGGTTTGCTAGTCTAAATGCACCCCGTGGGAAGAAATTAAAAAAAAATGTTAGCTTAGAAAATAATTAGAGTTAAAATGGTAGGTAGAAATAGTTATGTTTTAAAAATATCCATATTTACACTTTAGCCTAAGTTTCAAGAGCCTTATATAAATAGGCGCAAAGGGATAATGTATGTTTCATATATATTTTATTCGAACTTTTCAATCAAAATCAAATGTCATGTCACGACAAATTGTTTTGTTGTGTGGCGGTTAAAAGGTGCACATTAATCAATCACAGGATTATCCGGCTCAACAGATCAATAACACACGATAAATTTCGGCCCCCCTATCTATCCTATCTTTACCTCTGGGGTTGTGGAGGGGGGGGGGGGGGGTGGGGGGCAGGGGTCTGAAAAGGTGGTATTTTCCCATTGGGTCCCACGCTACGTGGCATCCTCCCCGCATTTTGCACCTCCCTGCCTAAAACCAGTAACCGCTCCTGACCCCCTCTGAAAACTACTTCCCCCTCACCTCTTTCCCGTTGTCCCTACCCCGCTCCTTTCGCCACTATCCTTCTTCCACGTACTCCTAATCGTTGACCAATCAATTATTTTCCTAGGAGTTTAACATTTGCACATTAAATTCTCCTGTGTAATCGTTTGAATCTAACGGACCCGCACCAACCTGCAATGGAAAACCCGCCATTCCTTTTAAACCCTGAACCTGTCCCCGTTTCACCTTTTTGTTGCATATTATCTGCAAATTGATTTTAATTTTCAGGTTCTTCCAGTATGCCATCAACTTCACCGACTAATCAAACTTATGATCAAGAAATAGCATCATGTTTCCCTCTTCTAATCAACTACAAACCTGCAATACAATCCAGGGAAACCATTCATCCTGATTCTGTTAAATTTGTTCATTGATAAAGATGCCTCCAAAGAAGAAGAACCAGGAGGACACTGTTAATCCCTTTTTTCATCCCCAAATTGATTTAGCCCATATCCCCTTCGCTAATATGGACTACAAAATCTTCGACACACAATGCGAGTTCAAACTCTTCGAACTCTATTGTTGGCTTGAAGACAAATTTGCAGATAAAATAGAAGAAGTTGGACTCTAGGAGTCCAATCTCCCTGACTATATTTTTCCTCAAACATTTCATTCTCAAAAATTCACCAGAAAATGTCAAGCTTGTTATGTTCCCAATCAAAGAGCAATTATAGCCCCTACTGGTGAAATCCTCTTCACCATTACTGCCAAATCCATAGACCAGATGATGAAGGCCCCCTCTGTGGAAAATAGTACACCATTTTCATTAGAATCCTTGATGGAATTATACCAGAAGCTTGATTTTTCCAATAGAGCCAGGATTTTTGACCTTTTCCTACCAGAAAACACCCAATTTCCAAGAAAAAAAGCCACCATATCCTTCCTCAATCTTCCCTGGTCAAGAAAAACAAATTATAATTGTAATTTCATATATTCTGGGTTATATTATGCTCAATGGGTAAATGAACCCATTTTATGTCTCATTTCCATATTTTCCACAGACAGGAAGCCTTCTGTTATTTTTAATTTCAGTCAATTTCTGGCTAATATCATTCATGAACAATTTTTTAAGCTTCAAACTGAGGAATTTTTCAAATACACTTCAATTTTGGTCTACATGTTTTTATATTATCAAGCAGATATGTTTAAATTTGCAATGTAGAAGTTAGATGAATAGGGAAACCAACAATCAGTTATATTCTAGACTTCTCTAGTGATGAAGGAGCAGGAAGAGTTTACCTACAAGCAGTATATTGAACCGTTTTTCCACCTAGCCATGAGTGTACTAAACAGTTCAGCAAAGCCTAGAATACGCGAGGAAATTAAAAGAATTTTACATTTAACAGAACAAGAAAAGACTGGAGACTGGTACTTGTACCAGAACTACACATAAATCAGAGTGTATGGATGTGAGTTGGCACCATAAAAACTTCCAGAATACATCCCCATGAGGATTTTTGCACTTGAATACATCAAACAAATGCTAAATTCTGATGAGATACACTTTTTGTTAGCCAAAAATAAATCACAGTTCAGGATCAAGAAAAAAATTGGTTCCTTCATATGTAACAGCAGATCAGCAAGAGAAGAAGTAGATAAGCTTCTCAAGGAGATGAAATTCAGCCTAAGTTTTACATGGTCTTATGACCCTCTGGGTATTATTTCAAAATTGAGAGTAGAAAATAAAAATACTCCATACACTCATACCCAAAGGCATAAAATTGAGAGGTATGTGAACCAGCAAACTTGGCCATATAATACCTTATAGGAAGCTTAGGAGGAGCTTATTTCTACATCCACATCACAGAATCTTGTTCCTCAAGAGAAAGCAACCAAAAGACAGAGGGAATATGATTCACCTTCAGTGACAAACAGTGCAGGGTAGGAATTCAAAATTATGTACAGAAAGAGGACCAAGCTGAATCCAAAAGTAGATACAGAGAAGAATTCATAACAATAAGTGGCCATGATAATCTTGGAAACACCATATTCCTCATAGGTAGGTGCCAAGTTTGTTGCATCTCCCACAGTGTCTTAAGTATCCCAGGAGCAGGAACATATTGTCCAGACTTCAAAAGTTGTTCAAGGAGAGAAAGAGAAGACTTTTTTTGACAGATTCATAGAAATAAAACTTAAGAATGAGATTCTTAATAATATTACACATGCTCAGTTTTGGAAGCAGACTTCCATCTCCCAAAGCAGGCTACTTTCAGTTTTTTATTTAGATGAGGGGAAGATGCAGATGGCTTTCCTTGAGGCCCAAATTCCACAACCTAAATCAGCATCAGACTACAAGAACACAGCTTTCGATTTTGACAGCAAAGATATTCATATAATTGACCAAATGGAGATGCATAAACAAACAGGTGAAATGATTTTCTCCACTCTAACCAACACTACTATGATTGTTTCCAAATTGCAGGTTTCACTTTAAATACCCAGTCATAGTTGAAGGTGGAGAAGGTTTCTTCTCTGAAAAAGGACACCAAGATCAAATCCTTTAAGGATTTAGTAGTGAAGATGGGTTATGATCCTGCAAACATGAAAGTTGAAGAGGAATTGATCGAGAAAAAGAATGTTGACATTTCAGCATTGAGGAAGCAATTGAAGTTACCAGCCACTGAAGATCATATCACAAGGATATTAAATAAACAGAGACTCTGAAAAGTAACATGATGAAGCTAATCATGGAACAGAACACTTAGATAAGACAGATGGAAACTAAGCTGGAGAAAATGATCGAGGAAAAGGAGCAAAGTGTAAAAATATCCATGATTCCCCTAGATGTTGTACCTATTACAACAATTCCCACCACAGCAGTTGCAACCTCCACTGCACCTACTACACAGCCTGCTGAGGGTGCTGACCAACTGACAAAAGTTGTGGATAATTTTTCAATTCAGACAAAAGAAATTAAAAAGTTGTAGGATCAAGTCAAGGCACTACAGGACCAGAAGACTAGGAGTGAAGCTTCACACCTCGCTGAAGCTCAGAGATCTCAGAAGTTGATTGAGAGGCTACAAAAATCTGAAAGAGAATCTACCATTGGATAGACCTTGGCCCAAGCCAAGGAAATTATTTGGACTGATATTATGAATTATATGGCTGAAATTTGGCCATGTATTCATATTATTGTTTAGTAGAAGGATTTGATTAAGAAAACAACAAAGGCCATTACAGAGATTAAATAACAGTTGGGAGACACGCCTGCCACAGCTATAAACATCATTAAGTTCCTAAATTATAAGAATAGCTATGAATTGGATGGTTTAAGAATTGATGATAGAATAGAAACAATTTTGGAGGTAAAGAAGATTCTGACCAAAAAGAATCTTGTTTCTCAGTTGGAGGAGAAATGTCAGAGTTTAGAGATAGCAGTAAATAGATTTTTCACCAGGATAGAAGCTCTAAATTAGAAAGGGCTACCCAGATTATTTGTAATTAATGACAAATTGATTACTCATGAAGATTATATTAGAAAATTGAAGGAATTAGCCATACAAAATTCAAAGTTTGCAAACATCAAAGGGAGCATGATAGACAGAGATTTCTTAAAAGCCATGGGGAATGATTTCTTTATCCAGCATGAATTAAATCATATTTTTGTGGTAAGGAAAACATTTTCCAAGTATATTTAGGTTGATGAAATTTACGAGAAGGTAACTAAGTTAACCATTCTAGATGAAGATAGATGGGACAAAATCTGTGAATTACTAGATTGATTAGTACTTTGGATGCAGTAAGAAGATATGCCAGCACATTAGACAGCATATCAACCCGCGCAGCACAGAAAAAGGCCAATTCAGCAACTGACTCCTCCAAAGCAAAGCCACCTCTCCATGCAGTTTTCCACCTTGCCTATTACTCTGTAGAGATCGATTATATTTTTTAGAATAGTGTTAATTATACAGTGTATGTTGAGACAGCGATTTTGTAATTATTTTGTAAATTATTGTATAAATACTTCACATTTTGAATTATTCCGGGTTGATTTTCGAATATAATTTTCTCCAAGTTATTGTAATTTTTTTGTTGTTGGACGCATTAATAATACAAGGACATTCTTCACAGGATTCATGTGGTGTACGAATTGGTGATGTTTTTATTATGTTCATGTGCTTATTCATTATTTTCTTTCACTTTCATTTCTTAAAAAGATAAATTACATTACAGAAACGGTGACGAATAGGATTTGTTGGAATATGCACCTTATTCTAGTTGTAGGTAATTTCCATGTTTTCTGTTGAAGTCAAATTAAGGAAATCTTCATTGCTCCTTAGTTTCTACTGAACCTTTCATTTCTTTTGTTTCATATTCATTTAAAAATTCTGAAAGATCCAACTAGTGCAACCTAGCTTTCCCTGTGAAACTCCTTCAAAGTTTGATGCAGATCCAGATAATTTTTAGACTCCATAGCCCAATGGAATTATAATATTTAAATCAACCAAAACAATCCAATCAAATCACAAACAAACACACAATTTGCATTGTAATAACTAACCTAAAAATTATATAAAACAAAGCTAAAATTTATAGAGAGATCCCTCTCTAAAGCTGGCAGGGCTTGATCCCAGCGTCCAAAGTGGTTTTGATGTTGTTCTCTGTGTTTACTCTCACAATCTCAGAAATTACAGAATGATAACACTAAATACTAGAACTCCCTCCTTGGACTATATTAGTCCTCACTTTAGGAGATATTGGAATTAGTGTGGAACTCAAGCTAACCAAGTAAGAGTTATTATTTGGTTATTGTTGTTTGGATGTTATAAGACTCAATTATCCAACTGTGGATTTTAATTTACATTTCATTCTATCTGATTCAAATTGTTGGAATTCAAGGAGTGATACTCTTAAGATTTATTTCTTCAATCTAGTTCATTAGGTCCTTTTAATCCAAGTTTCAGTAATCATTGGGATGAAGGAGAAGTAGAAGGGATTTCAAAAATATCTTTGGGTGTAATTTTTTGTCAAAACAATTCAATCTCTACTCAACCCTAGTTCCTAAAAGCATAATTGAGGAGGGGATAAAACTCATGGATTATGTGGATTATAGGATGTGAGTAGAATCCTTTGTTTCCATGAAAAGCATCTTCAAGGAAAAAATATATATCTTTGTTCAATTTCAATTAAGGTCTGGGATAATGAACAAAACAATATGTCTTATAATGAAAATGTAATGAGCCTTCATGTTCCACAAAATAAAAAATGGATGAGCTTGAAGCAAAATGTGATATGCTAAAAAATATGGTACTAGCCATATGCACAGACTTTATCTCTATACAACCTCTAATTGTTGAATATTTGTCAACTTGGACCAAACAAACCACAAACAAGAGGATATTTTCCATTAGTCAAAGAGGCCATGGAAGTGAGCCAACAAGCTCTCTCCATTATCTAGTTAGATAGGATGAAACCATAAGTATGTTAGATATCATTTTTTTGGGGATTCAACTACGTTAAGTAAGTCATTCATCTATGAAAATTTCCATGAGAGGTGCCCAAAAAAACCACAAACAAGAGGAGATTTCCATTAGTCAAAGAGGCAATGGAAGTGAGCCAACAAGCTCTCTCCATTATCTAGTTAGATAGGATGAAACCATAAGTAAGTATGTTAGATATCATTTTTTTGGGGATTCAACTACGTTAAGTAATTCATTCATCTATGACCATTTCCATGAGAGGTATTTGTAACTGACTAATTTATCATGATTTTTGAATAGTACACTTAGCACTCATTGCATCAGGTGATGCTCATAGGGGTGAAGAAGTGGGATTGAAACTAGTGAAATTAATCACATAGCGTCAATAATCACTTCTGGGGCTTGCACCCGGTAACCAGGACTTCCCGGGAGGTCACCCATCCCAGAACTCCTCTGGCTCAAGCGCGCTTAACTATGGTTTTTTTCCCCACAATCAAGCACACTTAGCTTGCTAACCCATTTGCAAAACCTTAGCAAGTATTGTTCCTCATGAACTATTCAAGTAGAGCTCCCTTTACTCTTTGTATTTAAGTATGAGGGGTTTCCGCAGTGCATTATATTAGATATCATTTTTTGGGGATTCAACTGCATTATGTAAGTCATTAATCTATGACCATTTCCATGAGAGGTAGTCATAACTGACTAATTTCTCATGATTTTTGAATAGTCCAATTAGCACTCATTTGCATCGGGTGATGCTCACAAGGGTGAAGAAGTGGGATTGATAAAAAAAAAAATCACCATTATGCCAATCACATAAAGATGATAAAAACTATCTGGGCCATAAACAAATTGGATGGTTATCAATTTTACTCCTCTCTTGGTATTGTAGCAAAAGGAGTGCTACACTTCTCAAGAAAAACTTCAAAGCCACTATCGTGACCATTTTAAAGTTGGCCTTTCTCTTTCCGGATTTTGTTAAATAGGATCAGAATCAACATATTATGGAATAAATCTCAAAGGATGAGCTCTAGGGAATCCTCTATAGCTTTCAAAAGGATAAAAATGTGGGGCTTGATGGCCTCCCAATGGAATTTTATCTACATTGCTTTTATAAACTTGGGGAGGATCTTCTTAAAGTGGTTTAGTACTCCAAATATTCAAGACCAATATTTGATAGCCTTCAACTCCACCTCCATTGATTTGATCCCAAAATTTAGGCCTCTTTCGTTATGAAACTCACTCTATGATATCATCTCCAAAATAGTTTCTCATCGCCTAAAATATATTCTCTCAGACAACATCTATCGTAAACAAATTGGGTTTTTATGAGGAAGACAAATTCATGAGGAAATTGGTCTCACCAAGGAAGGAATTCAATCTATCCATACTAACATACTAATTGGAAAAAATAAATTAAAAAATAAAATAAAATTAAAAAATTGGTTGCTTGTAAAGTGGAACTTTTGAAATCCTTTGATAGAATGAGTTATATTATATTATTGTTGAACAATGTTGGATTTTTCCATCAATTTGTCACTTGGATCATGAGGTGTATTTCCTGTACCTCTTTCACTATTCTTATTAATGGTGCAAACTCCTCTTTAATTTGTTGGAATCATGATTGTCGTTAGCCCAACACCCGTTGGCGTTAGTCTCCACTACAATTGCTAGAGTTAGAATCCACGAGAGGTGGTTATTCCATGTCGCGAAACACACAGGGAGCGTTGAACCCAATGTCCAACAATCTCCCCCCCAACGCGAGCTGGGTGAGTTTCGAACTCGAGACCTGTCAATGTGATACCACTTGTTGGAATCACAATTGTCATTAGACCAAAACCCGTAGGTGTTAGTCTCCACTACAATCGCCAGAGTTATGATCCACAAGAGGCAGATAGTCCATGTCACGAAACACACGGGGAGCGTTGAAACCAATGTCCAACATCATTAATGTAGAGAGGGGGCTTAAGCAAGGTTAGTTGGTTGAAGGGATTAATCATCTAATTCAGGATCCTATATCCTATTCCAGGATACAAAGTTCTCCCATGTAGTTTTTAACCCTGTACAGAAATTAGTTGCAAATGAATTCTTAAAACATAAAACAAACAATGGCGAGAGAATAAAACATAAAACAAATATATTGTTGTACCTTGGGAGACAATTCATGGCTAAGGAGAAATCAGTGCCCAAGACATTCATGTGAAACTTGAAAAGAATTAATTTTGTGTTCATTCATTTTATAAAACCTCTGAAATGATTTAAAACCCTTTGTTGAGGAGGTAAATCCCCTCTGCGGACAGAGGCGATCCCTACTAGCCCAGCAGGGGTCTAGCAACAATCAAAAATGTTACGACGCAAGCTCCTAGTTACGAATGAAAAGACTAAGATGGAAGCCTACCTGGAATCCAATGCTATGATCTGAAGAAGAAGCGTCCCCGTTCCTCAGCCTCGGCAGATCACGATCCCTCCACGATCTCCGCGGATGAACACCTGCACATGCAAGAAACAAACAGATACAAGCATAAAACCCGGCATACGTAACTAAATATAAGTCAGAAAGGACATTACTCATATTAACATGATGGAAAACAGAGTGGAACCATAATCGTAATCATTCATTAAATAACAATCGAAGAGAGATTACAACCAAGTTCTGACGTCGTGGTCTCCTTCGGATGGGTCTCCAGTCGTTCACGTCTCGCAAAGCTCGCCAGGGAAAGGGAAAACCTCTCCAGAGTCTCTCGACGATGGTCTCCTTACTTGAGTTGGCCTTAAGGGAAAAAGAGGGCTCTTTACAGCACAAAGGCTCTTGGGAATATGGAGATTCAAAGCTTAGGCACTTCCAGACTAGCTTGCCATGGAATTGAGCAGGCTTTTATAGATGGGGAAGGAGGGAGTTGGGATCCCTATTATTGTGGGATTGGCCCTATCAACAAGGAAGGTTCCATGGGAGGTGGCAAAACCACTTCCCTTCCATAGAACTTCCGCAGCCAAACCTCCCAACTCAAGATAGGCCATGGTTTCTGAGTTTGTTGGAACTCAACTTCCGCCATCTTTATTTAAAAAACAGTCCTTAAATTGGGTGGCGCGACTACTGCTCTGTGACAGAGCGCCAGTTGGCGCGACCTCTTTGCAGGATTTTCCCCATTGGCGCGAGTACTGAACTGTCTGCCCGCGCCAATGCAAAAAGGGATGTTTTCCATGATTTTTGCAAGGAGATGTCTTTAGGGCAAATGAAGCTCATGCTTAGAGGAATGCATTGATGATGTTTTCAAGGCATGACAATGTTCACAGGTCACAAAATGGGTCCTCCATTATGCGGGACGGGGAATGGTAGGGACGGTGACAATTTACTGTGTAACACCCTTTAACTTTTCATATGAGAACAATGTTTCCACAATTCCTTCTTATGTTGAGTACAAATGGTATAAATAACAGAAAGAAATGATAGTGGAAAGCTTCGGACATAAAGTTGTCTTACACAGAATCTGTTGTCTTTAACTTTAGAAGAAAATGGCTAGCATGAAATGAAATTCAGAATAGAGGAGCATATCATTAAGGATTTTAACTCTAATCCACAACATTGTAACATTAGAGACAAGCAACTTCATTACTCAATTCTCAGAGTAAAACATTAACAAAAGATTAAACAAGAAATACTAATCATACCCAAAAAATTATGGAAACTCTATGAAAACTTTATTCCTGAGCATATGCAAGTGAAAGTACAAAATTGTAGTGCCTCTGAGGTCCAAAAATATCGAACCTTTATAATGAGGTTTTTTCCTATTTTTATCCTCCCCACTTTTAAATCAGTTTTGGAAAATGATTTCTAAAATCGTTAATAAGTTGCTTCCAATAGTTGATAAATTATCTTATTTTCCAAAAAAATTAATTATGTTTAAATATTATATATATAATACTTATTTTCTACTTTTACCAAAGTAATTCCACCAATACATATGTAATTACTCTTAACATGATTTGGATTTTTGGCTCAAAAATGGAAATATAGATGTAGATAAACTTTGGAAATAAAAGGAAGTGTGGGCCTCGAGTTTCCCTCATGCATGTTATATGGAGGCAAGCTGGAAAATTTATAACAATGTGGCCTTTGACTGAATCTTGGATTGGTTTATAAAACCGCTTGTAATTTTGCAAACCGAATACCATTCCCCGGAGGCACTTTGGAAATTTCTGGAAGTAGTGAGGGGTGATGCCATAATAAATTTGGTCTGTCGATCTGTTTGATGGCAGTTATGAGAAACGGCTTCTCAGGACTACTCATTGTCATAAACCTCGGGTATTTTGTGACACCGGGATTTCATTGATGTGAAGGAACTACATTATTAACCGTCTATTTGTTGAGTAAAAATAATAATTTTTTATGTATTCCTCACTTGTTGAATTTTTCATGTGGTGATATTAATTGTGGACATACCTCGTCAACAATAGAAACAAAAAATGCTCTAAGGCGTCAACTTAATCCTATTGTAGAAATGCAATGAGATGTACTACACTGTATTTTCCATTGTGAATCTTCATAAAACACTTCCAGACATGGTTCAATGTTTGCTTCACTATAGAATGCAATATTAATTGCATCTTCCGTCAAACAGATTTTCATGATGTAGCTGAATGCTCATAATCAATCTTTAAACTTAGTGTGAAACTTATATCCCCTGTGGGTTTCTCCCTTGACTTAGCACATTATATGAGTGTTGGCACTGGTTGTATGGAATATAGTGGTCGTAGTGTTGTAACCTGAAGCAACAATAATAAAACAATAACCAGAAGCACAAATCTCTCGACCTCCAAATTCATTAGGCACTAGTAATTTGAAATTCAACTTTTGGATCCTCAACCTCTTCTAGGGAAGATATTGTCAAACATAAATCTAATTTTAGTATCAAGGCATTTTTTCACAAAAACTAGCCTTGAAATAACTAAGAAAATATTTGAAACCGCTCCCAATTTTTGGAAAATGCCCGCGTAAAAATCAATTAGGGCCTTTCTGCACAAAACCCAGATCGCAGAGTTTTAAAATTTTGTTTTTTGTGTCTACAATATGCAATTGAAAATCATGGCCTATGAATGTCTGTGTTTTCTATGTAAGTAATTTTCTGCTCTCGAATAAAATTTTGGTGTTGGACGTTTCACACCTCTCCCAACCACACCAAGATGCGTTACATTACCACTCGAAGGAATTGCTAGTATACTAGGATGATCAAAACAATTTATTGTTGTTGCTGCTAATTCATAAGAGGGATTCACATTCATACAAACATTTTAATCCTGAGAAACACTCTTGTCATTATGAAGAGACAGAAGAACCTCAAAGAACAGTGGAGCTGACATCATTGCCTTTATATCTTCAATATTATCTAAAATATATGACATTAGATTTTTAATTGCATTAACCTCATCATCCACTGCACTTGTAGCTAGTGTACCATTATAGATATATTGCTCAAGAACATTATCCGTCTGTGCATATTTGCCAGAACTTTCACCTTTAGATGTCTCAGTTTCAGTTGTGAATTTATGCATACGTGATGTACATAATAAATATGCTCGTAGATGATAATAAATAGCCTATGGATAGACTCTGGCTATTCTGAGTAGAACGAGCTTGCCATGAACTACCTCAAGCCTTTCCAGCGAAAGGAATAGTTGAGGTATCTATGACATCCAAACCCAGTGGGGTATCTGATCCAAGTTCTTATCAAATGTTTTCCCTACAGGCTCATTTTGAGTGTCAAAGCTCAAAAAGTAAAAAACACGCACTAAGTGACTTCTAGCATTTTAACCCCATATTTAATACCTTGAAGAAAACAGCATACTACATATTCTAGTCAGTGCTCTACATTTTTCTCTTATAAATCTGGTCACAACAAATGTCCCAGCTTATCCATCCTTTAGGAAAATACTTAGAGACGTTGATTTCATGTGAATATGCCCAATCAACACTTTTACTTTAATTTCTGAAAAATTTCTCCTTTAAGGCAAAAAAAATATACCTGGTATCGATCTGGAAAAGATCCTAAATCGGTATTATTAATAAAATTAATCCCATTTTTTACTTCATGCCTCATTTCTATGGAAACTTTTCCTTTCTCTCTTATTTTCATGATTTTTTCTTGAACTTCAATTGTTGAATAGCCATCCATTGTGTTCAGCACAGTTAGGAAGACATCATAATGTCCTTGCTTATGGGAAACATGAGCAAGCTTATTAAGATTACATACCTTACCAAGATATGAAACTAGATGAAGCTGAGAATTTGTATTTGAAAAATGTTTAAATGCATAGTAGATATGTGGCTCACAACTTTACTACACTCATATGGGCTTTGTAAAGTTTCCATAAATTTCATATTTTGATTACCATTAATGCAACAAAACCCAGAGTCTACACCATTCACAATCTCTGACAAGAGTTCAACATTATTTATTCCATTCAGAGATGTTGTGCCAGTTGTTTCAATCTGCAAACTTGAAAAAGGCTCTCTAATTTCAGTCAATTCAAATAATAGCTCAAGATGTTTCTCCTTCTTGTCCTTCTCCTCAATTACAGTCTCACAAAGCTGGCCTCCCTTTGTAAGGTTATTTTTGCTGGCAAAAATAAGCTACAACATCTAGCTTCATCTGGAGACAGTGTTTTTCTTGAAAAACGCTGAGAACCATAGATCAGTGGCCTTTGTTGGGCATGGAGTCTAAAATTCTGAAAACTAAAACCTGACATCCCTCAAAATTGATTTCAAAAAATGTTTGCTTCCTCTATTTTCCAACTAAAAAACTAAACTGCAAACTACAACTCAAAACAAATGCTCAACACCTGAGCTTATTTATGTACAAGTTTCTACTTATGTACAGGGTTGATCCCAATCAAGTGAAATCGGCCTTCCAATGGTACTAGGCCAGCATTTGAGTGCTAGATATTGCACCAACTCCATGAATTTCAAGAATTAAAATGAGCACAACCAAAACCAGAAAAAATTGGTCCACAGGAGCAAGTACATACCTAGTGAAAGAAATTGACTACCAAGTAAACACAATTTCCATATAGTCTTCTACAGGATCATAGAATGTATGAGAGAATAATTCATCTTGATCAACAATTTTATTTTCTCTCAACTTTGTAGCAAATGGCTGATGTAAAAAAAAATCATCAAATTTTCTGTGGAACTGCTAGATATATCTTCTTTTCCAAGGAAATCATCATAATTAATCAACTCTTCAACTTTAGGTTTTTGGGAAAAATATTGATTCCTTTCTGAATGTGTATGAAATTTTTTTTGAAAACCACCTTCCTTTATTTCAGAATTCCTACCATCTTTTCTTCAACAAAATATGTATTTATTGTCTTCCTCATGAATTTCACCCAATTCCTCCTTGGAACCATACAAATCATAAACCAAAGTATCTTCACCAACTTTATGATCAAATTTCTCTTCTTGTGCAACTGCCCTTTATCTTTCTTCTGTATGATACGAATCATAGGTAGGAGGAAAATCAAATTGAACAAAATAAGATCTCTGGGGATTTTTTTGCAACTTAATAATTTCTCCTTCTTCTTGATTGTTGAGTGGACCTTCTTGATGCAAGTTTGAATTTTCCTCCATTTTAATGTTTTCTTTATTTTCTTGTAACAAGGTCAATAAATTTTCTTCTTGTGGGATTATTGAAGAATAATATTTTTTAAACTTTTCAGCATCATCTTCCGAAAAATATAGCTCGTTGCATTCAGGGACATCTTCATAATCAATCTAGCTATAGCCTCTTTGAATGCTTGATATGTTATGAAAATTAACATATGTTTCTTCAGCAGGATTGTCATGAGCTTTAAAAGTTTCAATAGTGTCATAATATTCACAACAACCTTCAAAAATAAACTTGTGTGCATATGAAGTTCTACAAAAATAATTGAACATTGAATGGAAATATTTCAAAGAGGAAATGCTTGAACAAGGAAAATACTTGTACCAAACCCTAGATCCCTGGTCCAAATAAAACATAAACAACTTCATTTTGACATCGTCATGAATGATACTTTGTTGCTCCATGCATTCATGAAAGCTTCTAAGATGTTGGACCGAACTTTCATCTACATCTCCATTGAATCTTGGAAGATATTCATTCCACTCATGAAATGTAGGCATCTGATGAGGATAACCAGGGATCCCAATGAAATATAGTGGGCCAAACTTGTTTTCCAAAAATGCAAAAATAGCTATTAAGACCGAGAGAAGTAACCCTAAAGTGAAGATCACAAGTGAAAATATTCAGTCAACTGCTGAAAAATTTCACCCTTAAGAATTGGTGAGAGACTCAGCATAATGACTTTCTTTGCTCACCAATCAAAGAAATGATTCTCAATGATAACCTAGGTAAAAAAAACTTTGTGTCTCCATCCCCAGTAATGGCGCAAAAAAATGTTGTACCTTGGGAGATAATTCTTGGCTGAGGATAAATTAGTGCCCAAGACATTCATGTGAAACTTGAAAAGAATTAATTGTTTTTCCATTAATTTTATAAAACCCCAGAAGAGCCCCAAGGGTTAGCTCAATTGGTTGAGTCCCCGTTGTTAAGTACTTTGCTGGTTGGTGAGGTCACAGGATTGAATCTCCTTGACGCCCACAGGGTTAGGCCTCGTGGGTAAGGCTAACGATAGATCCCCTCGAGAGGGTCTACTCAAGATTTTCAGACTGTGGATGTAACTAGGTTCATGTGTGTGGGCACATGGACTCGTGAACCACCGGAAGAAAAAATAAATGAATTAAAACCCCATAAGTGATTTAAAACCCTTTAACTTTTCATATGCGAACAATGCTTCCAAAAATGCCTTCTTATGTTGCATACAAATGACAGAAAGAACAAAAAGAAATGATAGTGGAAAGTTTCAGACAATAGGTTGTCTTACCCAGAATCTACTGTCTTTAACTTTAGAATAAAAATGGCTAGCAAGAAATGAAATTCAAAATAGAGGAGCGCATCATTAATGATTTTAACTCTAATTCACAACACTGTAACATTAGAGATCATCAGCTTCATTACTCAACTTTGAGAGAAGAACATTAACAAAATATGAAAAAAGAAAGACTAATCACACCCTACAATTTCTGGAAACTCTATGCAAACTTCATTCATGAGCATATGAAAGTGAAAGTACAAAATTGTAGTGCCTCTGAGGTCCAAAAATATGGAACCTTTACAATGAGGTTTTTTCATATTTTTATCCTCCCCACTGTCAAATCAGTTTTGGAAACTGATTTCTAAAACTGTTAATAAACTACTTCCAATAGTTAATAAATTATCTTCTTTTCCATAATTTTTAGTTATATTTAAATATTATATATATAATACTTATTTTCTTCTTTTACCAAAGTAATTCTGCTAATATATATGTAATTACTCATAACATGATTTTGATTTTCGACTCCAAAAATGGAAATATAGATGTAGATAAACTTTGAAAATAAAAGGAAGTGCAGACCTCAAGTTTCCCTCATGCATAATATATGGAGGCATGCTAGAAAATTGATGATAATGCGGCATTTGACTGAATCTTGGATTAGTTTATAAAATCACTTGTAATTTTGCAAACCGGATACCATTCCCCATAGGCACTTTGGAAATTTCTGGAAGTGGTGAGGGGTGATGTCTTAATAAATCTGGTCTGTCAATCTATTTGAGCCAGTTATGAGAAACTGCTTCCCGAGACCACTCATTGTCATAAACCTTGGGTAGTTTGTGTAGAAATTTAATACAAAATATGTATTTTATGTATTCTCCTGATCTAACAATTATATGCCATTGTTAAATACATAATCACTTGTACAAGATCTTTTTGGAATTTAAAACACAATCGCCAATAGAAATATCATGAAGAAAGATCAATCACATATAACACAGATATTTTACCAGGAAAGCATAAAGCTAAAATTCCTCACACTGTCATACAAAAATTGGCAAGTTCCTTAGCTAATTTACTGTCTCGAGACAACCTGCCTCCACTGCGCAATCCCAGCTGATAGAAATCCCTGAATGAATGGAATCCTGCTTGCCTTGACTGCGCAATCCTCATTGGCACATCCAATGTGTGTGTGGTTGCATGTGTGCAACCGATAATGTCACAATTGATAGTCAATTTGTCCCTTTCACCTACATCTCAGCTGGGTCTCCACTGGATCTGACATGCATGTAGTTAATAGTAGTAAATATTTAGTTTCATGTGAGACCACTGATTGTGAATTAATTAATAATTAATTCACTTGATCTCTCACTAGTGTATCTTCAATTACAACTAGCACAACTGAGTTTAACTCACTTAACTGAGCTAAACTACTTTACAACTTTCATAACTACACTTCCAACTCTATTACAAGTTTGAATCACTCAGTTAACACTAAGTCCACTTTCATGTCCCACCAACCAACCACTCAACTCGAAATTCCTATAGCTAACTAATTTTCCACTTCAATTAACTATTTCCAAGTGCTCATTGAGAATAGATTATTGTTTATTGTCCAACTATTATTAAAGGATAATAATAGTCAACATGCATCTATAAATAGAACTTGCACATACATCTATAAATAGACCTCATATATAAATTGAATTTTCTCATGCATCTATAAACAGACATCCACCTGAAAATAGCCTGAGGCTCCATCCTAGTATAGGTGCATAATTTTCACTAGGATCTTCTTGTTGAATCTCAACACTCCCTCTCAACAAGAAATGGATTATCCTTCACCCTGATCCTATCTTTATGGTATTTGAATTTTCTCCTGGTGAGCACCTTCGTTAGAATATCTACATCCTAATCTTCAGTAGGAATGTACTGAAGCAACATGATCTTCCTCTACACACAATCTCTGATATGATGATACCGGATATCTATATTCTTAGATCGATCATCAAACACAGGATTAATCGAGCGTTTAATGCAACTTCGATTATCACAATGAATCATAGTCGGGTCTAAATGAGAACCAAACAAACCAACCAAGATCTTTCTCATCTAGATAGCCTCACATGCATCTTGAATCACTGCCATGTATTCTGCTTCCGTTGAATTGAGTGCCATGGATCTTTGCTTCTTGTTGTACCAAGAAACATATGTAGATCCAATGTTAAAGATCCCCATTGATGTGCTCTTTCTATCTGATAGGTTGCCTGCCCAATCTGCATCCATGAAGCCATGCAAATTCACCTCATTTGTCTATCTGTACCATAAACCATACTCAGATTTTCCCCTCAGGTATCTTAGGACATGCTTGTCTGCCTTCCAAAAGAGCTTGGTAGGCTTAACCATCGCTTGACTCAGCTGGTTAACCGCATAGAAAATTTTCGGTCTCGTGTTCACTAGATACATTAGTGAACCCACTAACTTTCGATAGATAGTAGCATTCACTACCTCTCCAAAAGTAGCATCCTCTTTCCTCCAGTTTCCTGGAAGAGGAGTATCCATGGGTTTTCATCCCTCCATGTGAAAATTACCCAGTATCTCCTTTGCATACTTTCCTTGAGACACAAAAATTTCACCATCTCGCTGCCATATTTCCAATCCAAGGAAATAATGAAGGAGACCCATATCCTTCATCTCGAACTCCTTGGCAAGGTCCTCCCTGCATGAGTGTATCAGTTGCTCATCACTAGTCAATATTAAATCATCAACATAAAGAACAATGATTAAAAGCTTACCCTCCACCGCAATTTGGTATAGGTTTGCATCCGCTTCACTTTTGGCAAAGCCCAGTCTGGTGAAATAGCTGTCTATCCGAGTGTACCAATCACGGGGTGCTTCCTTCAACCCATACAATTCTCTTTTGAGTCGGCACACATGCGACTCACTACTGAAGATCTCAAATCCTTCAGGCTGCTCTATGTACACCTCTTCCTCAATGATCCCATTGAGAAACGTAGTCTTCACATCCATCTGATGAATGTGCTAGCCCATCTATGATAAGAGAGTAAGGATGGTCCTCATGGAAAAATACCTTGCGACAGGTGCAAAGGTTTCTTCATAATCTATCCCCTCGATCTGTGAGAAGCCCCGAGCCACAAATATAGCCTTATATTTCTCAACACTCCCATCAATAGCTTGATTTACCTTGTAGATCCATCTCGAACCTACCACTGATTTATCAACCAGCCTTGGAACAATTTCCCAAGCACTGTTTTTGACAATGGAGTCATTTTTGGGAGAAATACTGAGAGGGGGGGGGTGAATCAGTATTTAGGGCTGAACTATTTTTCTTTTCTTTCTCTTAAAACCTTAAGTTACAGTACTACATCCAACATGTATGTACAGATATATTATTATGTTTTTACTTAGAGCATTGCATCAGATAAGCATTAAGCATGAACAGAACAAACCATCAAACATACACAGCACATATGAACACCAGGATTTAAGGTGGAAACCAAATTTGGGAGAAAACCACCGCTGTAGTAATCTCAGTCTTCAATATTTATTATAGAGAAAACTTCTTACAATATATGCTGGTGCAGACTTATACCAGCATGCAGGCACCCACCTGCAGAAGGCTACAACCTTTTCTCGTTTACCAGCTACCACTGGAAGGGAGCTACAACCCCCTCTCTGAAGGCTTCGACCCTCAGCACTACTGCGAACCTTGTTTCATCAATTTTTATACTGGATCCACCATTTTCCATACGACATACATTGCCGGTTACCAGAATTATTTATCTTTTGTATACTCACATCCATCATTCAAACCAGAGATTTATCATCATCAAATTATATTCATGGGTGCATCGTGGTCTCAGATTTATCAGTTAAGAACAGAGCTCGCCCATACAGATATTCTTTTTAGAAAATTTATCCACAACCCTTACAATGCACACATCGTTCTTTATTTTTCTTCTCCTTATATAGTTTTCCATTTATTAAAACCATGAGTCAAAACCACGAATAGCTAGTGGTATTCCTTTTAGTTTGTCCCACGGGGCCTTTGATCTCTTTTTAATTTATTTATCAATTTTAAAGAAATTGATAAATAATTATATTTACAACTTTTTGAATTCCCAAGCCTTATATCTAAAATTTAACCCTTCGGACTTTATAGAAACATCCAACACTTCCAAATAAATTAATCTTGTGATAAACCTTTGATCCTCTGCCCACATACATATTTAATAGCCAATCCAATATGCCCATCGTACCACAGTAAACCTCGTGCAAGTCTAGCATCCGATCACCGTTAGATTAACAAGCTTCTAGATCAACGGCGTATATGCATATCGCTTCGACCTCCGATGCCGAACGTTAACGGGCAATGGCCAGTCGTACCTATGTTAATCTTCGCGCACCTTCAACAAATAATGACCATCCAATGGCCTCTTCCCAGATCAACGGCGCTCAACGATATTGCTGGGCATCCTAGGTCGAACTATAACGCTCGATGGCACACAGTAAAAAGTGGTTTTGTAAAATCATACAGGGACGCGTGTCGAGCATTCTATGGAATCGCTCCTCATCCGGAAATACTGCTTACTCCACATAGGTGGTGCGATGAAAACCGTAAACCACCTTTAATGTTCATATGGTCATGGTTCCGCTCATCCACGTAGGGTTCTGACGCCTTTTAAAAGTATTATTATAATTAAATTGCTCTTTAATGATTTGTGTTTTGTCGTCACCAAGTGTTCCGCTACTCCATTAATCTGCACCATCTCCCATCAACTCCCTCATTAGATACAGAGTATTATTCAACCCTTCCAATTACACAGGACATCATTCGACTTCATTACAGAGGTTCAGGGGATTCCATAATACACATATCCTGATGAATTCATTCTTCTCTGTGCGCCGTAGGTATCCTCTGCCCATTATGAAATTAATTACACACGTCATGTAAATTCCAGATTTACTCGAACATAATTCCATGGTTCTTCATCCACATACACAAATCTTGGCCAAATATTCAATTTGTCCTTCAATCTATTGCCTTGACTCTTCCTAGCAGCTCTCCCTTTTGCCATTTCCTTTGCAAACTGTATTAAACCCCTAATTCCTCTCTTTCATCTGCTGCCTTTGCTACCTCTCTATTTATTTTGCCTTCCTGTCTTTGCTTTGCTAATTCCTCTGCCATCAATGACAATATTTCCAACAATCTCCCCCTTTGGCATTGATGGCAATACTCTTCCTCTGATGGCCTTACAGAAGCCCTTTGATGCTTTTCCTCCCCCTTTGACATCAATGGCAAAGATTTTGATCAAGATCCTTTGAGCCGATAATGCCATGCTCCCTCTAAGATCATGCTGCATCTTCAAACGTAATATGACCAATAATTCATCCTTTTCATATGACCAATGCTCCCCCTGAGCCTGTGCATTCAGAGCACTTCAAAACCAAATTAATCTTTTGTATTTAAGTAGACTCCGGTCCTCCGCATGGCAGACTATTCCCGCTCACCAGATCAACGCTTCGAAGAGGTTTGGTAACAGCACGACCACGTTCTTTGAGGAAATATACTCCATTCTCACCTTTTGTTCAAGCACTTGTTCACGTAAGAAGTGATATTTGATGGGAATGTGCTTGGTCTTGGAAAGTATAACAGATTCTTGAGATACCGATGGCACTTGTATTATCACACATAATGGAGATAGGAGGTGAAAATTTGATTTGAAAGTCTTGTAGGGTTTGCATCATCCAGAGAAGCCGAGTGCAACATGATGCTGTGCCCACATATTCGCTTTCCGCTCGTCTACAAGGCAAGAGGTTACTGAACCACATAAGAAACCAGGGCCCCATATAGAATGCACCACCACTAGTGCTTTTTCGATCATCAACATTTCCAGCCCAATCTGCATCAGTGTATGCATGAAGCGTAAGATCAGCATTTTTTGGATACCATAGTCCAAAGTCTTGAGTTCCTTGTAAATATTTGAATATTATTTTCACAGCCTGAAGGTGAGACTCTTTTGGATTAGCTTGGAATCGTCCAACAATCCCAACTGCATGCATAATGTCTGGTCTTGTCCCAGTGAGATAAAGTAGAATTCCTATCATAGATCTGTATTCTGGTTGATTCACCATGGGGGAATCATCATTAGAACTGAGATTACATCCAGTTATCATTGGTGTACTTACAGGTTTGCAATCTTCCATGCCATACTTCTTCAGAATTTGCTTGAGGTATTTTTCTTGTGATATGAATATGCCATCTGTTGCTTGTTGCACTTGCAAGCCAAGAAAGAATGTTAGTTCCCCAAGCAAAGACATTTCAAATTCTTGCTGCATATCAGAAGCAAATTTCTGACTCATAGAATCTTTATTACTTCCAAAAATGATATCATCAACATATACAACCACAATCAATAGTTTGTCATTTTCAGTTTTTGTGTATAAGTTGCTATCAGCAGATCCTTTTGAAAATCCTTGTTGATGAAGATATTTGTCAAGACGATAGTACCATGCCCTTGGAGCTTGTTTGAGACCATATAGAGCCTTTTTAAGTCTACAAACAAGTTTTTCATCATTTCCCAAAATGAATCCTTCTGGTCGTTCTATATAAACTTCTTCTTCTAGATCACCATTGAGAAAAGTAGATTTAACATCCATTTGATAAACTTTGAATTTTTGGAAGCTTGAAAAAGCAAGAAACATTCTTATGGCTTCAATTCTCGCTACAGGAGCAAAGGTTTCTTCAAAGTCTATACCTTCTTGTTGAGCATACCCTTTGCACACAAGTCTAGCTTTATTTCCTATAACATCCCCATTCTCATTTAACTTGTTTTTGAATATCCATTTAGTTCCAATAAAATTTTTGTCATGAGGCCTTGGTACTAATTCCCAAGTATGATTCTTTTCAATTTGATCAAGCTCTTCATTCATGGCTTGGATCCAACATTCATCTTTGCTAGCTTGACTGACACTGTGAGTTTCAATAGTGGACAGAAATGCCAGATTGCTAGAAGATCCCACAAGAGTCCTTCTTGTTTGTACACCTGATCCATTTTCTCCCAAAATTTGAGATTCTGGATGATTCTTTTGAACATATCTAGATGGAGCCTTTTCAGACAAATCCTCTTCGGGTTCTTCACTGGGTTCACTATTTGTATCATTACTATTTGATGTAGAAGGATATGTATCATCATCATCTTCATCTGTTGTTTGTTTTTCTTTTTTTGGAGCTGCAGGAGACTCATCAATAACGACATCAATACATTCAAAAATCTTCCGAAGTATTTTATTGTAACATTTATATGCCCTACTCCTAGAGGAGTAACCAAGAAATATTCCTTCATCTGCTCTGGGTTCAAACTTGCCAAGTTTTTCATCATTATTCTTGATAAATCATTTGCTCCCAAAAATTCTAAAATGCTTTATAGTGGGAGGATTACCATACTAGAGTTCATATGGAGTTTTATCACTATTTACACGAACATGTGCTTTGTTGAGAATGTTTACTGTTGTATGTGCTGCTTCTCCCCAAAATGTGTCAGGTGTTCCGGAATCATCAAGCATAGCTCTAGCCATTTTTTGAACTGTTCTATTCATTCTTTCTGCAACACCATTTTGTTGTGGAGTGCCAGCTACAGAAAACTGTCTTTCTATGCCATGTTGTTCACAAAATTCA
The DNA here is from genome assembly GCA_034641835.2 of Pinus albicaulis. Taxonomy (NCBI): domain Eukaryota; kingdom Viridiplantae; phylum Streptophyta; class Pinopsida; order Pinales; family Pinaceae; genus Pinus; species Pinus albicaulis. Next base: position 677,899,007 of record CM076576.1, read on the forward strand.
AGGAATTCATCTGATGTATATTCTCCTCCTCGATCAGATCTGAGACACTTGATTTTTAGATCTAATTCATTCTCAACTAGTGCTTTGAAGATCTGAAACTTCTCAAATGCTTCATCTTTGTGTTTAAGCAGCCCAATCCAACACATTCTAGAAAAGTCATCAATGAATAAGATATAGTATTCTTCACCACGTGGTGAATTTTTCCTCATAGGTCCACATATGTCAGTATGAATGAGTTCAAAGGCTTACTTGATGATCCTTCCTTGGCATTAAATTGTACCCTGGTTTTCTTGCCGAATTGGAAGGATTTGCATATGATATTTTCAGGTAGGGTAATATTGGGAAGATCACGAACAGCTTTAAGTCTACTTGATTTGTTAATTTGAGAGAAGCTCAGATGCCCCAACCTTCTATGCCATAGCCAATTTTCTGAAGATTTACTCAAGTAACATTGTTCTTTGGGGTTCTTCAATATATACAGGTTGTTTGGAGTTCTTTTTCCTTTTATAATTGCTTTACCCGTATCAAGATCACATACCACACATTCTTTTGAACTAAAGACAACTTCAGTTCCTTGATCACACATTTGACTTACACTTAACAAGTTATGCTTTAATCCATCCACATACATGACTTCATTAGCTTTCACCTTTTCTTTTAGAAAAACAAACCCTTTTCCCTTAATGACCGTAGGAGTATCATTTCCAAATGTAACATTTTTTTCTTTTTCTAGAGCACTATATGCAAGAAGTTTGTCTTTATCACCTGTCATGTGTCTTGAGCATCCACTATCAATGTACCATTGGTTTTCTTCATCTTCTGCAAATAACGCTATGCCACAATTTTCAACTTGTAATTCCTTATTTTTCCATACTTTGGAGTTTGAAGGAACATGTTCTTTTGGCTGAACTTTGCTCCTGCATTCAGATTCTTCATGGCCAAAGTTATTGCAATAAGCACATTCAACTTCATTTTGAAGAGGAGAAAAATTGTTATAAGTATTCTTCTTTGTTTCAATATCAATCCTGTTCTTTCTTGCTTCTCTTGTCATGATGGTTTTATATGCAACAAATTGAACAGCTTTATGACCAAAATTGTGACATGAGAAAAATTGTCCATTGAAGAAGAAATTTCTGCGATCATAAAATCTTCTATATGAATTTACTTGTTGATTGGTGTTTCTTTGAAAGACATTCCTGTTAGTGTTCTTTGAATTGAGATGTTCATGCGTTACCTGTGAAGATTCTTTATTCCCTTGCTGAGTGACAACATGTTGTAAACCAACTGTAACTGCTTTTAGATAATTTGATGCTGAAGCCTGAGAAGATTATCCGATATATCCAAGACCTGTCTTTATAAGAGGAGAACGTTGTACCTTGATAATCTCATCTAAGGTTTCAGATCCTTTAGCAAATCTAAGATTCAGAGTCTTTACTTTCCCAAGTTCTTTTCTTAGACTTACTACTTCACACTCTAATTTCTCATTGTGTTTCTCCTTTTCTTCAAGATGATTTTTCAGTGTTTCTATGGTTATTTTACTCTCTTCTAAGCAAATTTTGAGTTTATTGTTTTCATCAAGAAAATCACTGTCTTCTAGAGCATCCACAAAAGTATCCTTTTCTTCTCTATATTCTTTTTCAAATGCCATAAGAAGTCTAATATCTTGTTCATATTCTTCCTCACTATCAGATAACCCATCACTATCTTCATGAGTATAGTAACTCTGCCTAGTGCTAAAACGATTCTTATTTCTTCTTGCTACTTCCTTCCCCTTTTTATGTGTTTCTTTATAAGGACACTTAGCAGCATAATGACCAACTCTTCCACAATAAAAACATTTGAAAGGAAGCTTACCTCTGAACCGTCCTGTGCCAAGTTGAAGTTTCTTTACAAAGTTTATCTCATCTTCTTCTGAGATATATCCTGATCCTTCTGGTTTTTGTACTTCCTTCCCTTTTGTGGAAGTTCTAAAGACTGCTTCTTTGACTTCAGATGGTCCTCCTTTTCTCATTTCATATGCATATAGTATGCCATGAAGTTGCACCACAGTGAGATTTTGAAGATCCTACTTTTCTTCAAGAGCTGAAACTTTTGACTCAAATTTCATCGTTAGTGATCTTAAGACTTTCTCAACCAAAGTAGATTCGGTTATTGTTTCTCCCAGATTTCTCATACGATTTACAATGTCATCAAGACGTAAAAGGAAATTGGCAATGCTCTCTTCATTATCCATTTTTAGATTCTCATATTGAATTCTGAGAGTTTGGAGTTTAGCACTTTTTACCTTTGCATCACCTTCATAACTTAGAATGATTTTGTCCCATATTGTCTTTGTTGTATTCAGCTGCATGACTTTGACAAATTTTGATTCAGTTAGACTTCCCAATAGAGCATTGACCGCCTTTGCATTTGTTTCATAATTCTTTCTTTCCGTCGGATCTGTTGGTACTGCAGCCGGATATTGATATCCTTGTTCAACAATTGCCCATACCTCTGCTCCCAGAGACTGAAGATAGGACCTCATCCTTGTTTTCAAGAAGATTAAATTGTTTCCATTAAAGAGCGGAGGCCTGATAGATGTTGTTCCATCTTGATTTCTCATCTTGCTTGATCTTCCTTCTAGCGGCTAAGCTTTTTCAGAAGGACCTGCTCTGAAACCAATTGTTGGGAGAAATACTGAGAGGGGGGGGGTGAATCAGTATTTAGGGCTGAACTATTTTTCTTTTCTTTCTCTTAAAACCTTAAGTTACAGTACTGCATCCAACATGTATGTACAAATATCTTATTATGTTTTTACTTAGAGCATTGCATCAGATAAGCATTAAGCATGAACAGAACAAACCATCAAACATACACAACACATATGAACACCAGGATTTAAGGTGGAAACCCAATTTGGGAGAAAACCACCGCTGCCGTAATCTCAGTCTTCAATATTTATTATAGAGAAAACTTCTTACAATATATGTTGGTGCAGACTTATACCAGCACGCAGGCACCCACCTGCAGAAGGCTACAACCTTTTCTCATTTACCAGCTACCACTGGAAGGGAGCTACAACCCCCTCTCTGAAGGCTTCGACCCTCAGCACTACTGCGGACCTTGTTTCATCAATTTTTATACTGGATCCACCAATTTCCATACGACATACCTTGTCGGTTACCAGATTTATTTATCTTCTGTATACTCACATCCGTCATTCAAACCAGAGATTTATCATCGTCATATTATATTCATGGGTGCATCATGGTCTCAGATTTATCAGTTAAGAACAGAGCTCTGTTGGCGATATGATGCAATGTGTTGTCCTTGATGGCAACCCACTTGATGAAGATGATGGCAACACTTGAAGAAGATAATGGCAACCTACTTGATGAAGTTATACTTGATGGAAACTGACTTGATATACTAATTAATGATGTAAATCTGATGTTCTACAAGTAGTACAGAATTTGCAGAAGTAAGAAATATCAATATGTGCAAGAGTAATGATAAAAAGTGTATGTCACAAGGCATATGCGGGTTTGCTTAATAGAAGTAGCGTATGCACGCGGGAAATAACGTGCCAAGTCGCGTATGGTCAAATGCGCTCTAAATATGTGAAACTAGGGGTTACTACCATGGTATTAACCCATTGTATTGAGCGTTGGGTTGTCTATTTGACCCCGTCCAGGAATACCATCGGAAGAGGTGTGGTTTTGGCTCATGGTATTGATAAAGGGTAAACCTATATAAGGAGAAGGAAATTATTGTGCAAAGGGGGTGCATGAGTCTGGGTTTGAATGAATACTTCACTCTGAAGTATGTTTGAATGGAAAGGGTAACAGTTTGATGATAGATCTGAATCTGTGATGCACCTATGAAGAAAATGATGAAGAAGGTTATCTAGATCTAAAATGTATTTGTATCTTCTAGATATGTTTATGGAATGTTTAGATATGAGATAAGGCGAACATCTGTCTGAAGTGAAGGGTTAAATCTGAACTAAAGATCTGCTTTGAAGAAGTATGCTGCTCTGTAATGATTGAAGATCTATACGCTAGTTTATTACAGCGGAAGCGCGTATATACGCGGGTTTTATAAAGCGAAAGCGGGTATGAGTAGTGAAATCAGTTCTGAAGTATGTGCAGAGGTATACGCAGGTTTATATGCATGAAGGTGCGTATATACGCCGGATCAGTGAAATGAAAGCGCGTATGAAAACTAGGGTTTGCTGAAGTATGAAGTATGAAATGTTTGATCTGTTCTGCTGTGTTACTGCTATCTGTTTAAAATGTATTCTACAGATCTGGGTTGTCTGAATTGATAAGTATCAGTTTTGATGTATGATTGAGCTTAAATATGTGGAGTGGGTCCAGTCTGAAAATATGATGAAAAGTGGCCTGCAAGTTGTACTCTAAAGAAAGCTTTTGGATCCAGTGTGAAAATTGATGAAACGTGGTCCATGGTGGTGCTGAGGGTTGTAGCCTTCAGTCAGGGGGTTGTAGCTCCCTTCCAGGTGAGGCTGGTAAATGAGAGCAGGGGGTCGTAGCTCCCTCCCAGGAGAGGCTGGTAAATGAGTGCAGGGGGTCGTAGCTCCCTTCCAGGAGAGGTTGGTAAACGAGCGCAGGTGGTTGCCTGTGTGCTGGTATGAGTCTCCATGCCTTGTTTATCAAAATATTCTTCTCAACAATGTCTGGCCGAGACGCAATGCCTTTCTCCCCGACTCTAAGTCCACTGTAACCTTGTTCTTGTGTGATGCTTATGTGTGATGGTTTGTTCTGTTATTACTGCACATGCTTACTATTATCTAATCATCAGAAGAATGAATGTTGCTTAGATCTAAGTAAAGAATTAATTGCATACTAAGATCTCTGTGTATACGCGAGTTTTATGAAGGATATCCACGTGTATACGCTAGTTGGCTTCAGCAAAGTAGCGTATGGGTTTTAGAGCATGAAAAAGTAGAAATATTTGAGTATGCCCTAAATACTGATTCACCCCCCCCCCCATCTCAGTATTTTTCCCAACAATTGGTATCAGAGCAAGTCCTTCCGCAGAAGCTTGATCGCTTGAAGGAGATCCGTCGCCATGGGAAGTCATGAAGGGATAATGTCTATACGACCACCTCTATTCAATGGAAATAATCTGTTATTCTGGAAGATACGAACAAAATCATATCTGCAAAGTCTTGGTGCAGAAGTATGGGCAATCGTGGAAGAAGGTTATCAGTATCCGGCAAGTATTCCTACTGATGCAGCAGAAAGGAAGAAATATGAAGTCAATGCCAAAGCAGTCAATGTTTTGTTAGGAAGCATGTCTGAATCAGAATTCGCTAAAGTGATGCAGCTAAATTCAGCAAAAGAAATATGGGACAAAATCATTCTGAGCTATGAAGGAGATACAAAGGTAAAAAGTGCAAAACTCCAAACTCTCATAATTGAATATGAAAATTTAAGGATGCATAGTGATGAGAGTATTTCCAGTTTCTTTTTACGTCTAGATGATATTGTAAATCGTATGAGAAGTTTGGGTGAAACCATAACCGATACTACTCTGGTGGAAAAATTCTTAAGATCTCTGACTTCAAAATTTGAGTCAAAAGTATCAGCTATTGAAGAAAGGCAAGATCTGCAAACTCTTACTATTGTTCAATTACATGGTATTCTGACTGCTTATGAAATGAGACAAGGAGGTCCCTCTCAAATCAAAGAAGCTGCTTTTAAGGTGTGTGCAAAAGGAAAAGAAAAGGCAAATGTCAAGGAATCAAATTATATATCAGAAGAAGAAGAAGCAAATTTTGTGAGAAAACTCCAACTAGGAACTGGAAGATTCAAAGGTAAGCTTCCCTTCAAGTGTTTTGCTTGTGGAAAAGTTGGTCATTATGCTGCTAAATGTCCTTATGAAGATAATCATGATAGAGGGAAACAATTTGAAAAGAGAAAGAGTTATTATGCAAATGAAGTGTCAAGTGAAGATGAAGAAGATTCTGACTAAGATCTGCTAGTGCTCATGGCAAAGAAGCAAAAGAAGAAGGCTACTCAAGAAAAGAAGATATCTCAGAAAACATGTGCAGCAGAAAATGAAGAAGAGGAAATAGGTATTGATTGTTGTTCTTGTAATCCACTCACTTGTGCATGCAATGATGAAGATAGTGAAAGTAACAATATAAGTCTAGAAGCAAATCTCAAGATCAATGATGAAAGTAATTTTTGGGATCAATTTAAAAAGAGGGAATCTATCCTCAAGGATGTGATCTCTAGATTGAATGAACAGATAGAAACAATGAAGGGACAGATAGAAATGTATCAAAGACTGCAGGACAAAGTAACCAATCACAGTGAAGGACTTGAAGCAGAAATCATCTCTCCGAAAGCAGACCTTGAAGCATCAAATAAGAAGAATGAAGAACTTCTACAATCATTTGAAAAGGAAGGACGTGAAGCAGAAATCATCTCGCTCAAAACAGATCTGGAAAAATCAAATAAGAAGAATGAAGAACTTTTATAAAATCTTTGAAGAGCAAGAAAATGGGTTGAAAGAAGAGATCTTAAATTTGAATGATCAAGTAGAAGAAGGAAAAAGGGTTGAAGAAAGCATGATGAAGCAATGCCAAAAATTGGAGGTTGAGGTAAACATTCTCAAAGGTAAATTA
>CM076576.1:677905740-678168117 GCA_034641835.2 Pinus albicaulis
TGTCAGGGGACCTTTTTCTGATATAAATTTGAAGTATTTTTGTAATTTTTGAACCTCAAAAATCTGTTTTTTCCAAATGTGCATTTAGCTATTTTTGCTCTTGGAAAATGATGTAAAGTCAATATAATTCCCATTTTTAGCATTTTTTAGATATTTTATGGGATATTTTGTGCCTTGGGCTTTGCAAAGCCTCAAGGACAAGTTTAGATATTTTGATTAGGCTAATGGGATAGCTAGTTGAACCATGAGGTTTTCCTCACTTGAGCCTATTTATTCCACAAGCTCTCATTGTAAAACAAGGCCGAGAATTTGAGAAGAGAAGCAATATATGATCATATGAGCTTTGGAGAAAATAATACTTTTGTTATGCTTTTGGATTGCCTCTTGAATGTTCTGGATGGATGATGAAGGATTGCTTTGATGGATTCCATGACATGGTAGAATGGTAGTAGTGTTTCTTTCTTTGTTGTTGTCTTCTAGTTTTCATTCATGATACATGCTTCTTGCTTGCTATAGATCGCAAGTAGAGAACAAATTTGAGATATGCCCATGGAGGCACCTCAAATTTCCTGAATCTTCATAGCTTTTATGTTTTCTTCTCCCTGTTGCAGTTGCTTTAAAGAATTCTTAACCGAGTTTTGATAACTTGAGGATATTGTTGCTAGTTTCATTAATAGTTCTATGCATATTGAGTAGGATGTATGGTGTGCCCTCGCTACCTATGTATCTATTCATAGTTTCCATCCATGAAACTATCTCTTTGGCTGATTAAGATTACCATTTCTGTTTCGAACCAAAGAGGCCTAGTCCCGATCTAGCCCTTTGTCTAAAAAACTATGCAAATCTTCGTTGTTCAAAGTACCCAATAATAGCTTGAAGTACTCTGCTTAGGCATTCCGGAATAGTGTTTTGAGTTATTAGTCCATCTTATGTTTTTTGAGTTATTAGTCCATCCACAATCTTACTCGCCTCAACTTTACTTATGTCTTCATAGCATTGATCCAAATTCTGCAACAAAACTGATATTGCCTTTCATGTGATTACCGCAACCACCGTCTAATAGCCCATACATTTTCGTACAGGTTCATGCATGTCGTTGCACGCTATGAAACATGGAGTTAGTATTCTATGTATTAAAATTAGCTCTCTGGTTTCCTTGATCATCTATCTTCTTCCCCCGCAATCAATGTGCATAGTGACCAAAGTTATTGCATTAATAACATCTCACCTTTTTATTTGTCGTATATTTCGATTATCACAGTGAAGCTTTCTATCGTTGCTTCCACTTCCATGCTCTTCTCGACCATCTCTTTGACTCACCATATCTTCCACCTCATCGTCTTCCTCAACCTCTTGAAATAGAAACTTGGCTTTTGAAAGCAATTTTTAAAGTGAATCTTTATTTTTGCTTTCTTCATCCTCACCTTTTACATGCGATAGTAAGTCATCCCATCAAATCATCAAATGTCATTTTTTCCAAATCCTTGCCTTCTTCATATAGTTGCTACCACTGACACTCGATCCTAAGTGCATAAATATATAAGTAGACCTTCTCAATCATTGTTCGATCTTAATTTCTTCACCATAAATTTTTAATTCATTTAGGACAAAGATGACCCGATTCATGAAGGAAATTGATGTCCTTTGTCTCTCTTCATTTGCAGACACTTTCAAAATCTCTCATAAGTATTCTACAATTTAAAAATATTGACTTTGTCCATACCTTGATAGCTTTTTTGCCAAAAGTTTTCCCCATGCTTCATTTGTCAAGACGTGATCATAATATTCGGAACACTCCTCGGTCCACTCCTCGCTAGATACGAAGCAACGCTTGCACATTCATTCCCTCTTTTTATTTCTTCCATTGTTCCCTTCCCTCTCGCATTATTGAGAGCTCATTCTTCCGTGTCATTTTTAGGTTCTACAAACCAAAATTTGTCATGATCCCAAACATTATACGCTTAACATGTTCTCGATCTTAATGCCCCACACATCATAATATTTCCCCGTGAAAGAAGCAGGTAGTTGTGGTTGGAAACTCGACGTGTCCATCTCTTTGCTTCAAAAACAAATATTCTCCTCGATTAAACCCTAAACTTTCTCTTTTTATATGCGTCGTATACAAAGTTCCTTGAAAAAAAACCTTTTTTTATAAAATGTAAAAAATTTATAAATAACTCCTTTCGATAATTTTTTTAGTAGTATAAAGAATCTTTATAAAAAAATTATATCAAAAAAAATCTTTAAAAAAAATGTTTATTAATAAACTTTAAATTAAAATGATCCTTTTAATAGTGACTTACAATACTTCGAGCTTTATATAAAACCTTTTAATAAAGCATAAAACTCTCATGGACAATTTGGTGTACAATTTTACACCCAAAAAAGAACAAGCCACCCACATGACTTCTTTCAAGTTTTATATTAAACACACCTTTTAATGAAAGTACTCTTCTCATTCATGTGATCAACCTACTTTGAATTATTTTTCACAATTGGGTCACGACCTGCCGGCGAAAGTCTAAACTTGATTGCATACCCCCGAAACCAATAAATTGTGCAATAAACTCGATTTTCTGGAAATTCTTAAATTTTACAATTTCTTCACAGCTTTCAACTAAAAAAGGTACATAATTGGTGCGTATTTGTGTACTAAGAACGTGCACACCTATGCACTCCTTATTTGTTCAATGATGTTTCAAAGTTAAAACCAAAATTTTCGGCCCTTCCTTCTCGCTTTCGACCCTCTTCTCACTAGCTCGCACGCCCACGAATATTGTGATCCTACCTCATCTATGATACCAAATCGTTGGAAAGGTCATGAGAGTAAAGGCACAAACAACATAGGTAATCGATACACAATAACACACATGAGTTGCGACTCTTCTATTAATCACACGAAATTCAATCTATGTGAATACACTCGAACCCAATGAAGGGTATTTATCCTCGACTCGCTCGACATGCACACACTTACCAAATTCATCTATCACACAACTCGACTTCTACTCAACGCTTACTTAATCGACTATCTAACTCCTTCATGCATGAGTTTAATTAGATATTTTAACAAAAAATACGTGGAAGCTTTTCTATCATTGAAAAGGCATATCAAATCGTATCCATATCTCTGGAATGTTGTCCAACCGGACAACTAAAAACTCCAAAGGAGGTATGTTCTTGGTATGGTATTACCATATAGGCTAACACAACATAAAAGTTGTGGCATACATTCTTCCCGCTCCCATAGATGATAATGGAGATCCACACTATGAAATAGAAGGTACTATTTCACCATCTCTTGGAAACCTTCCCTTTTATTACACACGTTGAATCTTTCTAATAATAATTTTACGTAAGGAATTTTCGTCATAATTCGTATAACTTAAATTGCTAGAAATACTTCGACCTTAGCGAAAGAAACTATTTAGTAGGAGGATCGATTCCCAAATAATTTTGTAATTTCACATGCCTTAAATGCATCGATCTTGCAGTATAACCGCATGAACAGCAAAGGCAATCTAGCCCGTCATTTCAAATACTTTTTAGCTTGTCAAATGAAAAATTTCGAGGAGGAGTTAGTTCTTTCTTCATCACCCGTCAATTTACGTTTTGAGTAACTTTATGATTCTCAATTTTTTTTCGAATCTTCAGTGTTTTCAATAATTTTCCTGGTGATATTCATTGTCTACCCCGCAGAAATCAAATCGAGAAAAATAGTCTTTGTTTAGCAAACACATAGGGATGTCCCATAAGCACCACCATGGAGATGAAATATCCATCTTCACATATGGTGTGATTATACCGAAAACTGCAACCGAAAACAATAAGCAACAAATACAAAAATCCAAAACAATGTTTGAAATAAAAATCACCAAACATCCAAGCCTTAATGCACCCTCAATACTTCGACAAACCTTGACTCGTGGTTCAAGGGAGCTAATAATTTTCATCATTGCATGAAATAAACTATGCAAGATACAAAAAATTGAAGCTATGTTCAAGAATAGGATTTAATCAAATGTTACATGTTCAACACTAGGATTTAATAAAATTTTATTTGCAAAATTTCTCACAAGGTGCCAATACAATGGTAAAATATGCAAGAAAAAATTATTATTAAACAAAGCTAAAGCATGTAGGTTATAAAGAATAAGTCCAATTCCGATTTTAGAAGCCAAGCTCGAAAACCCAAAACAATACATGCGTTGAATCATTAATAACTATTTCCAAAGACATATTTTACCTAATGACCAAACTCTTTTGAAATTTCAATTGAATGCAAGGTTGAAAATTTCATTCATGTAAGGAAAATGTTACAACTATTTCCAGACACATATTTTTACCAAATGAGCAAACTCTTCTGAAATGTCAACTGAATACAATGTTGAAAATTTCACTCATGTAAGGAAAAGTAAGCTCAGTAGTCATGCCAAAAAGTAGCGCTTATAGTTTGAAATTGTCATTAAATGGATCTAATCATAACAAGTTTGAGTTTTAAATATGAATCAAAAAATTCTCGGAACTCGTAAAAGAGCTTTAAACCGTGATTCCATTTGTGTTTGTTGGAACAAAGAGAAGAGTAAATGCACAAATAACACAAATAATTCACACACAAAACACACACGAGTTGTTTCTCTTCTATTCATTACACAAACTTGATTGATGTTCAATCTTTGAATACAATGAACCCGACGAAGGGTATTTATCCTTTTCGACTAATGACTAGCTTGACGTGCACACACTTACCAAACTCATATATCACATAAATCGACTTGACCATTAAATCACTCGACTTGACTCAATGCTCACTTAATTGACTCTCTAAATATAGTTAAATCTCCACACGGGAGTTAATTAGCTATTTTGACACTCCCCCTTAATTACGACTGTTAAACTGAAACATAACTCATGAAAAAACTAAACATTCTTGTTGGTCTACGTCTCAGCCTAGGCTTACAACACCGAAGTTCCTTTTGTGAAACTCAAACACATATTTTTCTAATGGCTTTGTAAATATATGAGCGAGTTGATCACTAGATTTATAAGGCTTCGAGTGAACTTCTTTCCATTTCTCACAAGTTCTTCTAATAAAGTGATATCTAGTATCAATATGCTTTCTCTTTTGATGAAAACACACTATTATTGGATAGTGCAATTGCCGAGGTGTTGTCACAATATATTTTTGTTGACCCTTATTGTTTCCGCTTGTGTCCATCCAAAGACTTTTCTTAACCATACTACTTGACATGTTATTGATGTTGTTGCTACATATTCTTCTACTTCCGCTAATGATAGTGTCACAATGGGATGTTTCTTATATGCCTATGAAATCACACTCGAACCAAGATGAAACAGTCACATAACCGGAAGTGTTCTTCATATCGATCCCAAACTTCCCGTAAAATCACTACATTGCAAATCCAATCAATACTTGCATACATTATGCCACAATCTCTAGTTCCTCCTATGTATCTCAAAATTTTTTTCTTACACTCCAATGTGTGAATTTTGGAGTCTCCATAAATCTGAAATCAAACTCACTCCTTGCATAATATCCGGTCTTATGGATGTGATATAAGCTATAGAGGCTTCCAACCAATTTTTTTTGGATAGAGTTTTATTGATACATCCGATCCTTCATTATCCTTAGCTTAACTTTAGTATCACGTTGCAACTAGCGTAGGTACAAAATAGTTGGAAATTATCCATCCCTAATCTTTTTCAGTATCCGTTGCATATTTATTATGGCAAATAAAAACTCCTTTTTCTGCATATTGCTCAACTTCTATGCCAAGAAAGAATTTCATGAGACCCAAGTTCTGTATCATCTCCAATTATTTCTTCATGGTCGCTTTAAATTTATCTAACTCAAGATCACCCGTAAAAATCATGTCATCAACATATAAGAAAACAATAAAAAGTCTATCCATTCTTATTTACCTTTGTGTATAAGGTAGGATCATTGTCGTTTCGCAAAATCCATTCCCTCGATCATGTAGTTGTCAATTCTCGCTATACCATGCTCTAGGTGCTTGCTTCAATCCATAAAGCACTTTCTTCAACCTTTAAAATTTATCCACTTTACTTCAACCGCATAACTTGGAGGTTGTTGCACATAAATTTCTTCTTCTCTAGAATTCCATTCACGAATGATGATTTGACATCCATCCGATATACTTTCCACTTGTTCTAAGTTGTTTGTGGGCTAGAACTCGTTGTTACAAAAGCATCCAACCGGCTACCTAGGCAAATGTTTCTCCAAAGTATATTCCCACTATGCACGGTGAGAATACTTTTTCTACAAGTCTTGCTTTAAATCTATAAATTTCTCTCTTTCTCATTCAACTTAGTATTTTACAACCACTTCACACACAATAAGGTTTTTTATCCTTTGGAAAAATTAACCAAATACCATGTATCATTCTTTTCAATAGCTTCAATTTCTTCTTCATCCATGCAGCTTCTAAGCACCCAATTTTCATCTCCCTCGATTTCTTCTTCCAAACGAATAAGGTTGGAATAAAAAAATGAAAAATTTTAATTAACATCCAAATCATCATAAATATCTTTCAAAATTCTCATATTTTCTTTACCATAGCTTGATTCATCACCTCGGTTGGTCGTTTGGAGAATTTTGGTCCGTTAACCGTTTCGAAGATCCACGATACCATAAAAATCGTGGGAGTCTCGCTTTTGTGTGATATTGTTTGATGTCTTCTATTTTGATTCTGCCGTTACTTTTTCCTCGATACATCATCCTTCATCAATGAAGTCAGGCATTAAATATTTTGTTCACAATCCCATTCCATGACTCTTGTTCTTTGGCTAACATCTCTACCGATTATGATCTTCGGGTGGTACAAGCATAATTTAACCTTTTTGATTGCTTACTACAACCAAAGAAACAAGGAATTTTTTACTTTTTATCATCTAGTTTTTCCTTCTATCTCCTTAGGTATATGTCCATAGGCTACACATCCAAAAACTCGTGATGAGATACAATGCGTGAAATACTCCGACTGCGTTTCTTCGTACCTCTATTCATCACACTCTTTTTAGGAGATCCGTTTATCACATAAATAGTACATGCAACTCGTTCACTCAATACTCATTAGAAAAGTTTATTTCTTTTCAACATGCCCCTTGTTATGTTCATAATTGTTATGTTCTTTTTCTCTTTGCTACACCATTTTGTTGTGGTGTGTATCCGGTTGTAAATTGTCTTCCTGTTCCATGTTGTTTGTAGTAATCATGGAACGAATTTGAATCATATTCTCCCCCATGATATGACCTCAACACCTTGATTGTTCGATCAATTTGTTCTCTACTAAGGTTTTTAATTCTTTGAACTTTTGCAAAAGTTTTAGACTTCGTATCAAAAAGTAAACTCAATTTTTTCTCGCTTATACCATCAATAAAAGTTAGAAATTAACAAATTCCACCACCTCTAGTATTTCTCTAATAGGTCCACATAAGTTTGTATGCACCAAACTCAAGTGGTTGATTTTCTCCTCGTATGAAGTCATTTCTTCGTAAAACTTCTACGATGTTACTTTCCCAAGATGCATTGCCTAAGTACTAGCAAAGTTATTTGATGGGAGGTAGTCCCACTATGATGCAACAATATTAAAATAGAAAAAGTGCAAGTATTCAATTTTTAAAGTTCCATAACCAACAATCATTAGAACATGCAACTCAGAAATAACTTACCCGATCATTGTAATTATGATAGAGGAGCATTACATGAGATGAATTTCAACGATTCTAGTGGTCAAATTAGGCTTTAATAGAGAGGGTCGGATCTCTTGAATTTACTTTTATTTTCATTTATTGTAATATTTAGTACATTTTCACTCGACAAAAGGAGATAAGATTGTTAGATTAGGTGTGCATCGGACCTATTGAATAGGGATTTAATTTGTTAAACGTATAAAAAAATAGTGAGCTTCATTTAGAATAGTAAGTAGAAAAAACGCTTTTGTTTTGATTAAATAGAGAGATATAGAGAGATAGAGAGGGCAGTAGTAGCGAAAAAAGGAAAAATTATCCCCAACTCCGTAAAGAATGAGGAAAGACCTATTTAGTCCTATAATTGATTTGAAGTTTGGATGTGTGTTATTGTTCCCATGCGTGTGAATTTTTCTCAAAATTGTTAAGGATCACTTGCGTAGAACACATATAATTCGGGCATTGGCTCTTTTTTCATTTTATTATCATATGTCCCGTAAATACAAGTTAAATCCTTTAAATGGCTTCGTAGTATGCATATTCAAATTTCAAGACTTAAATATATTTAGGGTGTTACTATGTGTGTTGCAAATCCACTTTATTGGGTATTTCGACCTAAACTCAAGTTTCTTTATTGCACCACATATTCCGTACAACCGAAATATCGCATCGCATATTTTTAATATATCACACTTTCATATCAAGTACTTATTATTTTCATCGTTAAATATTTCAAGCTATATGCTATAAATTGCAACATGCGATATCGTATATATTGCGATATGTGATAAATTATTTGTTGTGATTTACGTAAATCGCAAAATCTTTGATTTACCATATATCAAAGTTGTTGATCCGTGAATTCTTAAATTTGTGAATTTGCGCTTATAAATTAGGGGATTTTGTTATAGTGTTAAAGGGTTTCTTTGGTTTTATTTGTGGTATAAGAGTTATGCTGGTAAGCTTAAATTGAGTTTACAGAGAATAGTGAATGACGATATTATTTTTTGGTATCATAAAGTAGCTGGATTGAAATTGAGTTTTCGTGACCCAACAAGATGCCACCTAGAAGAGCGCTAGCATAGGGGAGAGGAAGGCTGAAGAGTACCGTGATTCTACTAAAAGAGTTTCAACTTTGTGCATGGATGGAGACAATGGAATTTGCCCAAACGACAGCTTGGATGAAGGAGATGACATCACTACAAAAGAACCTTTAGAAGAAGAAGATGAATAACGAGACAACAAAAGTTCTCAAGATGTTGATGAAGAAGTAGCAGAAGACCGAAGGTAGAGGTGCCTTTCAGATGATGGAATATCATTGTGGAAGAATTAATTGGATTGGATCAATTCATTAGACAAGTACTTTGACTTTGAAAAAGTTGAAGACAAAAAATAAAGTGAAATTTGCGAAGCATTTTACTGAAAGGCCACACAACCATTTGGTGTGAAGAGTTATAGGTATCCAGATAAAGAAGCAAAGATAAAAATCAAGCAATGGGATAAAATGGTAAGTAAATTGAAGAATAATTAAGTGCCAAAGAATTATCAATTAAATATTTTAAAGCAATTATAGAATGGAAGAAAAAAAGGGATGACAGTTAAAGAATATATGTAAGAGTTTTATAGCCTAAATACGTAGCCGTACGTGGAAGATGATGTTGAGAAAGTATCCGTGCACATAAATGACTTGAGATATGACATCTGAGGAGATCAGTTTATTAAATCGAAAAACAATCGAATATGCTTACCAAGAAGCCTTAAAAGCAAGAGAAGAAGACACATAGGAAGCGTAGCCAAAGAACAGAGGGAAAAAATGTAGAAGAGGAAGAGGAGTATTCAAACCCGTATTTCAAAATTCATAGAGTGAAGCAAGATGTTCTAGTAGTAGACCAACAGAGAGGATACTTTAGCTAAGGAAGATTCGTACCCAGAGGTAGAGGTCGAGGAAGAGAGATTCGTTGCTTTACATGTGGTGAATGGGGACATGGGTCATGGACCGCCCTCTGTTAAATCAAAGAACTCACGAAATGTGAATATTGCCAAAGAAAAGGAAGAACTTCCCGCATTGCGGGAAAAAAAGAACCACCCAAAGTGGGAGAATCCCTGTTATTGGAAAGGGTATCGCTAAAAGAAGAAAAAAAGAAGTAGTAGAAGATCCAGCTTTAGAGGAAGAAATATATTGAGGACTATATGCAAGTCCATGGGGAAATGCCGCAAGGTTTTGATCGATACAAAGCACCGATAACCTTGTTTCTATAGAGATGGTGGAAAAATTAGAATTGGTAAATAAGGCACACCCTACTCCACATATGTCATGGTCGCAAAAAAGGACATCATCTTTTGTTGTGACCGAGAAATGCAAAGTAGAGATTCAAATTGGTACCTACAAAGATGTAATATTATGAGATGTAATTCATGGATGTATGTCACATATTATTGGGAAGACTTCGGTAGTTTTATCAAAAATTTGTTCATGATGGTTATTAAGAAATACTTATACTCTAGAGAAGGATGGAATAAATACACACCGCTGCCCTTAAAGAATGAGTGCATAAAAGAAGCATCCTGAAATAATGTTATGATGATGAGGGGGTAAAGAACTCACAGAAGAAGCCTAGAAGGATGGAGAATTACAATTTGACAAGTGGATAAACCAAAGGTAATTCGTACTTCTAAAATTTAGATGATCTTCCTCGAAAAAATTCACTCAATGGTTGTGTTGATATTATTGTTGATGAGTTTCCCCCAAATGCAATACCACCAATCAAAAAGTATTATTCATCATATATCGATCTAATACCTATAAAAGTAGCTTTATAAATAAAGAATAACATAGATTAACTCCCCGTAAAAACGTGTTGGGAGAAAAAAATGCAAGGAATGATGGACAAGGGGTTGATAAGAGAGAGCCTTAGTTCGGTTCTAGACCAAATAAAGATTTCCACCCAAAGCAGTGCGAGGAATGGCGGATGTGCATGCATTCCGCATCCACAAAAAATCAATATCGGCATCGTTTTTCTTTACCATGTATGGATGAGACTTAATGGATTGCTTGAGTGGTCTAAAATATTTTTACTAAAATAGATCTAAAAAGTGGTTATCATCAAATAAGGATAAGAGAGGGATGAATGAAGAATCCGTCCAAAACAAAATAGTGGTCTATATGAATGGTTAGTGATGCTTTTTGACTCACTAATGCAACTCGTGACATTCATGAGATTAATGAATGAAGTCTTTAAGGAGTATGCACGAAAGTTTGTAATCATTATCTTCGATGATATTTCGTCAGTTGAAGCAGAGAAGCATTTGGAGAACCCTTAAATTAGTTCTAAACTTTGAAGAAAGAGAATATGCTAATAAATTTGAAGAAATTAAGTTTTATGAAGGAAGAGCTAATTTTATTTGGGATTCGTAGTCTCTAAAGAAGGCTTAAAGATGGACCTGCAAAAAATTCTCAGAAATTTTGAATCGTCGACTCAAAAACATATTCGAGGTAAGAAGCTTTCATGGTCTTGCAAGTTTCTATAGGAAATTTATCAAAACTTTTGGTCGTATATGTGCACCAATTATTGAAACAATCAAGAGAATAATCAACCATTCAAGTGATGGAAGAAACAGACGAAACTTAGACCTGTTGAGAACAAAATCGCGATTAAACCGCTGGCCTTGCCAAACTTTGGAAAAGTTTTTCAAGTCAAAATTGATGCTAGTGAGTTGCAATTGAAGTGCTTTTAAGTCAATAACATAGACTAATAGCATATTTCAACAAGAAAATTGAATTAAGCTAGGAAGAAATAATCATCCTATGACAAGGAGTTTTATAAGCACAAAAAGCATTGAAAAAATGGAGGCATTATCCGTTACCAAAAGAATTTATTTTATATTTTGACAATCATGCATTATAGTTTATCGATAAACAAAATTTAAATTGAGCCGAATCATGCCAATTGGGTGGAGTTTTGCGTATTTACTTTCATGATTAAGCATATACAAGCGATAAGTTGAACAAAGTCGTTGATGCTTCTATAGTATTGAATTAATTGTACAGGAATTAAAAATTGGTGTTGTGGGTTTTGAAGAGATGTGGTTGATATGTATAGGGAAGATGTAGAATTTAAAGAAATTTATGCGTGTACAAAATCTAGCAATTCACAATAGAAGCAAATGGTTGGATTGTCTTATCCATGATAGTTTTCTTCATTTAAAAATAACAAGTTGTGTATTCCCAAATGTTCTATGAGGGAAAAAACTTTAATTAAAGGAAAAACACACTGAGGTTTATCCGGGACACTTGGACAAGACAAGACATTTACCTGTAAATTATTTTTAATACTGATTTGCAAGATGCAAACCGATGTTAGGAGATTTGTTAAGAAATGAAGGATTTGTCGTGTCAAGGTTAAAGGGAGAAGCAAAAAAAATACCGAATTGTACTAGCCATTTCCAAGACCAAACCTGCCTTGGGATGTAGTTATTATAGATTTTGTTTTTGGGTTGCCAAAAACTCAAAGAAAAAATAATTCTATCTATGTTTTTGTAGACAGATTTTCGAAAAATGGCTCATTTTAGGACATACATATCTACAGGACAGAACTCATATTGTTAATCTATTTTTTTCTTAAATTGTATGGTTGCATGGGGTACCCATAAGTATTGTGTCTAATACACAAAGTTTGTTGGGAATTTCTAGAGAACTCCATGGAAGAAATCAGTGAACTTGTTTCATAACTCTGTACCCTATCATCCTCAAACGGATGTGACGATCAAGTAGTAAATAGAAGCTTGGGAAATATATTGAGGAGCTTAGTTTACAAAAATCTCAAGCAAGGATTTAGCATCATTAAGCCGAGTTTTCTTATAACGATACTCCTCACCAGAGCATCGAGATGAGTCCATTCTAGATTGTTTTGGGATGAATCCAAGAGGTGGGCATGAGCTCATAAATTTAGGTAAATAGGAGACAAGGAGCGCAAAGGCTAGCGACCTTGGGTGAAGAAAGAAGATGCGAAGAGGCTACGTAAGATGTCAAAGAACATATGAAAGGAGTAGAAAATACAAACAAAGAGCCGATATGAGGAGGAAAGAAAAATAATTCCAAGTGGGCAATCATCATGGTGTATCTAAGTAAAGAAATAATTCATGTTGGGACTTATAACAACTATAAAAAAGATAGGGCCGTGTTAATTGT
Source organism: Pinus albicaulis (assembly GCA_034641835.2). Lineage (NCBI taxonomy): Eukaryota > Viridiplantae > Streptophyta > Pinopsida > Pinales > Pinaceae > Pinus > Pinus albicaulis. The sequence continues at coordinate 677,918,660 of CM076576.1, forward strand.
AAGAAAATTTTCAACCAATTCCTGTGAAATTGAGTTGTTAGAAGGAGTTGTTATATCTCCAATCTTCAATGTTGCAGATTTGTACCCATACAAGGAGCCAGAGGCAAAGCTGTCAGATGAACTCATAGAGGATGAAGTTGGAGACTTTGAATTGGAAAGATCAAATGTCAAGACAATTAAGAAAGAGGTGAAGCTGCTCGAGAGGAGAGTAACTAAAATAACCAGAGGACATATTTATTTTCGATATCTAGTCAAATGGAAGTGGGACAACCAAAGGAGGATGCCAGCTTGGTTGACAAAACAACAAAAATTAAGGCATAAGGAAGTAAATTCCGAAAGCTCGATGGATGACTCTTTCCCGGAGTCCGATGTAAAGAGAATCACATGAGATGAATTTCACCGACCGAGTGGTCAAATTATCTTTTAGTAAAGAGGGTTTGATCTTCAGAATTTACTTTTATTTTTAGTTTATTGTAATATTTATTACATTTCTAAATTAGAAAAAGGAGATAATATTGTTAGAAAAGGTGTGCATTGGACCTATCGAATAGGGATTTAATTTGTTAAACAGATAAAAAAGTGAGCCACATTTAGAATAGTATCAAAAGAAAACACATTTGTTTTGATTAAATAGAGAGACATAGAGATATTTAAAGCGCAGAAAATGAAAAATTACAATCAAACTGTAGAAATATCGTAAAATACCGTTTTAGTCTCAGTAATTAACTTAAATGTGGATGCAAGTTATTGTTCCCTGGGTGGCGTGTGAATTCCGTTCAAACCCATGATCGCTATGTAGAACATATATAATCTATGCAATAGTTCTTCTATTTTGCATTTTATTATCATAAGTCCTAGAAATACAATTCTAAATCCTTTAAAAGCCTATATGTATGTTCAGAAGCCCAAGACTTAAAGAGATTTAGGGAAAAACACTATGTGTGTCGCAAAACCACTTTATTGAATTTCAGCCGAAACTCAGTTTTTTGATTGCATCGCATATTCCGTACATAGCCGAAATATTGCAATGCACATTTTTAATATATTTCAATTTTGGTATCGCATTGTTATTATTTATTGGTTAAATATTGCAAGTTATATGCTGGTAAGTTGTGGCATGTGATATTGTATATATTGTGATATGTGATGTTGTTTGTTGTGATATGCGATAAGTTATTTGTTGTGATTTGAAAATTTCGCAAAATCATCGATTTACCAAATATCAAAGTTTTATCCACAAATTCTTAACCGCGAAGTTGCACTATAAATTACGATTTCGATATAGTGTTAAAGGTAATTTTGGGTTTTATTTAAAAGTATGGGTTATACCATGGTTTAAATTGAGTTTGCTGGAATAGTGACTCCATTTGACATCAAATTCATAATTAGAGGAAAGAGTTTGTCTTCTATCATTTGCACCTTTTCTATTATCTCGGCTTGCTTGGGGGCTTGTTATAAATAGCACACCTTCTCCCCGAAAGATAACCATGTATCCTTTCGTAAGTCAATTGATCAACACTTATCAAATTTTGTTGAAGACTGTAGCACTATACCTCCTAGATTGTCTCCTGGCTCCCCTACTTGGCATAATGTTGATTCACTCCTTTTCCATCTACATCCAATAGCCTTGTCATTTCCCAACTTCATAATTGTCAGATGTATTGATCCAAATTTGCAACCAAATTCTTATTTCTTGACATGTGGTTACCTAAACCAATATCTAATAGACACACATTATCCAAAGTGTGTCATGCATGGTATTGCATGCTAGGAACGTGGAGTTAGTATTATTTGTACTAACATTATCTCTCTAGTTTCCTCGATCAACTATCTTCCCTACAATCATGATCAGTGACCAAATTTATTTTAATAATAACATCTCACCTTGATTTGTCAAAATCTTGATTATCATGAAGCTTTTGCTACCGATTCTTCCACTTTCATGTTCATGCTCTTATCGGCCATCTTCTTCCGACTACAATATCTCCCGCCTATCCTCTCGCCTTCTCGATCTACCTTGCTCGACATATTGGAACAGAACTGAATTTTGGAAATCATTTTCAGTGTAACCTTATTTTTGTTCGTCCTTGCCTTACAGAAGTGATCCCATCAACTCATCAACTCGAGTTTCCAAATCCTTGGCTTTTCTATGGATACTACCACAACATCAAATCCTGGTAGACAAAGACCTAAGGATACTATCAATCACTATCTGTCATTTAATATCTTCACCATAACTTTTTAACCGATTTAATGCAAACATGACCTCGATTCATGAAAGAATCGTACGTCTGTGTCCTTCATCTCGCATACTTTCAAAATTTCCCGTATTCCGTAATTTAACAACATTGACTTTAGTCATACCCCGATAGTCATTTACCAAAGCTTCCCATGCTTCCTTTCTTGGAAGACGTGATCATAATATTTTGGAACACCGTCGTCCACTCCCCTCGTTGGATAAGAAGACTCTTGTACATTCTTCCTTTTGTATTTCTTCCATTGTTCCCTCTATGCATTATCGAGAGCGCGTTATTTTGTGTCATTCTAGGTTGTGAAAACTCAAACTTGACATGATCCTAAACACTGCGTACTAACATGGCTCCATTTTATCGGATCACATACATCATAATCCTTCCCCCGTGTTAAGAAGGAAGGATTATGATATAAAATAAACTTTTATATTAAGCCCTTTTTCAAAAAACTTATATAATACTTTAACTTACTTCTAAAAATATCTCTGCGGTTGCTTTATAAAGAAACTTTTAAAATATGACTCAACCTCAAAAATATTTTCAAAACCCAAAGTCATTCGTATATGATCAAAAATCGAATGGCCTTTGAAATTTCCAATGGTTTTCGTCACTAACACATTTTCAAGTTATGTAAGGTTGTGTGCTAACACCCTATCAATGCGACTTCCACGTTGGTCCACCAACACAACTAATAACCAAGACTTCTTCAGGTACAAATTGCGTAATTCTACCCTTCTAACACATTTTTTTCTAAATTGGTCAGTGTTATGGGCCGCTCTAAGTATAATGTACGTATGCATTATAGCTCTCCAAATAAGAGATTATTCTCTCACACATGGATGATTGCCGATCCATCTTTCCCTATCTCTTTGTAACCTCGCTCCGATACCAATTTGTTGAAAGGAAAGAGTAAAGGCACAAATTACACAAATAATCTACACACAAAACACACAAGAGTTGCGACTCTTTATAAGCCGCACTGCTAATAAACTTCATTGATCTTCAATCTCCTAACACAAATGAACTCGATGAAGGGTATTTATCCTTTTCGACTAACAACCAGCTTGACATGCACACACTTACTAAACTCATCTATCGATAAATCAACTTGACCATTACATAACCCTAGTTGATTCAATGCTCACTTATCTAACTCTCTAAATATAGTTAAATCTCCATGCAAGAGTTAATTAGATATTTTAAAAAAAATTACCCTGTTTTCAATTTCACATAAGAATGACCTATAGCTAACTATATTTCCTTGTTGGCTGTCATTCGTGTATTGCTGACACTACACTATCTAGTTATGATGTTGGCGGCTCCTTGAAGGAGCATATGTATTTAATACCTAATTTTGTCACAGGTTTGAGAAAAATGTAATCGATGCAACCTCTAGAGTTGGGGAAGAACAATGATGTGATTCCTTGCACACACGAGAATAGTTATGAGAAATGGATTTTTGCAATCCAAAGTGAAGTTAGGGAGATTGTCACTGCCGATTAGCTAGAGAGGATCTAATTCACACAAAGCCTAAGCCCTATTCTCCCAAGAAATAGAGAGATGTATGTCATCCGACGAGTTTGACCGGAGTATATTTCTCAGGAAGATAAAACAATACCTTTTCCATGCAAATAATATCTCAAATGGGATATTTTATGAATTTTTATGGAAATTAATTCAACCATAAATCACAAGAAGATTTCCAAGGTAAAAAATAACTTTAGAAATTCAAGCCATAAAAATTATAAACAATCAACCAAAATATTTAAAGAAAATGGAAAATAGAACATGCAATCGAATAATTGATATTATAATCATAAAAAATATCTCATCCTTATATTATTAATGTAAACCGGCTAGTACAAAAACTAGAGATGGTCAAGCAATGACCGCAAATATATCTACAACAATGCCATAAATGGACCTCCAAAACAAACTGAAATAATCGCAACTCGTGAATCATGAATGGATCCACCAAGGGCAAGATGGGTGCTCAACCACTCTCACTAAATCACCCGAGGGTTTTCGTCTCGTCACGACCGAAGCAGAGTCCAAGTTCTCAAAAACTTCCTACACAAACAATGATCCAATCCAATATATTCTCCAAATGACTCGCTTTTCCTTTATAGATATGATGATAGATTCCAATCCCAGAAGCATCTTATTTTAATATTTTTATTATTATTCTAGAAGATCCTCCATTGACTCTATCAGTGACTTTAATTTAATTATTTCACTTAAGTCACTTTTGGCTCCTTTCCTCTAAATATTATTTTTCCTTTAATTAAATGAATAATTAAAGTCATTTTTATCTAAGTAAAATATTATATCGCCTATGGTACTATCTCTCCGGCCACTATAAGTCACTTCTCAACATCCCATCCTCGAAGATTTCTATTCCGGTTCCAACAAACTATCAAACTATGGTTTTCTATCATGTATCCCTCCGAATGCCACTTTGAGTGTAATTAATCGAGTTAAGCCCAAAAATAACTCATTTTTTTCTCGAAATTTGTCGAATGTGCCGCAACGAAAGGCAAACCATGCATGATGGAATATATCAAGAAACGCCATCGGTCCCCGTTAAACTCGTCAAAATTCCCTTTCAAAAAGCCCCCCAGGCCTCGCCGATGAAAACAACTTGTATCCTGTCACCTATTTGCTCCCAACTCGTAAGTCCATCCCAACCCCATCATAGGTGATACCAAAAAAGGAATACGCGTACCTTCCACCCCAATACTTTTTTGCCCTCAAGCAATCCAAACAGGGCTACTCCTCATTGCCCGATGCAACTAAGACCCAATGTCCGGATCCCATACAAAACCCCCAGGTGTCGCTATGCACGCAAGTGTCGTGCCACCCTGTGTCAACAGACCCCTCAATGCCGGGATCCCAAATTATCTCTCACTATACCTATCATCAAACAACCGACGTATCCTAATGCCACCATGGCTAATCATCACCCATGTCCCACAACTTGGATTGTGTAATACCCTTCAGCTATATCTCACGCTCTGTCGACAAGTCACCAAATGAGCATCAATTCTCCATGGGTCCTCTCCGTGTTTTACCTCTAACTATATAAGCTACCCCACCCGCTGGGTACTGTAAATCATCACCCTCTCAAGCCCAAACCTTGGTCTAGCCGAGGTCAATCCCGATTCTGGTGATGTCGAGCTAGTGCTACTAAAATATTGATGGATCGTCCATTGAAAAATCCATGGACCAATGGAATATGTAACATATCTCCCGTCCAAGTGTTAAGCCACTCGAAATGTACTCAAGACTAAGAATGATACCTATCAATAGAATACCAACAAATCACCCTCCACTCAACGAGACTCGATTTGATGTTAACCTTGCCTTGAAGCTTTCCGGATGGGCCCTGAAGAATTGTCGACTCGTCCCCCACCTGCCAATGAGAATATGTAGAATCGTCATGCCCAAGGGCCCTCGCTCCTCTATGCTCGCTACGAAGAATATCATACCATCAAGAGGGTACAAACTCATGATCTTCGCCAATCTAACTCGGAAGAAGAATCCAATGTAGTGACACCTCGTATATGGAACACGTTCTTCGAGTGTTGTCACTAGCACATGCTCAAATCGCATTGTTTCATCTCCGTCTAACATCGACAAGATCTCGCCTATAGAGGAAGGCCCCTCTTCTCTATAAAAGGCCAAAGTGGTGAGATTTCCACACAAGCCCTATCGATGCGACCCTGGGAGAGTGCTACTCGTTGAAATCACTACTGTCACCGTCGACCCACGTGCATCTACCCGCACCTCACATTCGTATCGACCCGACGATGGATGCTCCACCATATCAAACAACCTATCCTCTTCGATCGCACCCCCATGCTCCCAATGTATACTAGCCCTCGCGTAGAACTATCCCATCAACTCTCCAACATCTCATGAGGATAAGCATTCGCAACCGCCGTCTCTACTAGTCAGCTTAGCCATCCGTCTCGCTCTCACCTGCTATCGACCTTGGCAGAAGCCATCCATCATAGACTCAATGTGAGCCTCCATCTAACTCTCCCCCAAAGGACTACTGCGGTGATGTGCATAGCCTCCTCCTATAGTATCTCATGCTTCATCATATAAGTCACCGTCGAATCGCCATGACTCATCACCCAAAGTATCTACCGTAGAGTCCCATGACTGTTTCTCCTCGCACACTAGAATAACAAAATTTCGGCTTACTTTCATCAATTCCGCATGATCGCTCTCCGCTCCTCAAAAAAGAATCCTCACATGATCCCATGGACCGTCCAACAAAGAGTCCTCATCTCCGGCATATAAGGAATGCCTTCTATTCTACCTCCTCGCCACATCATCTCCGCATCACTTAAGCATGAGTGATCAAGCTCCCTCAAGGTTGTTTGCAGATGAAGAGAAGTCTCTTCCGTGCTCATTTATACTACTCGATACACCAAATCGAGCAAATTTCCTCCCTAGTCAATTTTCCTGTATATCCCAATATTCTTCTCAACCATCCCTTGGGCTAGGCCTACAAGTTAAAGAGGGTGGGGTGACACCATATTCTTTCTCCTCCAAATTATAAACACCATAGTCTCAAACTCTCGACAAAGGGCCTCTCATAGTCTCACATGACAACATGGTGGATTGCATGTGTGTTATGACCGGGTGGTTAGCATGATGTCTACTAAAATCGAAGAAGCATTGGAACATCTCGTTAATCAAGCTATCACATTGAAGATAAAACATGATGCAATATGTTTCGAATGTCGCCATATTTCGTAAAACATCAAGCTTTCCTGTGCTGCAGAGTCAGACCGTTTTCCCAAATCCTAAAAATGTCCCCATCGACTAAAAAACTCTCTCAATGTCATCATTGTAAGGGATTCTAGGAGCTGCTAGTCTCATGATGTTGCTAAGACAAGATACAACTAGAAGTGTGACCCCCTCCACATGTTTCCTCCAAGAAGTTTGCTGCATGAGAGAAAGCATACATGCTTTGAAGGCCCAAATTAATTTTCTTCCATCCGACCATTTTACTGGAAATGAGTTCACTGCCCTTAAGTTTGGAAAGAATTTTCATGTGATCTTCATGTGTTTCAAATCAGTTCCAAGCAAGGATTTTGTTCCCTATTTTCGGTTCTTTATGTAGTCCCCGGATTACCCCTTTGGAAAAATGGCACAGACCCCATTTGAAAAAGGTCCACTTGCTCGCTTGGTTTCTGTCGATAGAAAAATTGTGGTTCAAGGCTTCAATGACCTGTCACGGTGTGGGTTTAGGAGGTATTTTAAGAACCCCATGTTTATGGAAACAATAAAAGTTACATAACAATGAAATGGTACCACAAAAAAACCCTATTTAATTCATTGTCCAACCATCAATCGGAAATGAAACTCAATGACAACAATGATGCATTATTGGCATGTCACATTTCTCATTTCAATACTCTCGCCCTAACAGATAAATTTAGCTCCATCAAATAATTTAGGCTTTGGAATCGTCTAGTAAAATCATTTTTGCAATAAACAAAATGAGTCTATCCTAGAAAAGCAAGATAAAAATGTTACCCCATATGCAAGGAAATGATCTTCCTCATCAAATGATTTTGAAATTTGTAACTCATGGAAATTTTGTTCGGTGACTTGTGACCGTCGTTGGGCTGTTTTCATCGTCAGAAAATTATAGAATTTGGGAAGGTGATCCTTTCCCAAAATCCAAAAAAAATTCAGAAATGGTTTCTAATTCCAACTCAAAATCCGACCTTTTTCTCCTAGTTTTATAGTTTCTAGTTGAGTAGGGATTGTGTAAATGAGTTGATCTACTACCTTAAAAATTATGGGATTTTTAACCATGGAATCTACTCACAAAACCTGAAAAACTCGAAATTGTTTTCTCTAATTCCATTTTAAAATTTTCCCTTTTTGCTTAGCTCCTATAAATTTCGGCCGATTAGGGACCCAGACAAATGGCCCGATCCGATGTTTAGAAAACTTCCATAACTTCAACCACGGCTCGCTCAAAAAAACCAAGAAAAACTCGAAAATTATTGGGAAAATTCTGGTTGAATAATTTGCCCTCCAATATAAATTTCAGCTCAAAGAACAAGCCTCCGACAATAATTCTACACCAGTCAGTTGCATGGATTCCATCAAACTACCGACATTCGTTGCTCATTATAAAAAGGTTACTTCTCAAAAATCCTCAAGCCAATCCGACCAAAACCCATAAATGGTTTGGCCAAACCATGATCCTCCAAAAATTGACCCCAATAAGCTCTACACTCTCCTCAAGAATCGTTGAATACATTGTTCACAAAATGATCAAATAACCATTCAACAACCATCCAAATTTGTAGCAATAATCCCTCCTATACTTCCTCAATAAACAAATCTCAAATGGTTGAGACCTTCCTCCACAACTAGGCTCAACTCTCCTCCTCCGCACCGAACAGATTGCCACATCGTCTTAAAATAGAATATCCATCTCAAATCGAGGTTTGCCTATATCCGAAAATCAAAATGAACCTAGATTCGCCTATAGCTCTCAGTAAGCTAATGAAACTTTCAACCAACAAAAACACAAAGAAATCAACCGCATCCTCCAATAATGTCTCAAAATAATAAACCATTGATCTTCCTCTAAAATTGAGCTGCAAAAGAAACCCCTGAATTTTGATTTTCCGATAATTCTGGAAATTAAACCCCTCAAGCTAGCAATATCTCTAGCTCGATACCACTTTAATGTCCCAAATGGGATATTTTATGATTTTTTCCGGAAATTAATTCAACCACAAATCACCAAGATTGCCAGTAAAAATTCCTTCGCAAATCCAAGCCGTCAACATTATAAACAATCAAATCACAATATTTACTTTAAAATGGAAATAAGAATATGCCATTGTAACACAGACATTATAATCATAAAAAAGATCTCACTTTATTTTTTAATATAAAGTACTAGTACAAAAACTAGAGATGGTCGAAGAAATGGCCACAAATAGATATACAAATGTCAAGCAACCTGCCTCCAAAACAAACCGGAATAACCTAGGACCTATGAATTCGAATGGATGATCCGTGAGGATCTTGTTTAGTACAAACATCGACAGAGATTTAGCGGTTTTAGTTTTTCCGATGTCCCGCCACTTCTTCGCATCATCGTGTCCTCCAATGATTCCCGAATGAATGTTGTTTCATCATGTCTGGGCAGTGTCGCGTGTTCCGAATTTGCATGGTGTTTGTATTTGTCATAAGATGTGCAAGGTGTAAGATGTGTTTTAAGTGGGTCAAATGGCTATGGTGAAAAAAAACTGTATGACCTAAGTCCTATTCCTAAAGTTATAAACACCTGGCCAAGGTGGAAGATGGAATTATGAATGGTGCTAAGATTCCAAAACCCATAATTAATCCTAAGTTTCAAAAGCCCTAGCGCAAAACCCATGGTGTTAAAACCTAGCGCTAAAAACAAACTATGTAAAGATCCACGTTTGGACCTTATATTAAAAAAATAAAACAATACACTATCTCTAAACTACTGTGCTACATCAAACATAAAAGTCTTTCAATATGTGAGAAAGTAGGTAAACCACAAAGGGAAACCATAACTACGCAGTTTTGGATGAAGTCGCTACCGTAGCCTTTCGACTCACCATAAGAGATTTTCATATGTCAATGTTGCGTAGGAGATAAGCTTTGCTAGCCTAGTTAACCGGTACTTCCGGATCCAACCGCGTATGTAGCCGTTGGGAATTAATCGTTCACATGCCGATAGCTCATCCTCCGCATAGTTATACGATCGTCGTGATAATTTCTTATCCCAAAAAGTCTCTTTTGGGTTTAAATTTAATATGCGTTATGATCTAATCAACCAATTATCCTTCACCACTAGGTGTCACAATGTGACAAGACCAAGAACCATAAACACATGATTCTTTCAAAAAATTCCCCGATTTGGATTTTAGTGGTTCAAGAAAATCATTATTTAAAGCCATGAAATTTTTCTCGATGGACAAACATGAGTGATTTTGAGTTCAGATTTTGAGGGAAGTGATGCGCTTTGTTTTTAGCATTGCTTGATCGTCCGGGAGGCTAACTGAGCGCAAGAGATAGCGTTGAAAGATAAGAGTGAGAGATTTACGTTGTCCGTAACTAGAATTTTCCTATGAGCACAACTGGCCGTGTTTTTTCCGTGTAAATACTTCCTCGCATCAATCCCAATAAAGCGGCGCCCATCTTTAAAGCGGTCGCAGACGTTGTCCACTAGGACGAAACTCCGTAATCAATGTTTTTTGTTTCTTATCTCCTTATTTTCCACATATTTTCATTCTTAATATATTGCTGGTTTAAGGGTCGTAAATGATTTCCATCAATCTTCCAACTTAAGTGCCTGCTTAAAAATCAAATTAATAAATGGAAACTAACAAAACTACCTCAACACTTAATCGATCACATTTAGATCATATATTTTAGTATTGGTAGCAGAAGTGCTTTGTATTATTTTTCTCTAGTAGATGTTAACCAAAGTTGGGATTGCAAATAATGCAGAAGGAACGCATGAGGAGTTTCAAACCCGTAAATTGGAAAGCGGAAAGTCGTTCATCAATCGATTTAGATGACAAGGATTGAATACATTAAAATTGAAACTCTTGAAGTGAAGCCTATGGACGATTATCAATTTCGTAAAATGTTTTTGAACATGCAGCGTATATCGGGAGAACTCTACGAAGATAAGAAGGCAAGAGATGCGGCAAACTTCTTCTTCTTCAAAGGCATCAAAGAAGGACAAAGGTAAATGAAAATCAGACAAATCCCTCTCATCTCCATCATCATCATCATCATCATCATCATCTTTCTTCTTCTAGTTAAAATTCTGAAACGTAAAAGAAACCTTGGAAATATCTTTTGAAATTTGATGTAAAGTTTGAGTTACCTATTTATGATGGTGAAATGAACTCCCGAGAAACTAGATAACCGGATAAAGAAGTTAGAAGTGTAGTGTAGGATTCAAAACATTTCCGATGATAATAAAAAATCAAGTTAGATACTTGAGATGGGTTGCGAACTACTTTAATCTAGTGGGAGAGTAAAAACACAAATAGATTTAAAGCGTAAAGGGAGAGTCATCTGCCATGGTCTAATTGTCGAGTTCAAGAACAACTTATCCGTTGGGATACACACAACAAGTTGTATCGATTGGCAACATTTGCGACAAGGTAAGGCACAAAATGTTTCGGTAGTTCATCCCTGAGTTCAAGAAGAAAGTGTTGGAACTTGGTATTCCTTCGGGATACACGAGAAAATTTGTTAAAGTACATTGCGCTTTATATTCATATTTACACTACACATTATTGATGTTCAATCCTATTTACTTTGATGAAGTAAGTGTTCAAGCCATACAGCGTTCTAATCGTGGAAGGCTGATGCAAGTTTTCACCAAAGACATCCAAACAATTGGAAACCAAAGAAACAAGAAGAAGGGAATATTGAAAGGAAAGAAGACAACTACATCTTAGAAGGAGGATGAATACCTACTCCGTACTCACTACTGTGAGGATCAAGCATGATGAAGCTAGATTTCAAACTTGACCCTAACTAAAGCCAAAGAAGTTCCAAAAGAATAAAGGTGAAAAGAATTCTTCGACAGCACTCCAACAAGACTGTCTCCAATTTAGTTTTATGAAGGGAAAATAACTACGTAGTTACAACAGATAAAAATTATGATGCTAGTTTAAGTACAAGTACTTCTACTTCTTCTGCCATTAAACATCCGGGATGAAGATAAAAGAGTTGAGTTATTTCATATAAGGGTAACTTCTAAGCACACAAAAATAGATACATTGTTTGACACTCAACAAGGAAACGAATATCCGAATCATTAATTAAAAAATTGGGTTTGAAGACACATAATCATCCAAGACCATACCCATTAGGTTGGCTAAAGGAAAAGACTCCGTATTAATGTCAGGAGTCATGAAAATTTTCCATCACAACTAATTACATCGATGAAGTGGGTTTAGACATGATACCGTTAGACATATGGAATAGTGCTAGAAGTCCTTATCTCTATGATTTGTGGTGTAGTATTTCAGTAGGAGAGTATAAATATCATCTTAAGAGATGATTGAATATACCACATGGGCAATACAAATGAAACTCACTTGGATTTAGTTAATGCTAATTAGATGAAGGGACTAATAAGTTGAAGTAAAAGATATGTAATCATGGTTGTGATAAGGATCTTCATGATGCTTTTTCAGGTTGTGAATCTCAATTTAAAGATAGTTTGGTTAAAGTGGTAGATTCATTTCAAAGTCTATTTAAAGAACCAAAAACATCTTCATAAACATGAAATACAACATGAGAATACAATTTATGTCCGATTCCCTTCTTGATCCTAAGATCGGAATGGCAGTCATCATAGAGCACAAAGAAATAAACAAACAAATCCAAGGGATGGCTAGAAAAGAATTCACTCGACCCAATTCATCTCCATGTGGTTCACCCATAATTTTGGTTCCTAAGAAAAATGTGACATGGGGAATGTAAAACAATTTTAAAGTTTTTGATCACTTAAGCAGTAAAAATTTTCGCAGTTATCAAATCTTAGCTTTATTGTATCTTTCAAAGGGGCCCATTTAAAATTGAAATAGGTGCTAGTGGTAATGTAATGGGTAAGGAAACAATGATTCACATATCATCACCGTTCAATACTCTTATGTCGCGTACTGCTGCAAAATAACTTTATTAACCAAGGTATGGATGTATTTTCTTCAACAATTTCACATAGTAATTAAGTACAAGAAAAAGGGTGGGGTAAAATAAAGTAGCCGATATGTTTTCTAGATAATCTTTGAATGTTGCAATAGTACCTAATAGTTCATCGAAACTTGAAATTTATGGTATACCGTAACACCGATTTCAAAGATACGTAATCACGCTAACTCGTTGGCACTCAAAGGAAGAAGTCTATTTTCATATTCATGACAAAGTTGTTAGTATCATTAGGGTGTTGTTGTATATACCACAACATAAAAAGGGTGTTGTCTTCGGGAGGCTCATTCTTCTCGAATTACAGGACATTTTGGTGTAAGCAATATTATGACGCAAATTAAAGGTATTTTTACCGGCCACACATGTATGAAACAATTGCGAAGTACATTAAAGGATGTGTGATGTGTTCAACATGTCATAATCAAAATATTGGTTTGTACATGTTACTCAGCTTCCTTTGCGACCATGGGACAACATTTCCATGGATTTTTTCGAGGGATGTATACAAGTGGTGAACAAGATGATTATAATATATCCTTCGAGGTTACCAGTGAATATCCTAAGTTTTGGGATGGATCTTTATCTATGTGCAAATATGCTTACAATCAAGCCTTACTTTCTTCTGAAAACCCAGGCTACCACAAGCACCTAGTTTGCCTACATAAAATGTGCCAAGAAAAGCATCAGATTTTACTCATCATTTTCAGCTGCCCATCAGGTATGGTTGTATATCGTTAAAGAGAAGTGAAAGGAGAAGGTAAGAACCCAAACCTTACCGGTATGGTCCTTTCAAGATTGCTGAAAAGGTTGGAAATAATGCATTCCGATTAGATTTACCACCTTACATGCGTATTTATCTATTGAATGTAGAAAATTTGAAGTTGTATGAACCTCCGATGATTATCGTATCCCTTATGAAGATACAAATATTCCTACTCATCGGCGATATACACCCGGAGTAAGGAACGATTGTGAGAACATACCATCTTCGATGTGAGAGTTCGTACTTCCGTACGAGGAGATGTTGAATATCTTCGAGTAGGACCCAAGGGCATGAATTCAAGCAAGGTGTGCGATGGATAGAGATCATGGGGTGAGGAGATGTACTCACCTCGATGCTCCAAACTAAACTTTGGTTTTCCAAGAGCTTTCAAGTGAAGAGGATTGATCCAAGATGATCTTGTTCAAGACAAATCGACAGAGAGATCCGGTCACTTCCGGTACTTTGTCTCGATGTCCTGCTCAGTCTTCGCATTACCATGTCCTCCAAATGAATCCGAATGAATGTTGTTTTGTTAATAGTTTAGTGCATATGTTCAAACTTGTGCATGGTGTTTTTATTTGTCATAAGATGTGGCAAGATGTGTAAGATGTGACTGAAGTGGGTCAAAATGGCTATGTGAAAAAAACAAAACTATGTAAGACCTAAGTCCTATTCCTAATGTTATAAACACCTAAGCTAAGGTGGAATATGGAACACATGAATGGTGCTAAGACCTAAAAACTCCAGCACTAATCCTAAGTTTCAAAATCCCTAGAGCAAAACCCATGGTGTTGAAACCTAGTGCTAAAAAACAACTATGTAAAAAACCCACTTTCGGAATTATATTAAAAAATAAACAATAAGGCTACTCCAAACCACTAAATCGTACCGCGTCGAGTCTCTTTGACATGTGAGAAAGTAGCTAAACCATGTCGGAAATGGTAATCAGTGAGTTTTTGGACTGTCGCCACCTTAACTTTTCGATCGCCACCATTAGATATTTTCATGTGAACGCCACGAGGAGATAAGTCGCAACCGCTGTTTCCACTCACAACTTCCGTATCCAACTTCCGTAGATGTCACAGAAGACTTGTTCACATGTGGACAATCATCTCCATGTGGTTATGCCGACCTCCAGGCTAATTTCTTGTCCCAAAGTCTATTTTGGGTTTTTCAATTAACATGTGCTGCTGATCTAATCAACCATCTTATCCTTTAACACCAGGTGTCACAAATGTGACAAGACCGAGGACCATCAATACATGATTTTTTCTCAACAACATTTCTAAGTTTGATTTCGGGTGACCTGAGACAAAAATTATTTAAATCCATGACATTTTCTCAAGTGAAACAAGGAGTGATTTGAGTTCACATAATAGTGGTTAGAGGCGCTTTATTTTCAACATTGTTTACCATTTGAAGGTAACTGAGCACCAAAGACATGCGTTGAAAGCTAAGAGCGATAGATTTATGTTTTTTAGTGACAAAAAGTGCCCGCGATCACGATCATTTTGGTCTCGTGTAAATACTTCCTCGCATCAAACCTAATAAAGCAACATGCCCATCTTTAAAGCGACTTAGAGACATAGTTCACCAAAGACGAACTCCGTAATAAATGTTTGTTGTTTCTTCTCTATGTTATTTTTTGAAGTCATTCTTAATATGTTGGTGGTTTAAGTCACAAATTATTTTTTTCATTATTCGACATTAAGTAGTTCAGCTTAACAATCAAATTCACTAAAATGGAAAACTAATCAAAACTACCCTCAACACTTAATCGATCACATTCGTACAATGGATCCACCAAGGAAGGAGATGGCAAGCCGCCACTCTCACTAAATCATCCAAGGGTTTCTATATTGGGGATACTATTGAAGCATAGAATCCAAGTTCTCAAACCTCTCACACAAATAATGATCCAATCCAATATATTCTCCAAATGACCTTTCGCTTCTCCTTTTTATAGATCCGATGGATAGATCTCCAACTTCTAAGCATCTTATTTTATTATTTTATTATTATTCTAGAACATCCTCCATTGACTCTATCAAAGTGACTTTAATTTAATTATATTTCCACTGTTACGTTTGGCCCCTTTTTCCTCTAAATATATTTTTCCTTTAATTAAATGACTAATTAAAGTTAATTTTAATTAAGGAAACTAGTATATCGCTCATGGTACTATCTTCCTGCCACTATAAGTCACTGTAAGATCAATATCCTAAATATTTCAATGGATAGGCAAGACAAAGAGAAAACACAATATTTACTACACCCTAGGGGGACATTCATGTACAACAAAATGCCATTTGGTCTAATGAATGCAAAGAGAAACATTTCAACAAGCTAATGGATATTGCCTTTCAGGGAGAAAAATACGATTTGTAGTCATCTACTTGGATGACATTACACTATTCAAGATTTGATGAATACCACTGAAACATTTGAAACAAGTTTTTGACAAATGAAAAATTCGTCCGTCCTTGAACCCAAAGAAGTCATCCTTGCTATTCAAGAAGGGAAATTATTAGGACATCTCGTGACCGAAATTTGTAGACCGTATTGATCTAGAGTAGAAGTCATTCAAAATATTGTTTTGCCAAGGAATAAAAATAATTGGCAAGCTATTTTTGGGGAAAATCAATTCTTCGAGGCGCTTGTTCCTAACTTCGAAGAGTCGATTAAACATATAAATGTCTTGTTGAAGAAACGTGTAATTCAAGTTATGCAGATGAACATTATTTTTTAGAAATCATGTCTAACTCGATCGAAGCTCCAGCTTTGATTAGTCCTAATTTTGAAAAATATTTTCCGATTTTTTCATATGCTTTAGAAGAAACAATTACAAAGGTTCATACGTAACAACAAAGAAGTTTAGAACAAACTATTTCATTTTTTTCAAACATGCTTTAAGAGATGTTAGACTAAAGTACAACTTGATCGAAAAACAAGCATATGCACCGATTAATATTTTAAATTATTTTTGGAGTTTATGTTTTACATTAAAAAATTGTCTCTTTTATGTTAAAAATATAACCGTCGAAGATGTATCGATGCGTCTAGATACAAATGGCACGAGGGGGAAGATGGTTGACAAAAATTCTGGAATTTGATATTGAGATCAAACCTACTAAATTGATAAAAGGACAAGTCTTGGCTCGCTTTATGGTTGAACCCAAATGCAAGCTCTAAATCTGAATATGGAGGTGAATGCATTTATGATTATCCCGAAATCTTTCGCCGACCAGTATACACATATAGTATACTTTTTGTTAAATTTCATCTTTCCTCCTTAGATGGAGAAGTAAAAAAGGAGAGTTTTTAAATTAAAGGATGTTAAGTACAGTATTTTGGAAGACCATATTTATTGGAAATACCCTATGGGAGTCTTATCAAGATGTGTAAATGAAGCCGAATCACAAGGATATTATGATGTTGCAGATATACGCAGGGAGGTGGGGGATAGACTTTGGTAAAGTGAAAGCATCGGTAAACAAAATATTAAGAGATGGCTATTATTGCCAACTCTTTTCTCTGATGTTCCAAAGTCATAACTTGTGTCAAATGTCAAAAGTTTGGTCGGGTAAATAGAAGTTGCTTCATTACCTCTTATTCCTATTTCAACAAATGTTCCTTTCCAATGTTGGGAGTTAGACTTTACCTCCACAAATTCATCCACCTTCATCAAAAGACAAATACATATGGATTCCTACAACTATAAGTTATTTCCACTAAGTGGATTGAACTGTTCCAACTAGGAATGAAATCGATACGATAATAATAATTTTTTTGCCGGAAACATTATGGCTAGATTTGGTTGTCCACATAAGTTAGTGATTGATAATGCAATGGTTTTTAAGTCTACTAATAAGGTATAACTTTTGTCAAGAATATGGTATTGAATTGACTCATTCCACACCTTATTACCTCAAGGTAATGGATTAGCTTAGTCATCCAACAAACAAGCCTGGGTGAGAATCATTAAGAAGATGTTGCCTCGAAAATAAGAGAAATCGGGACACCAAATAGTGCATGCTCTTTGGGTAGACATGGTATGAAAAAAGATCAATTAGGAATGTCTCCCTTTTCAACTTGTATATGGTACCGATGGTGTAATGCTCTGTAATTATCTCTTCATATTATGAAGTTTCTCGCAAGATGAAGTTGATGATGAAAAATTAAATTCAAAGGAGAAATCGTTGTACCGAGCAGAGCTAAGCATCAAATCGTAGAATCATCGATGGACAAAGGCGGTAAATATAAAACTAAAGTCAAATATGTTTTTGACAAAAGAGAAAATCATAAATTATTTTAGGAATATGATTTGGTGTTGCACCGAGATTTCAAGAGGAATACCATGGAAAACATGGTAAGTTTCACAATTTGTGCTTTGGGCCATTTATAATTGCTCAAGTTTTGGAAACAATACTTTTTCTCGCTCACATCTAGATGATGATCAACCGACTAGAGGTCCAATTAATGGTCATTTCTTTAAAAATTTCTTTGTTTAATAAGTCACGGAGTCATTTAATCGTATATATTCGGTAGACAAAATAATAAAACTCCATGCCCAATGGTACTGTGGTCGTATATATGATCACTCTTGAGTCCATGAACAAAGGTCGGCCCTAGCTTTGGTACTTCTTAAGTCTTCCGAATTTTTTGAAAGTTTTAAGGCATTGAGTTCACAATTCTTGAAGCCTTGCCAGGAGGACTTCATCCCTAATAGGAGCCACTGCTATCACTATGGAAATGTTATTGGGCAGTGATTTCCATTGTATCATTTTTTTCAAATTTTTCTTATGTCCTAGCCTATGTCAAAGTTTGAGTCATTTTCAATAAAGTTCAAAAAGAGTTTCAAAACCAAAAATAATTTTAGGTTTATAGGTGGTATTAGTGTATTATGTTCATAAAAGAAGTTAAAAGCATTGTTTTAACTTAGGTTATGTCGAAGGCTATTGGTAATTTTCGTAATAAAAATTAAGGAAGCATTTCTTTCCGAGATTATAGCTACCTGCTTAAGTTTCATTGTCAACACAATGATATAATGGAGGGTAGCTATTTTTTCCAAATTGAAGGTCACATTGGTAAAATAGTAAACATAGTCGCTATTTCTTTAGGAACCTATTTCCATTGATAACAAAGAGTGAAAAGTGCAACTATTTCTACCAAAATTTGGTTATATTGCAAATTGCCGTAGGTAAAGCGCGCTATTTCTCAGCATAAGGACTCGCAACAAGATTTCTAGAGAAAATATCATTCGTGTTTGTAGAAGATTGAATACCTCCTATGTAATAAGCATGACTGTTTCTTTTAACAAGATTTGACTCGATAGAATAATTTTGATGAGTGGTTCTGCTTATCAATGCAACAACCTATATGGTACCCTACTAAACTTAAGCAAGTAGATCATGGTGGCCAAGGTATTAATTATTAAATGATGTTGTGGAGTGTTATGAGTTATGGGGTGACTTGCACCGTATTTGAATGATTTCAAATCGTGCCATTACTCAATAAGGATTAGAGGCGTTGGTAATCGCAGGGTTGAGTTTAGTTTTCACTGAATCGAGGTTCTTTAAAAGATACAACTAATAGAAACCACTTATTCCAGCAAACAATTTAGTATTTAAAGGTGAAAACAAGGTTTCGTGTAGGGTTTTACCCCGGATTGAAAAAATGTATGTTTACAAGGAGCTCAGTTGTTGAAAAGTATGGGAAAATGTGGGAATTTTAATAGGTCCTAGCCAAAAAACACTAGTTTCTTTGATGCCAAGGCCAAACCTGACTTAAGTCACTTGGTTGGTATAATTTCACAAAAACATGGAGAAAAAATGACTTTAGCTCAAGCTCTTTACCGAGAGATTTGATGGCGAGAATGTCAAGTCGTAGAGCAAGAACTTCAAGATCTCCTGGCTTGCGCCGCAGCTCGTGCCATCGAAACCCCACCACCGTGAACGATGGTTCAAGAATAAATGTCGCTCATTAAAAGCAAAGTCTCTTTACTCAAACATGAAGATGTCAATGTTAAATGGAATCCGACCGAAACATATTTCGTTTTAAAGTCGAATTAACATGTGATCACCATTGTTTAATGCTACATTACATGTGAGGTAGGTTCTCCTCCTGTCCGCCATTATCAAATGAGATTTATTGCTCATATTTCGTGGACAAACCTATGAACTTGCCCTATTTCCAATACAAATCCTTGCTCAAGATGTCCAAAATGTATAATATCCCTAACTATCCTTTACACAACCCATATCATAGGGGTCTAATTAAAATTTTGATTGTGTACTACCTTAAAAATAAGGGGACCACCCGAGATAAGTTAACGTACAAGAGTAAAGGTTTGGTAGTATAAAACTCTAGAGAAGGGTAGGGAGGCCCAAGAACGAGTTTTCATAAAAAACTAGTACAAACCCGTTCAAACAACAACTAAACTCATCCATTCATCAACCGCCAAGTTGACCCTCCTCCATGTCAATCAAAAGAAAACTAAGCTCAACTAAGAAAGCTAGAGACCCTATGCATATGCCAACAACACAACCAACCAATGAAGCCTCCACACGTAGTCTACCAAAGAGCAAGCCACCTAGAACCTCAAACGTAGAAATTGAAGGCATTGATCATGCCTCCTAAAAAATTTCGTGTCAAAATATAGGGAGTACACAACTTCCTTCGAAGAGGAAAACCTAAAAAAACCTCCTCATGGTTAAGAGCTTCCGTAGGAATTCAACCCTATAATTCTAACTTAAATGCGTTTTCTCCAAGAAAGAGGATTAAACCCTACGCAAAATATTAAGACATGCTTTCTTAAAACAACTCAAAAACTCAACCAAGTAGTGGTACTTCACTCACATAATCCACTTTCAAGGTGTTTTACTATCTCTTAAGAAAGGAAAAAATAAAATATCAAAGGTTGTGATAGAGGAAGAGCTTCTACTTTAGCTCAACTAGTCTCCCATCGTTCTTCACCAAGAAGAGGAAGAAGACTATACATCTGCGTTCCTCTTATGAAGATAGCAAGACCCCGAATACAAGGAGAATCGCAGTATGAGGAAGGAGAGTTCACAGACTATTCATGGAGGTAAAAGTGTATGTCTGGGTCCCAAATCCCCAAATCCGCAGATCTCATACCGTGCCCAAAAAACTCGTACTAAATAGTAAGTGGATTTCTAATCCTACATTGAGAGATGAGATTATTAATATTGATTGCGTTCGTAAGAAACCAAGTAAAGAAAAAGAATCAGCTAAAGAGTCAAACACAGAGGAAGAGGTCGACAGAGTGAGTAAAGTTGAGGCCATCAAGATTTTTGCCTCTATTTTGGACCTCAAAGAATGAAGGAACATGGCTACCTTGAAGAAGATTTTCATTTTTGGTTAATTTTTCTATGCTTGGACATAGTTACTTTTTCCTGGGCAGAGGTAGCTATTATTTCTGAACATTTGTATATGATGAAAAGGAGATGCTTTTTGGTTTATTATCATAATAGTGACATCAAATCAAGCATGAGGGGATTTTGTTATGCTAGACAGTCGCTGTGTGTCATTGATCAAGCCCCTCCCAAATTTTGTGGTTATGTTTTGCACTTTTTGGGGAAAACAAATCCACAATATCACTTTCTACTGTTGTTTACACTTTTTCGTATCGGGCCGTACTGTAAGAGAGGAGCGCATTCCAATGACCTGCACATCATTCCGACACTTCTAATTCTATCCATCATGTTGTTCACTTTATTTATGTTATAGCACTTTGTATTAAAGTTGAGAGATAAGCCTCATCTTTTGTATGATATTGTAATAACTTCTTAGAACATATCTACCCTTTGTGGAGATGTCAACATTATAAGCTACATATGTGATGAAAAATGTATGAAAAAAGGTTCATGGTTCTAGAATATTTTTTCTCATATAATCGCTATAATTTTTCAACAATGAAACTTGGAAGAAACTTTGGAGACTTATTACCTACTTGATGTAGGTAACTTGTTAATTTTCACATGTGTTTCCATATCTCATCCTCTTCAAATAAGTGTATTTGTAATTCCGTATGTTGTTGTATGTTTTTATCGCATCTTGATATCTCACATAGTGAGATTTTTTGGGGAACATACATAATGATAGTGTAAAGAGTAACACTTACGACGGTTACCTTTCATGATATTTCAAAGAAGAATATTTTAATTTACGCAGCCTTCTAAGTTGAACACAAAATTTCTCCTGTGTTGTTATTTTCTACCAAAAGAAGTGGATTTCTTCTTGTAGACCCACTATCTCTTCTTCTATTTCACACTTTATTCTCTTTCAAGAGGCTACAAACATACCTTTTTGCTACCACATTAGGACCCAATACCCTCATTAGTGTGACATTGAACTTGACTAAAATCCTCTCTTTCGCTATTGAGGGTCTGGAACCACTCTGTCAACTTTATAGTCCAAATCATTAAAATTGCCTTAGAACTTGGCGATGTGACCGGTCGTGAACTTGAAGTGAAATTGCGCTAATTCCAAGCATAACACATTTCTCCATGTCAAGTGAAGAATCACATCTCCTAGTAGTAGATATGAGTTAGTAATCGTTGTTGTAGCTTTTCTTCTTGTTCGAGGGACACATTTAATGATCTATAATAGAAAGTAATATTGAGATTATCATGATATTATTAGTTAATATGGACAAGGGCTTGTGAATTACTAAATTTCCACATTAAGTATCCGAAATGCCTTATTTGTATTGTTATGGCCGTATAATTTTTCATTTGTTCTCAATGAAAATTTGAGACAGTTTTGGTTTTCCTTTAATAAAAAAACAATGTCAGACATTAGAATATTTGTTTCAACACCTCCTAGTGTTAATTTCACATGAAAATACCAACTTTTATTTGGTGATCATTATGTTCTATAAATATCATCAAGGTGAAACTAAAAGCTTTAATATCATAGGTTTGTTGAGGTAGGATAAGCTATGGTTACCATAAAAAATTAGGATACAACAACAACCAAGAAGTAATACTAGTAACAACATTAAGTCATAGGGCTTCCAATGAGTCTCCTTGATTCAAAATCCTTATTTGTAATGTTGTATTTATGTTCAAGTTGTAGAAATTTTGAGAATTTGTAGTTTATTGAAAATTAAAAAAATTTCAACTCATAAGTAGTTGTCCCCCGGAACAATGTATGATTTCATCCGCCTAGGTTTTTCTTTTCTACACACATAAATATGCGTTTGCATTAAGCTTTATCAACATAGGTTAGGTGAATAACCATAAGTATTGTAGCCTTTTTTCTCGCTTACCATACTTTTGGATACTAAGCTAAACTTTGCTGATATAATTTAAAAAACTCCGGACATGAAAATACATCTTTATGTGTAAACAAAAACCTAGTTACACACACTAATACTGGGATTAGAAACTAAATTTTGGATAGGTTTTGGAGGAAGTAAGCCATACCTACACATTAAAATATAAAAGGTTTAAACCAACACAAATTTAAATTCACAAGAAGTGACTTAGTATTTGATGAATCAGCACTCATGATTTGAAATGAAGGTATGAAATTTGGGTCTAGTATGTTAAGGACACATTTATCTACATGCTCACAAATCTTCAACAAATTACATGTAGATGTCTAGAACTAGCATGAGGGTGATTTATAGATCATATTATTGTGCTTATAAAAGGACAATATTTTTATGCATAATTCTATTTTTTTGGATTAAAGGTCCAAAATTTGGTTATTTGAGAGAAACATTAGTATATATTATTGCCAAATTTCATAAAATAACATTGAGTTTAAGTATTACACCAAAGCCATGCAATAATTTAAATACCACATATAAATGTTTCTAGAAACAAGGGTTTACCTGCTTTTACCTTGTGCACAAAGAATATATGGAATCAAAGTCTAATTTTTCAAGGATGAAGGACATATTCCTATACATTTCCTTAAAATTTCATAGTTAAGTTACAATAAATTTAAAAATATAGCATTATAGGAGCAAAGCATAACTTTTCACACCCTACAGACTTTTCATTTTCAATGTTGAATATTCAAACTTCGAATTATGAATTTCATCTAGAAGTTAGATAATAACAATCTCCACTTATATTATTCAAATGATGTAATTGATTGAACTACCCAATGAAGTGAAAAATATTTGGAGTTGAACAATGATTGACTCTAGCTTAAATATATGAAGCCTTGATGTAATTAGGCTCGGTCTTTCACAGATTAGCCCTGTAGATTTAGTTTGCAGATACATTGGTGATCTCATGAATTTATGAAGATACTACTGTTAAATTTTTCATTTCATAAATAAATATTTCTTTCCTCCGTAAGCACTCTTAATTTTTGCATCTTCTTATTGAGGTCGTGTTGTGTGATTTTGATCACAACCCAACACTACATCAAATGGAATCATAAAAAAAATTTATAGCTATAGGAGACAAAGGAACCGTGGGATTGTTAAAAGTGATATTGTGATTGCTTGGAAAAATATTATTGGAAAATATTTTTGCAAATGGGAGATTATTTTAATTGAATATATGGTTTGTCATCGTTGGATGCCAAGGGGGGAGAATCGGGCATTTTCTTTTAGTGATGACGATGAAAACACCTAGCTTAGTTCAACTCACTCCTCAAAAACATAAAAATACACACAATGATGACACTAACATTTGTCGATTCATTAATCCTAGAGGAATCCATCTCCCCACAGGAAGATCTAGAATCTACCGCATTAAGGTGTTTATGCATGTAGAAAAAGGTTCAAAGATTCTTAAAACCATGAAAATTCATGCACATGTCAAGGATGAACAAGCTTGTTTTGTGCATGAGTGAATAAAATCGATGTGAATTATAACTCATATAATTAATTGGGTTTTGGAAAAACCTTGAGTGTGAAAAACCATTTTCCGATGCTAATAGATGTAGTTGGATACATTGAATGTAGAAAACACATTTAGTAATGAAATTAACCGAATGTAGAGAAATAAAAACTAATGAGAATGCTTCCTGCATTTGAAAAAAATGAAGAAAATGGTTCCGCTAGATATATTTGCAGTCACTAAACCTAAAATGAAATGAACATATTCATGATATATCTAGGGAGTTATTTCAAAATATATTGAAAGAAAATGAACGAGTTATAATAAGACCGATGATTCAAATGGGAAGGTTCATACATTTCTAGATGCAAATCTTCTAGTTCGTACATGTTAAAATATGTCTCTAATGCATTTTGCTTTGCTATTAAGTGTATGGAATTTCAAGTACATATCGCTTTTTCCTGCTTTGGGATTTTCCAACTATTCAAGCACTAATAGAGCGACCAATCTTTGTTAATCTAGAAATTTATTCACCCTAGTTATTCAATGCCCATCTTTGCGAATTGATCGTTCGTACTTTTTTTTCTCGCATATTACATACTTGAATTACACATTGTAAACCCAAGTATAGATATGATATATTACCACAGAAGCTAGTGGAACACCGGGTCTAATCCTTAATAAATAGAACAACAACAATTTTGTTCCTTGTATGCAAATGGCTCTTTAATGGATGGTAGGTAGTGATATGTTGTGATGAAGATATGATTATTTTTTTTAAAGAAACTTTACAGATCCTCCCCATATTTCGTAGTAGCTTTGCCTTGAATGAAGTATTGGAACTTTTTTGATAGGTTACTTTCCGATTTTGTTAACTTTTGATACTAATTTTTATCAAGTATATCAAGCTTTCATATATTTTGAAAGTCTCACCCCAATGAAACTTGCGTATGAACTGCCAGTCTCCATGATGTATGTTTCCTTATGGGCCGATATCAAGATCCGAACAAATGATAGTTGAAAATGAATTCACTTGATACCTTGGAGAAAAAACATTGGAAGTGAAAATGTTGAGGTTGGGCATGTCCATATTTGAAAATGCACCACTTTTCATAAAATGTTACAAAACACATACCTGTCTACCTTTTTTCATTGGCTTGCATGATATTGATTCTAAATTTGGTAACAAAGATCATTGAAACTCAAAGGTCGACTCATATGTATGCCTTTCCATATAGTGACAAGTTTGACAAGTTTGAGAGTGACAAGATGTTGCTTCAAAACAAAGCTCTTTTGACAATCACTCTATTTCCATCTCTATCCTACCGCATGTAAGAATTTCCATGTTTACTATGATAAGTTATCCTATCAATGTCAATTATTTCTACACATCAAATTTCTCTCGTATAAAAATGATCTAATTTTCTAAAAAGCACCAACAAAGATGACATGTTCCATTATCCTCGATATATGTGCGCAAAGATACAAATTTTGTTATTTGATATTTCCATAGAGGATAATTATTGTTGTGAGCAATGTAAGTATAATAGTGCACACATCTTGAACTTGGACGTAATTTTTCTCCCCGATTGGTGGAGCCTGGAATTGTCGTGCGTTTTAGAACAAGTTAGTATTTTGGATGAGGAGTCATTCACTTTACATTGGAGAAGAATCATAAATCCAAAGTCACTTGTTGGAATGAGGCAGTAGTCATTTGTTAAAAGAGAACAAAGGAAACCTAGAACTAGAATTCGCTCGTTAATTAGGGAGAAGAGTCTTTATGAAGTAGAAAACTTGAATTCCAATTTGAATAGTTGTAGCAAAATTCTATAAACCAACAAATATTGATTTTTCATAAAATAGAAATTCAATGTGTTAAAACAATTGATGTTGTCGTGAATGAACAAAAGGCTAGTTAGTAGTGTTAGAACCACCATATAAATATTGTCGTGAATACTCACTTAGTTGCAAGCCTTTGTACCCGTAACCAAATCGTAATACTAACATATCCATGTACATAATCCTTTCAAAATAGATGCCAAATTGGATGGTATGTTATTTAAAAAAGGAAATGCCAATGTTGAGTTCAATAATTGGCTGATCCAATTTCGCATTTTCTTTGAAACATGGGGTTTCACCAATGCTAAAAGGATGATTCTTACAAGTTGAAAACAATAGGGATTGTACTAAGAAGTTGTGGGATGACATTAGTGGAGCGTAGTGTATTATTTTTCTCTTGTTGATCAAAGAGTATTTTATTATTCCCTCTTCCTCAATTTTGCACATGTAGTACCCATCATCCGTCTCCTTGCTCGTTGCGTGGCAAGAAGGTTGGAGGACATGGCAACTCGGGGTTTCTGCCGCGAAGGAGGAACTTGTAGTCCATATTGTTCCATCTGGCCTCCCGGTCCCATCGGCCACCTTCACCGCGTTCGCAGTTGTCACCGGAATCTTTACATCGCCGGGAGGTGTTGCAGACCAGGAGAGCCTTCATCTTATGAGGGAAGAAAGAAGTCTCAGGAGGAATGGCAGACGACGCGCCCTTTCTTGTTGTGGGAGATGGAGGGTGTCCAAACAAGAGTAGCGAGGCTACAAGAGAGAGCTGGGCATTCGTTGACAGGGGAGGTTCCCATCATGCTCATTCCGGGGCCTAACAGAAAAAGTGTCTTGTGTCACGACCCCGGGAGAATGAAAGCGAGGATGAAGGCTAGCCACGCCCCAACTTCTTTACACCTCATTCTCGTGGCGTCAAGGCACACCGTTCAAGGAGCTAAGCCAGGATCGGAGGGGGCCGTAGAAACACAAGAGAAGAACAACCGAGAGGGAAGGATGAGTCAAGCGATCGAGGACTCGTACCGCAGGTGGAGGGAAATTAACAGTAAAATGCATCGAGAGCAAGCAAGAGGGTCGAAGTGAGACGAAAGGGCCTAGGTGATGGGTTTAATGTGGCCATGGTGCGGGCTCAATGAGCGTGGTGAGTCGTACGTCGAGGAGAAGGTAAGAGGTTTGTTAATGTAGCCCCTCATTCTAGCATTTATCGTGCCTCTTATTTCCATAAAGGGCCACGTGAGTAGCTAAATGTCTCTCCACATGGTCGCTGGCTCACTAAATAACCGGTGGGCACCTTCATCCGTGGGGGAACATATATTTGTGCACCAAAAGAGATGTATTCATGTTTGAGTGCTTCGTCATCCAAGGAGGAGAGAGTGATAGAGCTTTCGAGAGGACATTGTGTGAGACTCCTCGTTGGCTAACAGATCAACAAACTTATCAACAAGCCGAATGTGCTTGAAGTCGATTGCCGAGTGGTTGTGAATCCATTATTTCAGGAGGTGATTCGAGTTTCTATGCCGCCCTCCGAGACATATTTTTGCGTAAGATCCGAAGCCTGAAGGCGAGTGGTCATGTCAATGACGATTTCAGTCGCCTTAAATCGCCATAAGGAAGAAATTGTTTTCTCGAGCCACTAGGAGCCCTTGAACATTCCCTCAAGCTTTGTAGACGACAGGTCCCATCCCAAAGAACTCAAGAAGATCATAAGCACATCGCTACCGACCCCCGAAAGCTCCACCGAACCCGCATCTCCCGGTTCCCTTTTGGATGTCCCATCAAAATTGAGTCAAGAGCCCTTGCAGAGGGGGAGTCCAAGAACAAGGGGAGTGGGGATTGGTTTGGAAGGGGCTCAAAGATTGGGAAAGAGTGAGCATGAGATTTCGCTAGCTCAAAATGATTTTTTCCGGATGAGTGGGGAGACTGTGAGCCTCGCCATCGTTGGAGGGGCCAAGGTTTCCTTTTAAGATTGTTGCGTGCATGGAGTTCTAAAGGATGTCGAAGAGGGGTGCTCGCATCCTCGAATATTTTGTGCCTTCATTATTTCCAACAGTCGAGAGGATGTGTACCAGGGATGATGGTCCGCAGGGTATTAAGAATTTAAATGCAGGTAAGGAGGGCAACTTCAGGCTCGGGATGTGTTGATTATGTTTCCGAAATTTTTGTTTCCGATCGCTCAAGCCACCGCACCGGCTTGTGCCAAAGAGTAATAGTGAGGGTTCACCATTGAAGAGGTGCTCGCTAGTTTCTTCCTTAGTTCCACACCAGAATTGGGAAGGAAGCAATAAACTCCCTTCCGCAAAGATTATTCCATGAGGATTTGCTCTTTTTCACCGAAGAGCCAAAGGAAAGTAGAAATACTAGCCATATTTCGACGCGTATTTTCTCCCCAAATTATATCTTCGTTGATTAGGGAGGTTGGGGAGGAGAAATCGTGTTACTTTTCGATCGAGAAATTTCATTGAGGTGTAACCCTGGCCAAAATTACATCGGGCCCCCATCTCCGCTCAAAGGGGATTCTCCATTTATCTCGATCCCCACATGATGTCATTCATGAGATGAAGACCGTGATGCTCCTCGGGAATTGATCTCGCCGAGAGCCCTTATGAAATCGGGGAGGGATCTGCATGTTGCTCTCATGATTCCCAAAAGCGATTGATCCGTTGTTGGCTCGGTGCACTAGGATGCCCTACCAATCGCAGTTGGGGAAGAGGTAATTAATTTGGGCATTTGTCGTCAAGAATCATTCAAGAAATTTTCTTGATTTCGACCTCACTTCCTCAAAACTATGGTCTCTGTCAGAGGCCTCGTGCTACTTAGCTTTCGAGGTGAGAGACCCATCTCTTCTTGGCCGTAAAATTGAATGAGATCTATGATTGGCCAATTGTCAAGATATTTGGAGATCCAAAGTCACACTTTCAAGGGATTTCTCGACTAAACCATCGCCACCAAATTTTTTCTCCCATGACTTCATTACTGCGTCGAGGATCTCTTAAGCTTCAGCTCCACCCAAGACTTTTTTGGGCGCACACATATTTCCGCTGACCAACGTTCATTTCCTCTTATCCTTTTTTTGCTTCCCCAAAGGAAATTGCGTTGAAGATTTCTAATAGGCTTTATATCCATTTAGGAGCAAACAGACACAGAAAAAAGTTATAGAGGCATGGATTGGAGAATGAATTTTACCAGATGAGGTAAATCAGAAGAAGATCGAGGGGTGGATGGGTCCAAAGAAAAATGCGGGTCTCCGCCCATCAAGAAATATTTTCAGGAGACATGCTTAATGGCGAAATTAGTGAGGTGCTCGGGATACTGGAGGGAAGGGAGGAGATTATAACCTTAATGTGAGAACATTGCATTGTGTGAGGAGAGGGCATTTAAGAAGAACATATGATTTTGTCTTATTGATGGAAGTTCTAGCCGGGCAGGGAGAAGTGCTCCGTAATGGTCTTGAAGGGGAGGTGGCCGTACAAGAGGGTGACCGAAGAGCATGTTATCGTCAATGAACCACCGGTGGGTTATAGGAGGATGACAAAGAAGGTAGAGCCTTTAATGGATCTCATATGACATGGGATTCAAGGAGTTCTCGTGTTTTCGACCATCAGATGAAGAGAAAGGAGAAAGAGGGTCCCTCTATGGATTCTCTAGAAGGAGAGAAGGCTAGAGATCGATTGAGCGGTAATGGAATATATCGTAATAATGAGGCTCATTATCCATCGTATCCAAGTTTGGATTGAATCCAAAGGTCACGCATTTGTTGAACATAATCCCGCTGAGTTTATTGAAGGCCTTGGAAAGGTCGCATCTTTAGGAACACACCGGAATCTTATAGGTCTTCAAGGAATGCGCAACTCGTGGTGAGAATGATGTCGTTGAGTACATGTATTCCTTCAATACAGCCGCTTTTTTCGGAGACACGAGAAGGGCAGAAAGGCTTTAGGTGATTAGAAATCACATTGGAGACCAACTTAGAGCACAAGAACATCACAGAGGGTTGTGGGTCCGTATTTCGGGAGTCATCGCTCCTCCTTGGGAATGACAGTGATGAAGGTGGCATTGAGAGTCGGGGACATCCGTAAAGGTACTGATCCGGATTTCTTCTACCATTTCCCGTATTTCAACCTTGATATCTTCCCGTAAAAAGGGAAGAAATTATTGGTGCAAAGCCGTCTAGCCTGTGGGCTTTCCCCCGCTTTGAGTCGAGCTTGCTACCGATGCACTTCCCATTCGAACTGTACCGAGCAGCATTTGGTTGTGTTTCGTCGTGATCGTGAAGGATATGCTGAATGATGTCACATACTTTCGGCGTCCAAATGGGGCTCCGCGAGAGTCTCCTCGAAGTGATTGAGAAGTTTCGTTCAATCTCCTCGTGTACTTAGGGTTTTTACCCCGAGCATTTTTTAGGATGGAGATTCGATCGACCATTCTTCTCCATCGGTATATTGATGGAAAATTTTTCGTGTTCTTTTCTCTCTTTGAGCCATCCTGACTGATTTTTTTTCCGCAGGATCTCTCCTACACCTCGTTCTTCGATTTGCCCTTGAGCCGTCGCTTCTCCCGTTTTTCCATTCCCTCTCGTGCATCCAACAGGAGTTTTTTGAAGGTCGTGTATATTCGTTCTGGGCCGGATTCTAAAATGTTACGTTGCACGTCGTTCCAATGCTTTAATCGCTCGATGATATTGAGTTTTTGTCGAACTTTGAAGCATGTCGCAGCCTTCAATGGGGGATGATGTTACCACCATTCGAATACCATCTTTCAAGCTCGTGGGTAGAAAATTGCTCAAACCGGAATGGTTTGCGACCGTTCGGCCCTCCCATTGCGTGGCCGAATGGGCCAATGATTGGATCCCCCGCTCATAGGAGGATGGTGGAGAACATATTCCCTCACATGGATGACAAGAATCCTACGAAATGAGGAAGTGATCCAATTTGGAAGCACACGGGCAACCACTCTCACGATCGTTCCGGCGGTGGATCCCGCTTGCGTGGGGACATCAATAAGATGACGATATAAATTTCTTTGGAACTTTAGGATCTCTCTGCCTCCAAGTGCATGCATCCCTCGCACTTTTCTTCCCGAGGTCATGATCATGTTGAAGTCACTCTCTAGGATCCGTGCGGGTGGGGGTTTCGAGCAAAGAGGAAGCCATGTCATCTAAAACCCGGATTTTTCGCGTAAATTTGGGGGAAGTAGACATCAGTGCTCCATAGAATAGTACCAATGAGATGGAAAGTGGCTTGAATGAAGTGTTAGGAGGATCGTGATGAGATGAGGGTTGGGTTCTGCAGGAAAGACTCCCGCAGGCTCCAATCGCATCGACAACTATGGTGTTATAGTTGGCCAAAGCTCGGACAGAATAGATGCAAGGTGAGCGAGAGCATTTGGTTTCTTTAATAAAGAAGATGGATGGATTACTTCTTTACATGATTTTTTTTATCATACGTAACTTTTGAGGTTGTTAATCCCCCCGTATATTCTGTGAGGTGAGCTTCATCATGTATGAGAGTTCGATTCGTTGTAGCCTTGAAGAACTTTTGTCAACTTTGGGTATCTATCAGATTTAACTAGTCGATCCTCAGATTATCAATCTTTGTGGTGTCCGTTGTTCTTCTGCTTTCGATTCTCGATGATATCTGGCGTTTCTTAGAACATGTTCTCCTTGGATCCCTAATTGAAGTTTCTTATTAGCCAGGCTGTTAGCGGCTTCTCCAAATTTGCTGATCCGTCTTGAAGGATAGTGATATTCCTCGGATTTGCAAAGCTTTTTTCAGCCCTATGAGACTCCAGATCCTCAAAGTCGGCGGGTTTCCGATTCCTCGTTCCGTGCAGGAGATGAAGCCGGGGTTGCTTACCATATTTCTAGGGTAAATGGCCGACTAGTGGATCGAGGGTCGATTTCCATGTCAACTGGGTTTCGAGGGGCAAAGTCTAAGACCGAGAGATGATGTGGTTAGGATATCAAGATGTTTATTCTTCGATCAAGCCGCGCGGCTTGTTGCACCCGATCGTCGTGCAATGGGATATCGAGGGGAGGTAAGACCCAAAAGGCGGGAGGGATTGGTGGTGGCTTCCGGGGGGAATAGTGGGTTGGTTCCTTTTCCGATTCATGGTTGGCGGTGAGGCGGGAAATCACATCGGTGGAAGGCCGTGAGGGGCTAGGGCTGCTGGAGCTTTTCTTTGCATGCCTTTTTCATGGGGCCACTATGGGGCCATCCGGATCTAGAGCAAGGTGGTCACCCGAGGCTTAGTATGAGTTCCGAGGACAATACTTGAACAAGTGGCCATGCTTATGACATTTAAAACAATGGAAGGGAACACGTTCACAATCGATAGATCAATCCATTCGGCATATTCATGCCACAGACTTACCGAACCGGGGGAGAGCTTTTTGTGAGATGCATGTAAGCACATGCGGGTGTACGCAATGTATCTCGTCAGGTTTTGTTTCTTCCGTGATTTCGCGGAAGGATCCTGGTGATATTTCGACGAAGCCGAGGTTATTTCTTCCTGGGGCTGGCCTTGCAGAGAGAACAGAGGCATCCATGCTAGTGCTCAGTTAAATTCTTCTTTACAAGAGTTGAAGCGCCACCCAATCCTTTCGAAGAAACAACCCCATTGCATTGAAGAAGTAAGGCCTCCATCCATGATGCAATTCTTGTCTTCAAGGCAAGTAAAAATGATGTTGAAGAAGCCTTTAGGGCTTCCAACAAGACAACCTGGCCCTTTGGCTTCCATTTGGCATTGATCCAACCACAGAGTGGCTTTTTTAGCAGGCCAAAACACAATTAATTTTTCCTATTAGGGCATGATCGTGCATAATACCAAATTATGTTGTTGATTCGTTCAATGGGGAAATGGATCTCGTGCCTCGTTCGATTGGGATGGTGGAGTGTCACCAGTGCGCACCGCGTAGCGTTTCCCTCTTTGGCCTTATTCACTTGGTTTGCCTCAGCTTTGGCAACGCTTAATCGCATTGCTCGGGTTGATGAAGAAGTGTCGTATTTGATTAGGATGGCGTAGTCGCTGGAGCCTGCAACAGGGGGCCGTGATTCAGCGTCTAACATGTCGATGGAGTGCTTCGTATAGAAAATCACGATCAAACGAGCGTATGTATGGATCAAGAACCTTGACGATGCCCAACACAGGCGCGGAAGAAACCTTGGGTTTCGTGTCATGACTCAAATCATCTCCGTTCTCGATCGCTCCGCCCCGCTCTCGCCCAATATTAGTTTTATACTTTACTATTATGTATTATTTTTACAGTAAAAGAGATTATTAATAACCCCTGGAGTACTTCGTTGAGTAAGTTGGTTTTCCGTTTATGCAATTTTTGCATCGAATCAAAGTTTCTTACATTGGATCCATACTCTATAAATGGAAATGATCAAGCAGAGGGTCTATAGTTTATTTTTCTCTCAGTATTCATCATTAGTGCCGATGGGTTTCCGCTATAGGCCACTTCTCATGTTTGTTAGGAGAAATTTTGTTCCGAGATCCGTTATTTGTTTTGAGAGTGGTTAGCATTTTGAGCGCTAGCTCGCTTACACCGCCACCGATTTACTACCGATCTACGTAGCCCTTAAATGATAGGTAACCTCTACTATTTTTGTTGACACTTCGTGATTTCTACGTCCGACAACCCAACTTCAAGTCATATTTTTGTTCAAGACTCAAACCACTAATAAAAAACCTCAACATTTGTTATGACAGTTGATGGAAATTTGATGTGATAGGATTCAACCCGTGACCTCGCCTTTTGAAGTGCATCATCCTACCCGCTTCATCAAACTATTATGAATCTATGTCCCTTCTGGTTAACTCTTTTGAGGAAACTAAGTTCAGCTAGTTCCCCGACCCCACACAAACTCAAGCCTATTTATAATTTCAATTTTTGAGTATGACCTATACTTCAAAGTAAAATGTGGTTTGAGTGAGATTGAGCAGCCTCCTCATGAGTCCCATTTTCTTCTATGAAATCGACAAAAAATGAAAAAAATACCATTTACCATGTTTTTGGACTTTATTTTTACAGACAACCAACAGCGTGGCCCACTATCCAGAATCTAAGCGTTTTGTAATATGGAAGGCAAATTTACGTATTTTTAAAATGAGCCATTATTAAAAATTTTCATTATATGGACATCACAACATTCTCTAATTATTCCAAGGGTAGAATATGTATACCTTTGTAGACTTTCTAGATTTTAATGTCAAATTGTCACAAGAAAAGGTGCTCCTTGTCCCATAAACAAGGGGTCACATACACCAATTTGGTGTCTCGATTAACCATAACTTTAAAATTATATTATTGTTATAATACTTTTTCCCTAAATTGTATTTTCTTTTTTAATTTCCCAAGAACTCTCAAGTTTTCCGAGTTCATGGTTGGTTTTAATGCAGTAACGCTTTCCCTGCTCTCACCATTAAATGATCGAAATATCTCTCCTAGCTCTATTAAGAAGTAGGAATCGGCACTCGAGGCTCAAGTATTTGGAATCAGTTTATATGGAATGATTTTTTTTGTTGCTCACACATACCCTCCAATTTTAATGAAATTGCCAGTAAAAGTACTGAAAATGAGGCAGTAAATTCAGTTACAGACCCATGGCTTCCTTATTTAGTGAAATGTATATTTTTATGAAGGTAATGATAGAATCTTATCTTGAATATCTTTGCAACCATGCTTATGTGGAATGATTTTTTTTGTTGCTCAAGACAACACCCTCCAATTTTAAAGAAATTGATATGAAAGCCTTAAAATGATAAGTAAAAAGTTGATGATGTGGACTCATGTTTTCGCTTAGCAGCTAAGTACCTACGAAGGTCATGATAGATATCTTCTGTCAGCTAATACCTACAATATTAGGTATGGGAGAGCATGGTGCTCTTGATTAAGTGGCAAACCTTCTTACATGATAGAATCCAATCTTGTACATGATAATCCGTCCTAAAATGTCGCAATCAGCTTGTTGGATGCATCCTATTCCATAGGATATTTTCCAAGATGATCCTGTGCTCCACTAGATGAAGTGGATATGATGTTGGCACCACAACATCCAAAACTTGATCTGATATATTATCCATGTTTCCACCCTTATTCTCGCTGTGGACTTATAACATAGGATAAAATGGTTGTTCATGTGAATTATAAACATATCCATTTTAGGTTATATTCTAAAGTTATATTGGTTTCATTAATTGTACTATTCTCAATTTTTGACATTAAAATATGGGAGAGAGCTATATTGGATTTAAAATTGAAAAATATTTAGGTGGGGCCATTTAATTTAGACAATCTACCGACTATGCTTATGAAGCCTATTACTACCAAATAATTAAGAATTATTATGCACTCTCTAGGATATAATCCAACCGAAGATGAATTACATGATATGATCGCTGGAAGGGATGTCGATGGAAATGGGACAATCGATTTTCTCGGAGTTCCCCGAATCTCATGGCTCGAAAGATGAAAGTAGGATTCTAGTGTTCTTTACTGTCATTTATGAAGTTTTTGCATTTGATATTTTCTTTTTTGATTTTTCATATCATTGTGATGTATTTAGATATTTCCTTTTCTCTCTCATGGCTCGAAAGATAAAGGTAGGGTTCCATGTTCTTTTTACCAATTATTTATGAATTTCTACATTTATTCTCTTTGTTTTTTCATCATTGTGATGTATTTAGATATTTTCTTCAATCCTCGCTTATTTTTCACATATCCTTGGTAATGGAAAACATTTCCTTTGATTCGGAAGTTATGAACCCTAATTTTGCATGATTTTGGCAAAGCCCACTTGGAGTTGGGGGCTTTGAAATTATATCGAAGCATATTGACATGACCGTGGATCTCTATTCAATCGGGATTAGAAACTCGGGTCATTGTTGTTTTTATTTTTCCCTATGTGTTCATAGTCCCTTTGGAGATCCGTGTTACACGACAGCACACAAGTTTACATACTGGTCCAGATGTCTAGAATTTCCCTAATTTTTAATTTGAATATTTACGCGATAAAGGAAAGACAAAGGTCCCAGTAATGATAAAAAGTGTCACCCAAAAACAAACAACATTGATATTTTTCTTTCATTCATCCCGTAACATATTGCGCTTGTTGTCATCAATGCTCTTCTTCCATATGTTATCCACTTGGCGAAATTTCCTTAGTAATATTTGGTGCATTTTTCTAGTTACAAGCTCATTTATAGGCTATAAATGTATTTAGAGTTTCAATTTTAATTGCATTCAATTGCACATACTGAGTCTCTTATACTTAACTATTTCCCTCCAACCACTTTTCATAACTTCCATAACAATTAGGGAGGGACCCGCATCTTCGATGTTGTTTTTGTTTGTTTAGTAAAATATTATCTAGACTTTAACTTATTGGAAGTTTTAAGAATTTATAATCGATAAAGTTTCAAGATCTAATTTTGCAAGTTTAATTTTTTAAAGGGTGTTAGCTCAATGGAAGAACTTGCTTACAAGCAGGATATTGGTGGTCTAATTTCATTATGCGTGATATTAATATGGAATGGTAATAATAGGTTTTTGGTGATGGAGGCTCTTTTGAACATCACTAATGAGCTTACAGACATTTTTCGACCCTCACCAAAATATGAAATGGTGGCGGTCAATGAACCACTATATATATGCATCAATAGTGACTACCATGAAAGGTCCATCACCATAATTTGTTGTTGAAGTATGAATGGTGATACCATGTTTGTCATTATACTCATTATCCATTATGGAACTTGAAGTCACCAATGAGCTTATCATGACAGTTTGACCTCACCAAATATGAAATGGAGAAAACCACCCAACGTCACCATATATGCACCAATAGTGATAGCCATGAATTTCCATCACAATAAATCTTTGTTGTTCATATGAAAAATGGGTGAGTTACCACTATTTTTCATTATAATCAATATTCGTGATAGACCTTTAATGGCACCACAACACCCATACTTTTGGCGATGCCACCTTTGTTGATGTTCAGCCTTTTGGTGACCGAGGCTATGGTTTTTCACTATTGCCTGCAGTGAACAGGACACCACTATCCATCATTATAAATCATTATTACAGTGAACCTTAATGTCACCACAACACCTATATACTTCCCGCGATGCCACCTTTGGTGACATTTAGTTTCGGTGACGAAGGCTCTTTTGACCGTCGCCAATGACCTTATGCTAAATTTTTTCTCCTCACCCAATGTCCTTTTTTTCTTGTAGAAGTTTATTTCGTTAACACCTTGGTTCATATCATCTCCTCTTTTTTTCTCGTTTTATTAGCTTTCGAGTTCAAATTTCTCGTAAATATGGAAAAAGTCCACTTGCTCAAATTGAAATATTGAGTGCTTAGATTATTTGGATTAGAGGAGAATTTAGAGAAAATATCCTTCTCGCTTTGTGAACTAATGAATGGCTAAACATGATTAACCAAAGATAGTTATTCGGAATTATTGTTTCCAGAAATCGGCAAGATCTAAATTTTCCAAAGGCCAGATTACTCCACTTAATTATTTTTCACTCTATCAATACCCCATGCAAATTGCATTAGTTTTTCTTTAGGTCAGCAATGATCCCTCCCCTTCATACCTCCCTCAATGCCCACATGACTATATTAACAACAATTAAAATATTTTATTTTTGAACGAAACTAATTTCATTTCTATTTTCTATTTAAGAATTTTCACACAATTATTTGTTAACTTGATGTTCTAATCTACTTCCACCATTAAACCCATATTTTTATAGGACTCAATGCGCATTCATTAAAATTTTTAGTAAATAGCTCTCTTTTTTCACCTAATGTGCTTTTTGGGAAATAGGGTATTCCATATAGAATGAACACTGACAACCACTCAAAAACTAGATTAGAATCAATAATCGCTAATATTTCTACATGGTTAAAACCATTTGAGAAGGAAATGGTTCACGACCCCAACTAACGTGGACTTGAGGAAATTTTATTAATGAAAACAAAATTATTTTACATAACAGTAGTTCCCATAATTAATCGTCAATGATGACCCTCTGATATTTCCTTTAAATATATATCATGGACTATTAGATGTTAAGTCACAGAACAATATCCATTAGTATTGAGGAGAATATGACATTCTATTGTTTAATGTATAAAAAATAGTAGTGATTGTAGATTACAATGCAATAATGAATACTAAAGAACATAATTTTACCTAATAGAAACATCATAATGTTTAACTTAATCAATTATTAAGTGTGTAAACATTGCTAAATATCCCCCTTAAGAACAATTTCCAGATAGGACCCAAGGATTTACAAAGGTGATACAATAGGAAAAGGAAGGAGGCATTAGAGAATATCTCAATGAAAACTGTAAACTCCTAAACATCGAACTTTAGAAAAAACTCACTTGTGTAATAGAATTTGGTTAAATGGCGCAATTTTACTCCACCGTAGTGGAAACAAATTTTTGGAAAACCTCGATCATAAATGAGTTTTTCCATGAAATGTATGTGTAGTCAAATTTTTTTCCCATGTCGATGCTAAATTGACCTCGTGCTTCAATGGAACTCGCATTGTTGCATGAGAGGATGGTTAGATGTTTTTTGGAATCCAAACTATGAAAGTATCTCTCTAAGTGAGAAAAGATTTCGACGGCATTAGCGTATATTAATTACATATATCCATTTAAATATGATAAGTTTTATTTATTTTGAAGAGGTAAAGCTTCCCAAGTATCATTCGCTATCAAGTAACAAAATATTCTTCATTCATTTTTATTTTCATATGGGTGTCCTTAATCTCGCACACATGTTTTTGGAATACTATTCTTTGAAAATTGATCCAAAAGAGATGATGTTTTATAATTAGGAATTAGCATGACATTGATCTTTAGGATCATCGACAATGTCATTAAATGTTCATGTGTTGAATGGAATCATTTGGGAACTTCGGTGATGATGTAGTTTCATGTTCAATCTAATCATCTTTGTGAAATGTGAGCAAGCGAGGTGGAAGCTTCTATCTTGTTTCATCATTTGGAGAATAAACCAAAATATTAAGAGTAAGGGTACAAACGGGGCTTAAGATGGATTACAAACCAAAAGGGAAATACTCATCAAAATTAGGCTCATAGGACAAGATTTTTTCACTAAATTTAACATCTCTTATAATTATTATTTCAACAATGGAGTGAGTTTAAATAAGTCTATAACCTTTTAAATTTTTACAATATCCAACAAAAAGACACTTCTCCTACTTTTGTGTTGTAAATATTTCTGCTTTTTCATTAGGAATGTGAGCCCATGTTACGTACTAAAGATACATAAGTGGTTTACATTTGGCTTAGTTTTAGTCCATGCTTCATTTGGTGTTACATTGCTTTAGCGCCTTTGTGGGAGTGTTATTTACTATGTAATTTTCATAGTTGACGCCTTTCACACAACAATGTACGTTTAATTCCCCAGCCATGGAATCAATAATTAACTATTCCATTTAATGTGCGGTTCTATATTTTTGAAACACCATTTTGTTGTTGTTTATTTCTTAATAGTATGTTGCATTTGAATTCGTATGCAGCGTTGAGTTGTGAATTTATTTTTTAGATATTCAAATCCATTATTTTTTTTCTTAACCTTTGTAGTTGATGTCTAGATTATTTTTAATCACAAGCCTTTGTTGATGGGCGACAAGTCAAAACTTTTTCATTAAGTTTTAAGGAATAAACGCAGCAGTTTTTAGAGAAGAAAACCCACATGAATTTAGGCACCATGGAATAATTTGTTTAATCCAAAATAATAAAAATAGAATATCTAAAAAATGTGACAACACGATCAATTATTCCAACTAAACCGAGTACCTTGTTCAAGTAAACATGTAATTCCATAAATGAGCAACAAACTTCAATAACCACTTGTAAAAATTAAATAAAAATCATAATGCTAATATTTTTACATTATTAAAGCCCCATAAGAGGGAAAAAATCCACTGCCATATCCAACATGACCACTTGAGGCAATTTATTAATGTAAAAGAAAATATTTTACATAAGCGAGTTCTCACAATCAATCATCAGCCATGAACTTCCATTCCATTTAAATAGAGATTATAGACCAATAAGGTTTTAAGCCACAAATTACTAGTGTAATATTTCAAATTTAGCATGCAGCTAATTGGAATATTAATTTTTTCTTGCTACACCTAGGAGATGAATAAATGGGTGTAGAGGCCCATACATTTCAGAAATAGGAATAAAATCCCTCATAATTTGAAAAGGAATTTTCATAGGAGCTGGTTTTCACACCCTCATTTGTGAAAAGGGAATTTTTCATGTGGACAAGGTCAAGTTTGGCCAAGTCAACAACGCTGGGATAAGAGGTGGAGATCATATTTGGAGACAACGCAGAGATAGTGGGAGGAAGATTCCTTGGTGGAGGAAACCCTAATGAGTGGGACCCAAGGTGAGAGGGCTTCCATTTGTATAATATGAGGGCAAGGAAGCCATAGCAAGTCATGTTATGTATTATTGATTTTATGGTTTATATGACCCTTGTGCATTCTTCAGTTGTTTAGTTGAGATTGCTGTGTTGCTTAGCACCGGGTGTTCCCGAGTGGGAATCCCATCTCCTTTCTTGAGAGGCCTCTTGGAGGAGCATTGTACTTCAATTTTCCACACTCAGGCTTAAGGCTAAGCATCAGTCTTTAGCTACCACATTGTTTCTGGAGGAGGTAGTGTTGTGTTGCAGGGTGTTGCAGTGGAGGGTTAAGAAACCTATTTCCAGAGCTAGTTTTTCATAGGAGGAAGCATTCCTCTCTTTGGGAGATTAGTAAGGGAGATCTTGGAACATATTTTCGTATATTGGAACTTGGCCAAAGTAGTTCCATCACCTACAGCGTATTCCCTTGAAGGAACTGCGTCATTTTTTGCAATTTTGCAGTGAAAGGGTTAAAACCCTTGTTTTTGAGCTAGTTTCTTAGGGAAAGGGCCAACCCTTCTCCCGAAAAGCTAGTATGAAGCATCCTCATCTAGTTTTTGTATCATTGAGCTATATGTATGCAGAGCTACAGTAAGGCTGCGTTATTCTAGATTTAGATCTGTAGATTTACTCTCTTGTACTCATGCTTTCAAAAAACCTTTGTCGGGTTATTTGAATAATGTATTAAGGAGACTAGATCTCTATTTTTCTCAGCTCTTTGCTTGATAAAAATCTAGATCTATTCTTTTTATCATATTGTATCAGAAAATCCTCATATAATCATGTTGTAACTTGCTTCAGAAATTCTTCATGGTATAAGTCATGGGGTTTGGATGTTTTTTTAAGCCATATCGAGGCGAGGAGATTTGTTTAACCAAGCTAGAGGGATTTGTTTCTGATCCCCTTCTATATATGAGGGCCATAATACATAAAATAAGGGATATAAGCGTTATTTCTCACTGTTATAACGTAATTTTTTGGAAATAACTTTTTTATGGTTTATATTGCTGCTTTTCCCATTTTGGGATATTACAACTAGCCATTAGTATTTAGGAGAATATGAGGCATCTCATCACTCTATGTCTAAAACATATCATGACCATGATATTACAATGAAATTAATGCATACTAAAAATACATACTTTTACCTAATAGATACATTATACGAGGTTGAACATAACTAACTTCTAAGTGTATAAATATCCTAACAAACCATATCGTACAATATTAATATAGTGATTGTATTATGAATATTTATCCCTCTATGACATCATCTATTCCAAATAATTGATCACTACGCTCGTTACATAAAGGTTCAATGTGGAAATCCTTAATTGTGGAGATATTTTCCGTTATGTACACTCCCATAATTTATGTGATGGATTTATAGAAGAATTTTTTCCTAATGCATTGTGGATGACCAAAAATCTGTTTTCAAGTCCTGAATTCTTTGAATAGGAATGTCCAAATATTTATATATTGTCTCTCTACAAATTATCTTAAGATGCAAATATTTATCACATCCTTATAATTCTCCTCATTTCAAAGTGAAATATATATTTCTAATCCATTCTTTATTTAATCCATATCAAAATGTGTCCTTAAAAACAGATCTAACAATTGAGGCTACCCCATTGGCATGTCTGTAGTATTATTAGGAAAAAGGAATGTCATAGTAATATGAGGTGACCACTTTTCATCCCGAAGTGAGGTGTCATATTGCATAAGTGGGATGTAATAAATGAGTTATAATTTGAAGAATTTACATCCTTTTATATCAGTGATTTTTTTGTAACCATCCAAAAGGTTTGGTTCCATAAACTTCTTGAGGTAAGAAATTCCATCAATTAAAATTGGACAAAGGAACTATAATCCTAACATTTATTTTAAGTGTCAATCCTATTTAGCAAGAAAATATGTATTTGCACATTAATTTAACTAATAATATCCTATAATTTCTACTAATATCTCATGTGTTTGTTCCATGAGGAGGAACCCAACTTCAACAATGTCAAACACCATCCTTCATGTTAAAATGGGTAAAATGAAAAAATATGGTTATTTTTTTCTTTAACTTCCCACACAATTATCCATTTGTAACATTGATATTGTTTACAATTTTATAATTAATTTACAATTTTTTGTATTATAAACACTTGTTTCATGTGCTTGCACATCGTCTTGCCTACATATTAGATACTTTTGATGAAATTGCTTCATGTGCTTGCACTTGTGTTATTTTGATGAAATTGCTCCTGATGCTATATGAATTTTAGTGCCCAGCATTTGGCCCCCCACCTACAACAACTTTTTTTTCTTCTACAAGAATAATATTACAGAGAATTGGTCAAATAACATTTCCATTGGATACCCTTTGACGTTGGTAAAATGCTCCCAAAACTAAACAAATAGAGATATCATTAAATAAAATCACACTCCAAAGAATGAGCATTACAAACAATTACATGGCTATTTATTTAGGATGGAAGAAATCTCTCGAATCTCTTCAAGAGAAAATTCTTCCTGGATATTTGGAGGAAGTTTAGAATTATCCTCTCAACTTTAGGAACCTATCCTAACTTCCTAATCTCCAAATTAATTCTAGAACCACTAAAATTCTAGAAAATTCTATATTTTCCAAATTAAATAATTACAAAAAATTAAAATGTGTGATGCTCCTGCATCATACTACTAGGGAAGAAAAAAGATAAAATCATATGTTTTTCTTCTGAAGTTATTCAATATTGGTACCATATTTTGAAATCTTTTCTTCTGCCATCCAAGTAGCATATTCAATTGGTTGATTCTTCCATTTTACCAAGTATTCAAGATATTCTTTCTTCCTAGTCCTTATAGCCACTCTTTTATCGATGATGAATATAATATGCTTTGTTGGTGTTGAAGGAAGTTCTTTCTCCCAATGAAACTTGTCACTAATGGGTTCATCTATAAGATCATTTATTGGTGCCTTAAAGGGGTATAGATCTGAAACATTAAATATTGGTGAAATTTCAAACCTTTGGGTAGTTATAATTGATAAGCAGTTGGGGAAAATTTACTCAAAATTTTGCATGGTCCAATATTTTTCAGTTTTAACTTATTATATTCCCCTTTAGGAAATATTTCTTTCCGAAGATCTGCCATAACCAAGTCTCCAACATTAAATTATAACTGTCTTCT
This sequence comes from Pinus albicaulis, assembly GCA_034641835.2. Taxonomy (NCBI): domain Eukaryota; kingdom Viridiplantae; phylum Streptophyta; class Pinopsida; order Pinales; family Pinaceae; genus Pinus; species Pinus albicaulis. The sequence goes on from CM076576.1 coordinate 677,962,737, forward strand.
TTTGGAATCTGCTCTTTCTTTATACTTGTTTTTGTTGCTTGACTATGTTCTGTATTTCATGTATACTAGCTGAAAAATATTCACCATATGCACATCTGAATTGCTGCTTTCCCAAGTTCCTCAATTCATAAATTACTCCTAGATGCATGCCATATACAATTTAAATGAACTCAATCTAGTTCTTTTTTTGGGTGAATCGTTATATGAAAATTCTGCCTGAGCAAGTACCTGATCCCACTGTTTGGAATGTTCAATTACCAAACTCCTCAAGATATTTCCAAGGCTTCTATTTACCACTTCTATCTGACCATCAGTCTCAGGATGATATGTTGAGTTTAAATTTATATATTTTCCCAAATTTTCCCATAGAGTTCTCAAAAAAAGACCCACAAACTTAGTGTCACAATCAGAAAAAAATACTTGTGGGTAATCCATAAAATCTAACTATTTCTTTAAAGAACATGTTTGCTATGTTAGTTTCATCATTTGTTTTTTTACAAGCTATAAAGTTTTCCATTTTTGAGAATATGTCAACAACAACAAATATTGAGTCACTTATTTTTTGTGTTTTGGGCAGTACTAGTACAAAATCCATGCTTATAAACTCCCATGGTCGATTTGGTATTGGTAAGGGTTGATATAGTTCAGTGTTTTGACTTCTTCCTTTTGCATATTGACACATTCTGCATCTTTTAACAAATATTCTTACATATTTTTTCATGTGAGGCTAATAATAAAATGCGTGTAGCTATGCTAGAGTTTTAACTTGACTAAAATGACCTCCCAAATTGAGCTGCTAAACCTCGACTATGTTTTTCTTTCAACAAGTTTTCCCTCATCAAACATTTTGGAATACATAACTGTCTTCCTTTGAAAATAAGTCCCTCTTGTATCATGTAGTCGAACCATGGAGTTCTATCTCTACTTACAGAATTGATCATCTTTATACATATCTTTAATCTCATCAAGTTATAAGACATTTACCTGGAATTCTGGAAAAATTAAATTTATTCTGCTTAATGCATTTGCTACTTTTTTTGATTGCCCACTTTTATGCTTGATGAAAAATGTGAAGTTTTGTAAGAATTGAATCCATTTAACATGTCTTTGACTCAGTTTTGTTTGATTGTTGATATACTGTAAAGCCTAATTATATGTGTAGAGGATGAACTTTTTTGGCATAAGTCTCCATTTATTTAGAGTTTGTATGATGGCATAAATTTCTTTATCATGAGAAGAATATTTTTTCTTGGCCTCATTTTTTCACTCTAGTAAGAAACTAGTTTTCCTTCTTGAATTAAGACAACTCCTATTGTTGTTCGACTGGCATGAGTCTCAACCTGAAACAACTTATTGAAATATGGCAGTGCTAAAATAGGTTGTTTTGTGATCTTTTTCTTTAATAATTGGAAACTTTTATCAGTTTCTTTTATCCAGTGGAATGGTTGATTTTTCTCTTTAATAGTTTCTACAATTGGAGCACATATTCCACTGAAATTTTGGATAAATTTCCTATAAAAGCTTTCCAATCCATGAAAACTTCTTAACTCTGAAATGCTTCTTAGAGTTTTCCAATTGATTATGGCCTTCACTATCTCTCAATCCATATTCAAGCCTTCTCTTGAAATTACAAAACCCAAGTGCAATAGTTTTGTCTTCATGAAACTAAATTTCTTTAAATTGATTAGTAGTTTCTCTTGTTGTAGTTTCTTCAAAACCATATTAAGATTTCATAGGATCTCTTATTTTGATTGAATATAAATTAAGATATCATCAGGATAAACTATATTTTTTTTTTCCAATGAATTCTCTTAAGACTTCATTCATTAGTCTCATAAAGGTGCTAAGAGCATTGGTAGGTCTGAAGGGCATTACCAACCATTCATATAAACTATTATTACTTTTGAATGTTTTTTCGATTCATCACCTTCTCTGATTATGATTTGATGATATTCACTTTTTAAATCTATTTTAGAAAAATATGCACCACCACTTAGACAATCTATAAAATCATCAATATAGGTTAATGGAAACCTATACCTAATTGTGATTTTTTTGATTGCTCAAGAATAGTGCACATTCTCCATCCACCATCCTTCTTTGGAGTTGACACCATTGGAACATCACATGGACTTAAGTTTTCTCGAATGAGACCTTTATCCAACAATTCTTGCACTTGATTTTTAATCTCTTCATTCTCTTTTGGAGTCATTCCGTAAGTTGTTTTGTTTTGAAAGATATCACCTAGAATGAGATAAATATGATGGTTGATACTTTCGATGGGAGGAAACTGATAAGGAAAGTCATCCACTACAATATCAATAAATTCATTCAACATATTTTTAATTTCTTCAAAAATATAATTCAAATTTGTGATTATGAGGATTACTTTTGGCTTACCAATCAAAGAAAAATTTATCTCTTCATGCTTGATTTCTTGAAGAAATTCTTTCCCACTAAGTAAAATTACTTTATATTGGTCTTCTTGTGGCGATTTTTCATTATTCAAAGGAAAAATTACATGCTTTTCTCCATCTTTTTCAAAAGTGTAGGTGTTTCTCCTTCCATCATGTATTGGTTTCCTATCATATTTCCACGGCCTTCCAAGAAATATATGACACACATCCATATGCATAATATCACAAGGAAAATTATCCTTATAATATCTTATTTGAAACTCCACTTGATCACATTTTTCATCAACTAATATTTGATGTCCATTTTGCAAAAATGAAACTTTGTAGGGAGTAGGATGTTTAGTTTTCTTTAAATTCAACTTTTCTACCATTTCCGTGGATACTAAATTATTAGTACTCCCACTATCAATAATGCTTTTACAACACTTTCGTCCTAAATTACAAATGGTTTTGAACAACGTTTTTGTTTGTGTGGGTTCCTTTAATTCTTCAACAAACTTTAATAAAGTTCTTTTCATCATAAAATATTCACCATTTTCAGGTGGATTTTAATCTGTAAAGGATTGTACACTTTCTGTATCAGTTTGTGCTATATGTGTGCTTCTTTGACTAGAAAATATTTTTGGACATTCATTAGATTTATCACTAACTTTGTTATATATATAAAGTCTTACCACAAAAGATCGACCTGTACCTCTTTGATATGGTCTTCGTACTCTCAAATCTCCTCTTGATGATTCTGCCTATTGTCAACTACTACCTTCTTCTCTTTGAATGGGCAATCTTCCACTTAAATATCCTCTGCTTGATTGTCCTCAATTTGAGGATCCTCTACTTCTTATTGTGCTTCATCCTCTTCCTCTTTGACTCTACGTCCTTGCTAAATTTTCTTCAATCTTAAGGGCTATCTGATAAGCTTCTTCAACATTTTTTAGAGACAAAACATCCAATTCATATTGTATTTCAAATCTTAGGCCATTAATATACCTTGCTAGTTTTTCTTCATCTTCTTCCATATGACCAGATCTCATACTCAATCTTTAAAACTCCTCTATATATTGTTTTACACACATAAATTTCTTCTTGAGATTTTGCATCTCATGAAAAAGATTCAATTGATAATCTTGAGGAAGAAATTTACCTTTGAGCTTCGTCACCATTCGATCCCAACTAGTGATATTCCCTTTGTTTCGGTTTCTCCATTCACCTTGAATGATATCCCACCATAGTGCAGTATGCCCCTTTAACCTGGTCACCGCAAACTTAAATTTCTTCTTGTTAGCTACATTTTCATATTCAAAATATTTATCCGTGGCTCCGATTTAGTCGATCAATTCTTCAAGATTCAAATTTCCTTCATAAATAGGCATGTCCAATATTGGCTTGGTACTTACTCATGTGATCATCTTCACCATTTTCTCTTCTGGAGTTTCTTGTTGAGATTCAACAAGATGATGAACTTAGTGAAAAGATTCGCCTTCACTAAGTGGGCCCGCAGGCTATTTTTGGCGCAAAGTCTATTTTTAGACATGTCGATTATATTCTATGAGTTGCAAGATGCTATTTGTTGATGGTTGGTCAAGTTGGAAAAATAGATGGACTTCTATTTTTAGACATATTGGGCAGAATCTATTTTTAGATTTCCAGTCTAAAAATAGATATTTTGAATATTATTAGCTCTTAATAATATTTGGACTCTAAACATTATCTTATTATCTTGGAGCACTTCAGTTAAGTGCACAGATGTGGCACGACAACTGACAAAAGGAGGGTTTACTGGAGCTATTGCATGGAGGAATTTAGTTAGAACTCATGTGACAGAGTTTGGTGGAGTTATAGAAGTAGTTGGTGGAGTTGTATTTAGTTTAACTCAGTTAGACTCAGTTGAGCTAGTTGTATTTAGTCTAACTGATTGATACACTAGTGAGAGTGGTGTGAATTAATTAGTTAATTAATCACTAAATAATAACTCATTAATCAACTGAAGAATACATTATTTAACTACAGTGCATGGACAGTTTCAGTGGAGACCAGTGGAGAGGTAGGTGAAAGAGCAAGTGTGACTATCAGTTGTGACTATAGTGATGCATTGATTGCATCCAACACTTAGTGGAGATGCCAATGATGATTGCGTAGTGCAAGATTGGTGAATATAAGTTCATTCAGATCCATTCTTCAGCAGGGATTGTGCAGTAGGGGTAGGCTAGCAGGTGGTAGAGATCGGTGCATGGATTTGCAAGATCAGGCCTGATTAGTGTGTAGCGATTGTATTGTACTAAGAGCTTGACATTTTCAGCTTTGTATGAGGATTGTTACATGATATATATGACATATATTATTTACATATAGTTGGGGTTTTTAGCTTCAGGATTTCCCGTTAAACAACTGTGTTAATGTGTGTGAATTTTTATGGTTTCATGTGTGCATTGCAATTGATTTAATTTCTGCATGTGATGATCAATAGTGGAATAGATTCTATACTGTGCATGAAGTAAAATAGTGTGTGATTAGGAGAATATTGGTTATATAACAGATAATTTATATTATTTCTACACAGTATCAGAGGAAAATTTATTAGAGAAGATTGCAATTATTGAAGCGGTTGAGTTTTGTGCTGATGGAATTCGAATTTGCTGAAGTATTTTCTTGGTGTCTAACTTGAGCATTCATTGAAATGTCTTTCAACAGATTGCGATTGGAGTATACCCTTGAGGTCAGCTTGAATTATATTGCATGGAAGGATAGGATGGAGGCAGAGCTGGATGATAATGGGTTGAAGGAGTTCATAGATGCAGAAATTCCAAAACCTACTTCTAGCGATGCAGCCGCACTTGACGCATGGCAAAAGAAGACAACAAAATGTTGAAGGATTCTATTAGACGGTGTGAAGGATCACATAGTGTCCAGCCTTCATGGTAAATCTAGTCCATTATTGATGTGGAAACTTTGACAGACTTGTTCCAAAGCAAAAGCGACCAAAGGAAGTTGGCGCTTAAAGACAAGCTAAGAAAAATAAAAAATGGAGAAAGGCGATAGTATACCCAAGTACCTCACAAAGTTTTTCCAGTGTAGGGATAAGCTGGGAAGTGTGGGGGTTGTTGTAGATGAAGAGTAATTGGTGCGCTTGGCTCTCGTTGGGCTTCCGAAGAGTTGGCATAGCTACGAGGACTCTGTCAATAGTCGAGAGAAACTTCCAGGATGGGAGTGACTTTGGTCGGATCTTGTCTAGGAGGAGATAAGTTGGGGTACCAGGGATGGATCTTCATCGAAGAATGAAGATGAAGAAAATTTCACTTTGGCTACCAAAGAAAGGAAAGGGAAGGGAAAGAAAAATCCTTCTCAATCCGGTGCGAAAGGCAAGAAGCAGGACTTCTCCAAGGTGAAGTGATTTCACTGTCACCAACACGGACATTATGCCACTAATTGTCCATAGAAGAAGAAAAATAAGCATGCTGCTGGATCTACAGCTGGAGAGGCCTAAACCTCACAGTTTGAGCTGGATTTTTCACTAATTGCATGCTTGGTTTCAAGTGTGATGGGATTAGTGTGGTTTCTTAACAGTGGTGCATCTTTCCATATGACCGAAGATAAATATTTGTTTAGTGATCTGTATGAGAAGGATCTTGGGGTGCACATCGAGATGGGTGATGATGGCAGATACAGTGCAACTGGTATCAGGACCATTTCCTTTGAGAGGGATTCTGGTAAACCTTTCATATTGAAGGATGTCATGCATGTTCCAGGATTGAATAAGAATCTTATCTCTATGGTGATGTTGGAAGACAAGGGTTATGATGTTGTTTTTAGCAAGGGAAAGGCTTTCCCGCGGAGTAAAGCAACTGGTGAAACCCGGAGGATAGGGGTTCGAGTTAAGAACCTTTATCAATTGTAGGTAGATGGCTGCACAGATATGGTAGGCAAAGTAGAAGGAGTGGTGAGCCAAGATGACAACGAATTGTGGCACAAGAGATTGGGCCATCTTCACCATGGCGCTTTGAAAATTTTTCAGGAGATTTCTACCGGGCTTCCCAAGGGTACACTTGCGCAGTCAGATCAGTGAAAGGGATGTACTTTGGGAAAATTTGTGAAGAACACCTTTCATGAGAAGGATAGTTGCGCCACAACGATCCTTGAGAGAATTCACACAGACATGTGTGGACCTTTCTCATTAGCTTCGACAAAAAATCACAGGTATTATGTGATATTTGTTGATGAATTTTCTTGTAAGTGTTGGATCTTCTTCATGCAGAAGAAGAGCGAGACATACTCAAATTTCTATGAGTTCAAGGAACTGGTTGAGAAAGAGTTAGGGAAGCAGGCGAAATCTCTTAGGAGTAATAATGGTGGTGAATACAGCTCTGGAGAATTCAAAGATTTTTTCAGTGCAGAAGGAATTCAAAGAGAGCTCATAACGCCTCATAACCCACAGCAGAATGGGGTCGCGGAGAGAAAGAACAGAACGATCATGGGTGCTGCACAGGCGATGTTGCATGATCAGGGCCATCCCATACACTTGTGGGCTGAAGCATGCAACACTATGGTTTATGTGCAAAACCGTTGTCCTCATAGAGTATTTGGCATGAGTACACTAGAAGAGGTAGTTTCTGGTAAGAAGCCTGATATTTCTCATTTGAATATTTTTGGCTCACCTGTTTACATTCATGTGATGAAGCATTCCAGGATGAAGCTGGAGCTGACCGCGGAGGTTGGGATATTTTTGGGGTACACAAAAACACCCCACAATTATCGTTTGTATTTTCTAGACAGTCGAATGACTGTTGTGCGATGGGATATCAAATTTCATGAGGAGAAAGCCATGAATTTGTCACTTGAGAGGGAGCTACACTTGCATGCAGATGAGGAGCTAGTAGTTCCTAAAGATGAGCCTCAGGATATGGATTAGCTAGAGGAGGAGGTTCATGCAGTGGAAGAAACCACTCATACAGCCCCAAACATCAGAGGGCGGAAGCACACTACAGAAGCTGAGTGACTGAATCTTGATGCAGCGCAGAATGTAGGAGCACCTACATCACAGCGTATAAAGAGATAATCACCTGACTGATTTACTGGATACATGGCTCTAATGAGCAAGTGTATCGTGAAATAACCATCTTATAATGTTCCAAATCTGGAACTTGCTGCTCCATCGGGAATATCTTGAGATATTCCAATACTCCAACTCTAGGAGTATTAACAATCAACACTGAACTATTTCAGAGATTTAATGTTAGGGGAATTTACTAGATATGTCACCTTCACAAGGAAGGATGAGATCCAGAGACTACTTGGCCCACTAGCAGACTCTACCAATAGAACTTGTCAAAAGCTAATAATTCCCTTCAAGGAAATTCTGCAATGCCTCCCATGGGAACACCGTATAAGGAAATAATTGCAAATAAAAATTTGTATAGTGATGGGATCCTATTATAAATATAATATGGAGTCTAAAAGCAGAAAGAGAGCTGAAAAAAATAGATCTAGGTGGGTTAAACAGATCTCCCCACCCTAGGTACATCATAAATCAGCTCAAAAAGTGAGCTACAACAATATGCAAAACATCAATCTGAAAATTTGCAAATATGAATGTATCATGAGAGGGTAGATACTACAGCCAATATTATGTTAATATATCAGAAATATTTTATAGAAATATCATGAGGAAAAAGGCCCTCAAGCTCTTTGAACCAACCTCCAATGAATAAGCCGTGTAAAACATGAGATGTTGCTGCTGCACAAAATGTCGAAGAGTAGTGACTGCGCAGTCTATATGAGAGATGTAGCTGTTGAATAAATACAAAATGATAATGTAGCTAAAATATACAATAAAATATCCCAAGAGAGGAAATTGGGCTCAATGTGGGGTTTCTAGCCAATCTCAGGTAGGTTGCTAGAAATGTTGGATAGAATGCAATAGTGACAAGCAATTTGTCACTGCAACTAAAACCAAATGAATATGAGGTTGTGGCTGTTCTAAAATGATGATGCCCTCCTCTGATAATTCCCTGAAGGGAAAAGGGGCTGATCCCCTTTTTACTCAAAAGAACTCCTCCTGATGAGCATAAGAATCTCCCTCAACACTGCCCTGATGGAATAATGCAGTTTCTCCAAGTGACTACATAGTGGGAGATGGTGAATGAGTGGCCTAATGCCATAGATCTGAAATATGGTCCAAGAGCCCTCTCTACAGCTCCTCCAATGAAGAGATCACTCCTCCACTGAAAAAGCAAGTAAGGAAAGACTCTATGAGTTCCTCTGCTGCTGCCCCGACAACACAGCACCATCCTGCTACAGAGATAACGTTGCAACTGAAGGAGTGAGCTTGGCGAAATTCCAGAACGAGGAAATGCAGCTCAAATCCTCTCCTCCCATGAGGAAGAGGTGGGGGATCCCCTCCTGGGAACACTCCCAGTGCTCAAGAGCACTGCAATCCTGCTAAACAGCCCGGATGTGCAAGTCCTTGGCCTCACTATGAAATTTACGAATAAAAAACATGAACAAATGAGCTGTTATATTCTATTTTATAAATTAAATGAACTCTCTCTCACCATAGGTCCCACAATTAGGGTTTCCGTTCACTTTTGAATGCTTTCCCTCCAAAAACTATGTTGTCTTCTAATCCAAGCCACCCCTCTAAGGCAGCGCTGTTGACTTGGTCAAAGATGGCCAACTCAAGGTGATCCTCATCATGTTCACACCATTAGGTGTTTATTTCAGCTGCTTATTTATCATCCTTCCTCATAAGGAGTGTTATTTCTCTATCACCAAGGGGTTAAGGGGTCTCCTTACTCATTTTATTAAACAAAATAAAAATATGCCACTATAATGTTCCATTTTAGCTTGAGGTTAAAATTGGGAACATTACAGTCCTCCCCTCCCACATGTTGCTTGTCCTCAAGCAACTGCATAGAGAGAAAAAAAATTTCTCCGCCTTCTTCTCTTGTGGCCTCCTCATCAACAATCTCCACTGCCGCTCAAGATATGCTGTAATAAAATTTTCCTCCAATGCCTCCTCCCAAGTATGCAAACCGGAATGGTGCACCTTAGGGAAAGATAGAAGGTGTAGGTGGAAATCTCCCTACTGAATATGGCCTCCTCAAGGTAGGAGTGATGACATGCATGGGAAAATATAATCCCACTAATGATCCCCTCACCCATGCTATCATCCAAATGGAAATATTGCCCCTGGTTCTGTGCAATTGAATGGGGCTAAACGGAGAGTTTTGTTGCTTCATCCCAATAAGCTCTTCTCTCCCTCTCTAGTACATATGGGGCTGCCTCTGTCTTTGGGCTGAAATGGTATGGCCTCCAGGAGTGGCCCAAGCTACGCCATCAAATATTTAGCCATGAACTGCCTCTTCAAATTCTCCAAGTGGTTTGCCCCACAAGAAGAGAAAAGTAATAGTATGGAAATCATGGTTTTCCCATGGTACCTCCTGCAATATAGAACATGTGTCATGGGGGGAATAGTGCTCCCAATGGGCTGTCCCAACATATAAGTCACTCTCCAAATAGTTCTCCCTATGAATAAATAAGCATCATCACTACAAGGTAGCATAATACAATGAGAGAAGTTGTCACAAGACAACTAGAGAGTGGGTCACTGCTCCTCTCACGAGACCAACACAGTGAGCCTCTTGCCTTCATCAAAAATATATATAAAAAGTGCTTTCCCAGCCACTTCTTTTCTGCCACACACATCTCAAAAGATAGGAACATGAAAATAAAAATTGGTGCCAATGGTGCACACCAAGGAGCATGTGGCTCCCTCCACAAACCACCATAAGAATGGTCCATTCTTCTTCTACAAAAGTCTACAAAAACATCCTTGTACATCATGAAAGAAGGAAAAAATCTTCTTGACTCATCATGCTGCTCAAACAAGGAAGGAAAGTACAATACAAAATGTGAGATTATACCTTCTCCAATTTGTACTTGGGCTCTTGAGCTGAAATGGCCCAACTGAGAGTTTCCCTCTACCTCCAATGAGTAGGGAAGTGGCTGTGAGGTCCTCTCCACCATAATAAAATGGGATATGCATCTCTCCATATGCTGATAGATGCCATGATGAATTCCCTCCCAAGTGAAATCCTCTAGCAAGGCAAAGTATGCATCCAAGTGCATAGCTAGGAATTCCTCATATGCTGCATGCAATAATTTCTTCTTTAGACTAGAAGCTCTAGCCAAGAAGAATCTGCCATAGCATTATATTACGATATCACAAACTCTGTATCAGTCATCTCCCTCCTGGTTATCAAGAATCATGCATGCATCAGGATCCTGGGGAATACTCAACCCAATTTGAGCCCTCCATCCTAGATCAGTCCTCCACATAGACAACGCTGGTATTATGCAATATGGTGCTCCATCACGCTGTTTCCTACTACCTTGACATCCCCTCATGCCAAAGTCATCCTCCAAGTTGCTGCCATGCCATCATGTAGCTGCTCATGCTCAAATAGAAATAAGGACCTCTGAAAATGAGCCTCCCATGAGAGACTATCACCTCCAGAGAATCTCTCGATCCTGGCCAATGTAAGCATGAGTATCATCCATCTACTCCAATGCATGAAATTTTCCTTCCTCAAAGGAATAATCATCTATTCATCCAAATCCTTGTAGCAGCCATCCTCCATCATGAAGATGTTATCCTCCAACCATGCAGCAAACTCTATCAGTGCAGTAAAGCTGAAGAAGATGGGTGATACTGAAAATGAGAGAGTATATCTCTCCTCCTTGAGTTTACCCCAAACCCTCTGCACTGTGTTGGATCGCTATAGTGTCTCCACCCCTCTGGAATCCATAAGTGGTGAACCAAATGGAATGATGCCTCTCATCAACTCTAAATCAAGTGGCCTCCTAGGTGGAATGCTCCCATAAAGTGAGACATCATGCTTTGAAATAGACTGCATGTATGAGTGGACTGATTTGTCCCTATCTCCTTTGCGTAGTGCAGTCTCTTTCCCTTGTGCAGAAATTTTCTGAAATGGATATGGGTGAATGCCCATCATCCCTCCATGCTAATCCTTATCTTTCCCTTCCATCTCACAATCCCCAGCAAATACTACATAGGGCTCCAGAATTGTGCCTTGGTTCCCACATGTAAAAATATTTGGAACTCCCTACAAAGATACAAGAGCTCCTCTAGTGGAAGCAATAGCTCCCTTCTCACCTCCATGTGGTTATAGATGTTCTCCCAGTGTGATAGCGATGTTGGTTCCTTCCAGTGCATGCAAAGTGTTTGTGATTATGTCGCAATGAGTTTCACCAATTTCTTCCATCAAACCCTTAGCAAATTCTTCATGTGTTTTTTCATTTGCATGGCAATGTAAAATGGGACTTCCAAACCAACAAAAATGAGCCATAGCTTTGAGTCGCAGTGCTGCTCCTTCAATGGCCTCACCTCCTTCCTCTATCCCCCTTGCAAATGGACAAAGGACTACACTGTGGATCTTCATGTGTGGCTGAATGCTCACACCCATCATGACAAAACTAGGGTTTGATCCATCCACAACCCTTTTCTGAAAATCTTCCCACTATTCCCTTTCATCAAGATTTTCAATGATGTCCTCAATGGTCTGGAAAAGAAGAAGGGAAACCTCCTCTTCCATCATTCCTCTTTCCTTGTCTCCTTTGTAAATATCCTCTTCTTGGAGAGAAGCTCCTCTTTCTGATAGCTTTAGATCTTGGGCATAGGCTGAGCCAAGATCATGCTCTGATACCACTGTAATGTTCCAAATCTAGAACTTGGTGCTCCATCGAGAATATCTTGAGATATTCCAATATTCCAACTCTAGGAGCATTAAAAATCAACACTGAACTATTTCAGAGATTGATTTTTAGGGTAATTTACTGGATATGTCAATTTCAAAAGGAAGTATGAGATCTAGAGGCTACCTAGCCCACTAGCAGACTCTGCCAATAGAACTTGTCAAAAGCTAATAATTTCCTTCAAGGAATTTCAGCAATGCCTCCCATGGGAATGCTGTATAAGGAAATACTTGCAAATAAAATGATGTATAGTGTTGGGATCGTCTTATACATATAATATGTAGTCTAAATACAAAAAGAGAGCTGAAACAAATAGATCTAGGTGGGTTAAACAGATCTCCCCACCCTAGGTACATCATAAATCAGCTCAAAGAGTGAGCTACAGCAATATGCAAAACATCAATCTGAAAATCTACAAATATGAATGTATCATGAGAGGGTAAATACTACAGCCAACATTATATTAATATATCAGCAATATTGTATAGAAATATCATGAGGAACAAGGCCCTCAAGCTCTTTGAACCAACCTCCAATGAATAAGCAGTGTAAAACATGAGATGTTGCTGCTGCACAAAATGCCGGAGAGTAGTGAATGCACAGTATCTATGAGAGGTGCAGCTGTTGAATACATAAAAAATGATAATGTAGCTGAAAGATACAATAAAACATCCCAAGAGAGGAAATTGGGCTCAATGTGGGATTTCTAGCCAATCTCAGGGAGGTTGCTAGAAATGCCGGATAAAATGCAATAGTGACAAGCAATTTGTCACTACAACTAAAACCAAATGAATATGAGGTTGTGGCTGATATAAAATGATAATTCCCTCCTCTGATAATGCCATCAAGGGAAAAGGGGTTGATCCCCTTTTTACTCAAAGGCACTCCTCCTGATGAGCACAAGAATCTCCCTCAACAGTACCCTCATGGAATAATGTAGTTTCTCCAAGTGACTACGTAGTGGGAGATGGTGAATGAGTGGCCTAATGCCACCGATCTGAAATATGGTCCAAGAGCCCTCTCTATGGCTCCTCCAATGAAGAGATCACTCCTCCACTGAAAAGGAAAGTAAGGAAAGACTCTATGAGTTCCTCTGCTGTTACCCCAACAACACAGCACCATCCTGCTACAGAGATAACGTTGCAACTGAAGGAGTGAGCTTGGCCAAATGCCGGAATGAGGAAATGCAGCTAAAATCCTCTCCTCCCATGAGGAATAGGTGGGGAATCCCCTCCCAGGAACACCCCCAGTGCTCAAGAGCACTGCAATCCTGCTAAACAACCCAGATGTGCAAGTCCTTGGCCTCACTATGAAATTTATGAATCAAAAACATGAAAAAATGAGCTGCTATCTTCTCTCTTATAAATAAAATGAACTCTCTCTCACCATACGTCCCAAAATTAGGGTTTCCATTCACTTTTGAGTGCTTTCCCTCCAAAAACTGCGTTGTTTTCTAATGCAAGCCACCCCTCTAAGGCAACGCTGTTGACTTGGTCAAAGATGGCCAAATCAAGGTGATCCTCATCATGTTCACACCATTAGGTGTTTATTTCAGTTGCTTATTTATCCTCCTTCCTCATAAGGAGTTTTATTTCTCTATCACCAAGGGGTTAAGGGGTCTCCTTACCCATTTTACTAAACAAAATAAAAATATGCCACTATAATGTTCCATTTTAGCTTGAGGCTAAAATTGGGAACATTACACATCTTCTTTCGAGGAAGCTATGGAGGAACCTGTATGGGTAGATGCCATGGTGGAAGAGTATGATTCGATTGTCAGAAACAGTGCATGGGAGATTGCCCCAAGGCCGGAAGGGAAATCAGTGGTAGGTTCGAGATGGATCTACAAAGTGAAGCAAGCTGCTGACAGGAGCATCGAGAAGTACAAGGCAAGATTTGTTTCCTGGGGCTTCTCACAGATCAATGGGATTGACTATGAAGAAACCTTTGCACCTGTCGCAAGGTATTATTCCATACAGACCATCTTTGTTCTCTCAGCGCAGATGGGTTGGCACATTCATTAGATGGATGTGAATACTACTTTCCTCAACTAAGTCATTGAGGAGGAGGTGTACATAGAGCAGCCTGAAGGATTGAACAGCGAGTCACATGTGTGCAGGCTCAAAAGAGCACTGTATGGGCTAAAACAAGCACCTCGTGCTTGGTACACACTGATAGAGAGTTATTTCACCAGACTTTGTTTCGCTAAGAGTGAGGTGGATCCGAACCTATACCAAATTGTGGTGGAGGGTAAGTTGTTGATCGTTGTACTTTATGTAGATGATTTGATACTAACAAGTGATGAACTATTGATACACTCATGCGAGGCAGATCTTGCAAAGGAGTTTGAGATGAAGGAGTTGGGCCTCCTTCATTATTTTCTGGGATTGGAAATTTGGCAGCGAAAGGGTGTTGGAAATATTGTCATTGATGGCAAAGGAGGCAGCAAAGATAGAGACAGGCAAAGAGAGCAGCATAGCAGCAAGATGTAGAGTGGGTCGAGCAGCAGAGATAGGTTCATTTAAAGAAGAGGCAGCAAAAGGAGAATGAAGGAGTCAAGGAGTAGATGAAACAAAGAGAGAAGCAAACTAGCAGAGAGGTAGAGGTAGCAAACAAGTAGCAGAGGCAGCAAAGAAGCGAACAAAGAAAGCAAAGGAGACAGGCGGAAGAGAATGTCTAAATGTAACAGTCAAACAGCAGAACGGAAGCAACAGCAGAGACAGAGAAAGAAGCACAGCTAAGGCAGAGACAGAGCCGTTAGCACAGCAAAGGCAAAGGCAGAGGCATAGCGACAGAAGCAGCAGAGGCAGAAACATAGCTGTTATTGTAGAGAAATAGCTATTATTCCGAGAATCGTTGTTCCCACCTGGTTAATATATATATATATATAGCTAAATTCGGAGAATCGCTACCTCAGCCAGAGAATATATGTATACAATTCCGAGAATCTTTACCCAGCCGGGCATTACACATAACATAAATATAATTCCCGGAATCATAACCCAAGCGGCAATGTAATGCATAGTTAATATAAATTTCATTCTGGGAATCGTATACTCCAGCGGCAAAGTATTGCGCTTTATATTCAAAGGACCAAAACATATATATATGTATAGCCATATGCAGCGCGAGATCCAAAGAAATGTAGTAATATAAGGTGGGACCCTTCCCCATCGCACCATCGCAACATCGTGAAATCGCAATATCGCACCATCGCAACATCGTGAAATCGCAATATCGCAACATCGCACATTGCAACATCGTGCTATCGCACCATCGCAACATCGCGAAATCACAATATCACACCATCGCACCATCGTGAAATCACAATATCATACCATCGCGCCATCGCACCATCGCAATATCGCACCATCGCAAAATCGCAATATCGCTGTTGCGACGTGTTGTCTGCCATCAGATGTGGGGCCCGACCCTTTCATATATTAGAGGTTGTGATTCGATTTATTGGATTGTAATATAAGACCAAAGGCTTAAGGAGGAGGGTGATTGATTTTGTTGCGATTGTATTAAAAAGTGTCGCGTGGTTCGTGGGTTATATATAGGCCTCGGCTTAATGGGAGCGCGATTATTAATATAAAACCATTGTGATGAACGTATGTTCCACTTGCGGAACTCGCCACATCAACAAGACACGTACTATGAATAGAGCGTTGGAATTTGTCCAGATTTACAGTCAGCTGGTATAAAAAGCACAGTTACACATATGTAACAGCTACACCACAGCAGAGGACAGAAGAGTAGACAGAGTTGAAAAGAGATAGAACATAGTCATAGAAAACACAGACATAGTCAAAGAAAAGACAAACGCACAACAAGCCAAAAGACTAAATGAGTTGAGCTGGAGTTCTCATTGTGATTTGAATGTAAATGTTTTAATTGATTTTTGTTGTTTGTGATGCATTGGCAAGTCTCCGGAAGAGAGAAGATATCCCACTGTAATATTAAAATAAGCACCTACAGTTATATTTATTGGATGAGCAGATAAAAGGAATGAGAAGACAAAAGCCAAAGTGTCATGACTGTTCACTCCAAATTCTTTGTGAAATTGAAATAGTCATGTGAGGAATTCTATAAATAATATTAATTGGATATGCATAAGAGAGGTTAGAGAGAGTAAATATAGAGAATGCAGAGTATAGAAGAGTGAGGTGGAGAAGATTAAGAAGAGAAGAGAAGAAAGAGATGCTACAGAACAGAGCTGATATCTGAGGTAAATCAACAAACATTCTTTTGAAAGAGTAAGGAAGTTGGAGCTTCCCTATCAAGTTGTAGCTGACTCAGGTAGGAGCCTCCTGTAGGTTGGTGCCTGCAGAAAAGTGAAGGGAGTTGGTGCTTCCTTGCAAGTTGTAGCTTGCAGAATTGAGGTTGGAGCCTCCTGTAGGTTGGTGCCTATAGAAAAACAGTGGTGAGAGGGAGTTGGAGCTTGCCTTTGCATCACAACAATAATAAGATGTGGTTTTCACCCTTTATGGGTTTCCACTTATATCTGGTGTCTCTGTGCATGATGTTTTTGTGTTGATCTGATCTATATCATCTGCTTACCACCTGCTGCTCTCATATTAAGTCTACTATTATATTATATTAACACTAGCTGCTCACATTCTAAGATTACTCACATTTTAAGTTGGACATGAAATGAAAGTGTAAATAAGTTTTAATGAAAAGTTTCAAAAACCATGAATGTGTTAAACCGATTCACCCCCCCCCCTCTTAGTTTAACTAAGAGTTGAACAATTGGTATCAGAGCAGGTTCCTTTGTAAAAGTTTAACAACTAAAAGGAGATCCTAGGTTCGCAGGATGGCTAGTAAAGAAGGATGTTCAACCAATAAAGCCCCTTTCTTTAGAGGTGAAAATTATGCTTTCTGGAAAATCAGAATGAGGACATACATAATGTCTCTAGGTATAGAAGTGTGGGCTGCTGTGAAATTAGGATATGCCCCAAAGGATACTACCACAGAGAAAGAAACCAAACAAGATTTTGTTGCCAATGCAAAAGCCATTAATGCCATCTTAAATGGATTGTGTGAGGCAGATTTTATCAAAGTAATGCACAAAGACACTGCCAAAGAGATGTGGGATACTCTAGAGAATATCCATGAGGGAGACAAGAAGGTAAATACTGCCAAACTTCAAGTCTATAGAGCCCAGTTTGAGAACTTAAAAATGGATGATGATGAAGACATTGCTAGCTTCTTTATAAGGGTTGCAGAAATAGTAAATAACATGAAGGCTCTAGGTGAAAACATTAAAGAATCCGTAATTGTACAAAAGATTTTAAGATCTCTTCCACCCAGGTTTAATCCCAAGGTGTTTGCAATAGAAGAAACAGCTAATTGGGAGACCTTGACCATGAACCAGCTACTTGGAAATCTAACAGCATATGAGATGAGGCTCCCACAGAAGAAACCAAGTACGAGGGAGGCAGCCTTTAAAATAGAAAAGAAGAAAGAAGAAGAGGGAGACATATGCTCTTGCTCGGATGAAGAAGATGCAAAATTTGTCAAGAAATTGGATAGAGGCTTAGGTAAATACAAAGGTAAAATTACTTTAAAATGCTTTAACTGTGGAAGAGTTGGACACTATGCTGCTAAGTGTCGTCACAAGAAAGTAAGGAATCAAGCTCAAGAGTCAGAGAAAAATAAATCAAAGAACTGGCAGAAAGGAAAGAAGCTCAGCAGAAAATCTTTCTATGCTAAAAAAGACAGCAGTACATCTGAATATTTAGATGAACCCTCAAGTGAAGAAGGAACCTATGAATTCTTATTGATGGCCATAGAAGAATTTAAAGGACTCCTGCTAGAAGATGAAGAAGAAGAAGGGGAAATCGACCTTGAGGGGGAGCTAAGAAGTGCTCTAGAGGAGATTGACAGAATCAAGCTGAAGTGCAGAAAACAAAAGGACATTCTTCTCAAGTATGTAAGAGAAGAACAAAACTCATAAGTCCTCATGCAGTTGAAGGTAGAGCTTGAAGAAGCCAAGAAGATAGAAGACATGTTACTTCAGCAAATCAAGGATAAAACCGAAGAACAAGAGAAGCTGGAAGAAGAAGTAGTAGCTCTCAGGAAGAAACTAGAAAATGCTCAAAGGAAAGTGGTTATAAACTCTTCTCAAACAACAAGCTCTAGTAAGTTGAATGAAATTCTGGTTGCTCAAAGATCCCCTATGATAAAAACTGGAATAGGCTATGAAGGAGAATCAAGCAAAAGCAAAGAAAAGGTTGACAGAGAGATTATTTTTGTAAAAGCAAAGAAGAATGATGAAGCAGCTCAAACAATTCCTACAAAAGAAGAAATCTGTAATAAGGAAGACAGAGATCAGAAGAAACCACTAGTAGCTAAGCAGGTGATGAATACTAAGATCCCTGAGTATGTCAAATTTGGAAACCATCAAAGGAGAGCCTTCCCTCCTATGAAGAATGCCACCTGCTATGTCTGCCACAAGCTGGGACACATTGCTGCATATTGTCATTCAAGGAGGAGTAATTCAAACTTGCAAAAGATGCCAACAGTGAAGAGACTACCTCAAGCAAACAAATGGAAAAGACAACCTTACATCAGGTATGCAAACAATTTCTATGGTTACTGTTTTTATTGTAAGGAATTTGGCCATAAAATCATTGAGTGTAGAAAGTATGGACAAAGATTGATGTTTAACACCTCCTGGAGGTTTATGAATCAAAGAAATTTTGTTCATACTCATAACTCTGCAAAAACTATGATCAAATGTTGTGTATGCAATCAAGTTGGACATATACCTTCCAAATGTCCTTCTAAGAAGATATAGTTCATCACCTCACAAAATATAGCAAACAATAGGATGCCTCCAGTGGATAAAGAAGGTGAATAAATGTGACTTGGATCTAACTGCTCAAGACCTGAAAAGCCAGTGGTATTTGGATAGTGGTTGCTCAAAACACATGACTGGAGACAGAAGCAAGTTTATAACTCTTGATGAAAAGAAATCTGGCAATGTTACTTTTGGCAATGATAAACCAGGTAAGATCAAGGGAAAAGGCTCAGTCAGCATAGACAATGGCAGAGAAAAGGCCCAAGATGTACTATTTGTAGATGGGCTGAAAGCTAATTTACTAAGTGTTAGTCATATGTGTGACAAAGGCTGTGAAGTTCTTTTTAGAGCACAACACTGTGAAGTCAGATCAAGCACCACAGGTAAGACTCTACTCAAAGGTGTTCGAACAGAGTGTAATGTTTACATAGTGAAAGAGGAGGATGAAGTCTGCCATCTTAGATTCTTCTCAAGTATGTAAGAGAAGAACAAAACTCATAAGTCCTCATGCAGTTGAAGGTAGAGCTTGAAGAAGCCAAGAAGATAGAAGACATGTTACTTCAGCAAATCAAGGATAAAACCGAAGAACAAGAGAAGCTGGAAGAAGAAGTAGTAGCTCTCAGGAAGAAACTAGAAAATGCTCAAAGGAAAGTGGTTATAAACTCTTCTCAAACAACAAGCTCTAGTAAGTTGAATGAAATTCTGGTTGCTCAAAGATCCCCTATGATAAAGACTGGAATAGGCTATGAAGGAGAATCAAGTAAAGGCAAAGAAAAGGTTGACAGAGAGATTATTTTTGTAAAATCAAAGAAGAATGATGAAGCAGCTCAAACAATTCCTACAAAAGAAGAAACCTGTAATAAGGAAGACAGAGATCAGAAGAAACCACTAGTAGCTAAGCATGTGATGAATACTAAGATTCCTGAGTATGTCAAATTTGGAAACCATCAAAGGAGAGTCTTCCCTCCTATGAAGAATGCCACCTGTTATGCCTGCCACAAGCTGGGACACATTGCTGCATATTGTCATACAAGGAGGAGTAATTCAAACCTGCAAAAGATGCAAACAGTGAAGAGACTGCCTCAAGCAAACAAATGGAAAAGACAACCTTACATCAGGTATGCAAACAATTTCTATGGTTACTGTTTTTATTGTAAGGAATTTGGCCATAAAATCATTGAGTGTAGAAAGTATGGACAAAGATTGATGTTTAACACCTCCTGGAGGTTTATGAATCAAAGAAATTTTGTTCATACTCATAACTCTGCAAAAACTATGATCAAATGTTGTGTATGCAATCAAGTTGGACATATACCTTCCAAATGTCCTCTAAGAAGATATAGTTCATCACCTCACAAAAGATACCAAACAAAAGGATGCCTCTAGTGGATAAAGAAGATGAATAAATGTGACTTGGATCTAACTGCTCAAGACCTGAAAAGCCAGTGGTATTTGGATAGTGGTTGCTCAAAACACATGACTGGAGACAGAAGCAAGTTTATAACTCTTGATGAAAAGAAATCTGGCAATGTTACTTTTGGCAATGATAAACCAGGTAAGATCAAGGGAAAAGGCTCAGTCAGCATAGACAATGGCAGAGAAAAGGCCCAAGATGTACTATTTGTAGATGGGCTGAAAGCTAATTTACTAAGTGTTAGTCATATGTGTGACAAAGGCTGTGAAGTTCTTTTTAGAGCACAACACTGTGAAGTCAGATCAAGCACCACAGGTAAGACTCTACTCAAAGGTGTTCGAACAGAGTGTAATGTTTACATAGTGAAAGAGGAGGATGAAGCCTTCCATCTTAGCAAACTTGAGGAGTCATGGTTATGGCATAGGCGATTGGGACATCTCAGCTTCGACCATATCATCAGACTGAGCAAGAAGAAAACTGTCAAAGATATGCCAGAAATAAAAAGGCCTTCAAATACCATATGTAAATCTTGTCAATTGGGAAAATAGACCCGCACATCTTTTAAATCTAAAGATGAGTTATCAACAAGAAGACCACTCCAGCTTGTGCACATGGACCTGTGTGGACCTACTAGAACTAAGACACCAAGTGGAGAATCCTACTTCATGCTGATAATAGATGACTTCTCCAGAATGACATGGGTTGCTTTTCTCAGGAACAAATCAGAGGCACTGGAAAAATTTAAGATCGTCAAAGCATTAGCAAAAAATCAAACAGGATGCAAGATGAAATGCATCAGATCAGATAGAGGAGGTGAATTCACAGATTATGACTTTGCTGACCTATGCAATGAACATGGGATAAAGAAACAATTTACCATAGCAGGGACACCTCAGCAGAATGGAGTAGCAAAGAGACAAAACAGGTCTGTACAACAAATGGCCAGAGCTATGATGCAAGAGAATAACACTGCTCAAACATTTTGGGCAGAAGCTATACACACAATAGTACATATCCTTAATAAAGATCACTTAAGGCCAAGCAGTGACAAGACTCCCTATGAACTATGGCATGGGAAACCAGCATCAATCAAACATTTTAGAATCTTTGGAAGCAAGTGTTACATAAAGAATAATGATGAAAATCTTGGCAAAATTGATGCAAGAGCAGATGAAGGGATTTTTCTAGGATATGCTTCCAAAAGTAAAGGATACAGGTGCTACAACAAGACTCTTCAGAAAATAATAGAAAGTATTGATGTAAGATTTGATGAAGAACTTCCAAACAATACAGGAGATACAGACTGCTGCAGTCCATCAGACAACAATGAAGAAGAAAACCAAGATGATTATGAAACAAGCAGGACAACTGAAGATGCAAAGCTGAGCTCTAAAGCCTCCTCAAGATACACTCAAAAGAACCATCCTGAAGATTAGATCATAGGAGACAAGAAAAAGGGGGTCCAAACAAGAAGGAAACTAACATAACAAACTGAAGAGGTATACATAGCCATGATGTCACAAATAGAGCCAAAGAAATTTGAAGAAGCCAGCAAGGACAAGTCTTGGGTGAATGCTATGAATGAAGAATTGGACCAAATTGAGAAAAATAATACCTGGGAACTAGTGCCTAGACCCACTAAGAAAAATTTCATAGGATTAAAATGGGTATTCAAAAATAAAATGAATGAAGAAGGACAGGTAATCAGGAATAAATCCAGACTTGTCTGCAAAGGATACTCACAAATTGAAGGACTTGACTACGATGAAACATTTGCCCCTGTAGCTAGAATGGAAGCTATCAAAATGTTCTTGGCATTTGCATGCTACCAAAACTTCAAAGTATATCAAATGGATGTAAAATCTGCATTTCTAAATGGAGACTTAGAAGAAGAAGTCTACATGGAACAACCAGAAGGCTTCTCATTGACAGACAAAGAAGACTATGTGTGCAGACTGAAGAAGGCCCTCTATGGACTGAAACAGGCTCCTCATGCTTGGTACTCAAGACTGGATAAATATTTGCAAAAACAGGGTTTTAAGAGAGGTCGAGTAGATAACAATCTATACATAAAAGCCCATGAAAATGAACTCCTGATTGTTGTAGTATATGTTGATGACATTATGTTTGGAAGAAACAGAGATGAACTAGCAAAAGGGTTTGCTGATGAGATGAAAACAGAGTTTTAAATTCTATGATTATAGAGCTCAGTTTCTACTTGGGACTGCAAATTCAGCAAAAGAACACAGGCACATTCATCACTTAGTAAAAATACTTAAAAGAAATGCTGAAAAAATTCAAAATGGAGGACTGCAAACCTATGACAACCCCCATGATCACGGGATGCAAGCTATGTGATGATGATGGGTCTGCAGATGTAGATCATAAACTCTACAGATCCATGATAGGAAGCCTGCTGTATTTGACAACATCAAGACCAGACATCATGCTAGCAGTAGGACTAGTGGCCAGATATCAAGCAGCACCTAAACAAAATCACCTTCTTGCATTCAAAAGAATATTCAGATATCTACAAGGAACTACACAGTATGGGCTTTGGTATCCTAAAGGAAAAAGCTTCACTTTGACAGCATACACAAATGCAGATTGGGCCAGTGGTGTGGATGACATGAAAAGTACAAGTGGAGGTGCTTTAGACTATCTAGGAAAAAGTCTGGTGGCATGGTTAAGCAAGAAACAAATATCTATCTCTCTGTCTACAACAGAAACAGAATACATAGCAGCAGCAGCATGTTGTACACAAGTCATGTGGATGAAGCAAACTCTTCAAGACATGAAGGTAAACATTGATGAACCTATCTCAATTAAATGTGATAATACAAGTGCTATAAGTATATCTAAAAATCCTGTGATTCACTCAAAAACTAAACATAGTCCAATCAAGTATCATTTTCTCCGAGAACAAGTGGCTCAGAAGATAGTAAAACTAGAGTATGTACCAACAAAAGAACAGACAGTAGATATATTTACGAAACCACTTTCTAGAGACCCATTTGAATATTTGAGAGACAGATTAGGGGTAGTATCTGCAGATGCTACTCTCTGATATGAAGAGAAAGCATAGTTTCAGGGGGAGAACAGAAACGAAAATATCATTCTCAGGGGGAGATCAGCCAGCAAGGGAAGCATGAAAATAGGTCCTCGAGATCAAAGGGATTATGGCATAATACATTCAACATAAACGAATCAACAAAAAGGCAAAAGGGTCTGTCGTGCAGCAGAAGAATAGTGAACCCAACGTGTATCTAATCCAAAGTTTTGAACAACATCGTACAAAGTCAGGAAATTTA
Source organism: Pinus albicaulis (assembly GCA_034641835.2). NCBI lineage: Eukaryota > Viridiplantae > Streptophyta > Pinopsida > Pinales > Pinaceae > Pinus > Pinus albicaulis. The sequence continues at coordinate 677,986,455 of CM076576.1, forward strand.
AGGAAATACATGAAATATTGAAAAAGAAATAAAACCACAACATCAGAGAATAGAAGCTTCACAAAACATTCGAACCCCTTGCCATTGATGTCAAAAGGGGAGGAAGGGCAAGCAAAAGTAAGAAGAGGAAGCAACAGGAGAAAGGATCCTATCAGGCAAACAAAGGAAGTGTATTGCCATCAATGCCAAAGGGGGAGACTGTTGGAAATATTGTCATTGATGGCAAAGGAGGCAGCAAAGACAGAGACAGGCAAAGAGAGTAGCATAGCAGCAATATGTAGAGAGGGTCAAGCAGCAGAGACAGGGTCATTTAAAGAAGAGGCAACAAAAGGAGAATGAAGGAGTCAAGGAGCAGATGAAACAAAGAGAGAAGAAAAGTAGCAGAGAGGTAGAGGTAGCAAACAAGTAGCAAAGATAGCAAAGAAGTGAACAAAGGAAGAAAAGGAGACAGGCGGAAGAGAATGTCGAAATGTAACAGTCAAACAGCAGAACGGAAGCAACGGTAGAGACAAAGAAAGAAGCACAGCTAAGGCAGAGGCAGAGCCGTTAGCACAACAGAGGCAAAGGCAGAGGCAAAAACACAGCTGTTATTGCAGAGAAACAACTATTATTCCAAGAATCGTTGTTCCCACCTGGTGAATATATATATATAACTAAATTCCGAGAATCGCTACCTCAGCCAGAGAATATATGTATGCACTTCCGAGAATCTTTACCCAGCCGGGCGTTACACATAACATAAATATAATTCTGGGAATCATAACCCAAGCAACAATGTAATGCATAGTTAATATAAATTTCATTACAGGAATCATATACTCCAACAGCAAAGTATTGCGCTTTATATTCAAAGGAACAAAACATATATATATATATATATATATATGTATAGCCATATGCAGCGCGAGATCCAAAGAAACGTAGTAATATAAGGTGGGACCCTTCCCCATCGCACCATCGCAACATCGCAAAATTGCAATATCGCACCATCGGAACATTGCGAAAACACAATATCGCAACATCGCACATCGCAACATCGCGCTATCGCACCATCGCAACATCGCGAAATCGCAATATCGCACCATCGCACCATCGCGAAATCGCAATATCGTACCATCGCGCCATCGCACCATCGCAATATCGCACCATCGCGAAATCGCAATATCACCATTGCGATGTGTTGTCCGTCGTCGGATGTGGGGCTTGACCGTTTCATATATTAGAGGTTGTGATTCGATTTATTGGATTGTAATATAAGACCAAAGGCTTAAGGAGGAGGGCGATTGATTTTGTTGCGATTGTATTAAAAAGTGCCGCGTGGTCCATGGGTTATATATAGGCCTCGACTTAATGGGAGGGCGATTATTAATATAAAACCATTGTGATGAATGTATGTTCCGCTTGCGGAACTCGCCACATCAGCAAGACACGTACTATGAACAGAGCATTGGAATTTGTCCAGATTTACAATCAGCTGATATAAAAAGCATAGTTACACATATGCAATAGTTACACCACAGCAGAGGACAGAAGAGCAAATAGAGCTGAAAAGAGATAAAACACAGTCACAGAAAAGACAGACACAGTCAAAGAAAAGACAAACGCACAGCAAGCCAAAAGACTAAATGAGTTGAGTTGGAGTTCTCATTGTGATTTGAATGTAAATGTTTTAATTGATTTTTATTGTTTGTGATGCATTGGAAAGTCTCTGGAAGAGAGAAAATATCCCACTGTAATATTAAAATAAGCACCTACAGTTATATTTATTGAATGAGAAAATAAAAGGAATGAGAAGACAGAAGCCAAAGAGTCATGACTGTTCACTCCAAATTCTTTGTGAAATTCAAACAGTCATGTGAGGAATTCTATAAATAATATTAATTGGATATGCATAAGAGAGGTTAGAGAGAGTAAATATAGAGAATGCAGAGTATAGAAGAGTGAGGTAGAGAAGATTAAGAAAATAAGAGCAGAAAGAGATGCTACAGAACAGAGCTGATATCTGAGGTAAATCAGCAAACATTTTTTTGAAAGAGTAAGGAAGTTGGAGCTTCCCTAACAAGTTGTAGCTTGATAGATGTCAGTTGTAGCTGAATCAGGTAGGAGCCTCCTGTAGGTTTGTGCATGCATAAAATTGAAGGGATTTGGTGCTTCCTTGCAAGTTGTAGCTTGTAGAATTGAGGTTGGAGCCTCCTGTAGGTTGGTGCCTGCAGAAAAACAGTGGTGAGAGGGAGTTGGAGCTTGCCTTTGCATCACAACAATAATAAGATGTGGTTTTCTCCCTTTATGGGCTTCCACTTATATCTGGTGTCTCTGTGCATGATGTTTATGTGTTGATATAATCTATATCATCTGCTTACTACCTGCTGCTCTCATATTAAGTCTACTGTTATATTATATTAATACTAGCTGCTCACATTCTAAGATTACTCACATTTTAAGTTGGACATGAAATGAAAGTGTAAATAAGTTTTAATGAAAAGTTTCAAAAACCATGAATGTGTTAAACTGATTCACCCCCCCCCCCTCTCAGTTTAAATAAGAGTTCAACAAAGGGTGGACTGTTTGTGTCTCAAGACAAGTATGCCCGGGAGACACTGGAGAAGTTCAACATGCAAGGTTGCAAGCCTATCGACACTCCTCTTCCTGGTGGTTGGAGGAAAGAGGATGCTACATCAACAGAGGTAGTGGATGTCACTGTTTATCGACAGTTGGTTGGTTCACTCATGTATCTAGTTAATACACGACCAGACATATGCTACGGCGTTAACCAGCTTTCACAAGCTATGGTTAAGCCTACCAAGCCCTTTTGGAAGGTAGAAAAGCATGTCCTGAGATATCTCAGGCGTACATTGGGTTATGGATTGTGGTACAGACAGTGGCATGAGTTGAAGCTGCATGGATTCACGAATGCAGATTGGGCAGGGAGCCCAACGGATAGGAAGAGCACATCTAGAGGGATATTCAGGATCGGTTTTACAACAGTTTCTTGGTACAGCAAGAAACATATATCCGTGGAACTCAGTTCAGCAGAGGCCGAGTACATGGCAGCAAGTTTGGCTGCATGCGAGGCTATATGGATGAGGAAGATCCTAGTTGGGTTGTTCGGTTCACACTTCGATCCTACTGTGATATATTGTGATAATCAGAGTTGCATTAAACTCTCAGTTAATCCAGTATTTCATGATAGATCTAAACATATTGACATTCGGTGCCATCATATCAGAGATTGTGTGCAGTGAAAGATCATGTTACTATCTTACATTCCTACAGAGCATCAGGATGCAGATATTCTGACGAAGGCGCTCACTAGGAGAAAATTCGAATACCATAGAGATAGGATCGGGGTGGCAGATAATCCCTATCTTTTTGAGAGGGAGTGTTGATATTCAACAAGATGATGAGCTTAGTGAAAAGAGTCACCTTCACTAAGTGGGCCTGCAGGCTATTTTTGGCGCAAAGTCTATTTTTAGACATGTCGATCATATTGTATGATTTGCAGGATGCTATTTGTGGATGGTTGGTCTAGTTGGAAAAATAGATGGACTTCTATTTTTAGACATATTGGGCGGAATCCATTTTTAGATTGACAGTCTAAGAATAGATATGTTGAATATTATTAGCTCTTAATAATATTTGGACTCTAAACATTATCTTATTCTCTTGGAGCACTTCAGTTAAGTGCACAGATGTGGCACAACAGCTGACAGAATGAATTACGCTATTCCTGAGGGTTTACTAGAGCTATTGCATGGAGGACTTTAGTTAAACTCATGTGACAGAGTTTGGTGGAGTTATAGAAGTAGTTGGTGGAGTTGTATTTAGTTTAACTCAGTTAGACTCAGTTGAGCTAGTTGTATTTAGTCTAACTAATTGATACACTAGTGAGAGTGGTGTGAATTAATTAGTTAATTAATTCACTAAACAATAACTCATTAATCAACTGAAGAATACATCACTTAACTACAGTGCATGGACAGTTTCAGTGGAGACAAGTGGAGAGGTAGGTGAAAGAGCAAGTGTGACTATCAGTTCTGACTATAGTGATGCATTGATTGCATCCAACACTTAGTGGAGATGCCAATGAGGATTGCGCAGTGAAATCTTGGTGAATACAAGTTCATTCAGAGCCATTCTTCAGCAGGGATTGTGTAGTAGAGGCAAGCTAGCAGGTGGTAGAGATCGGTGCATGGATTTGCAAGATCGGGCCTGATTAGTGTGTAGCGATTGTATTGTACTGAGAGCTTGACATGTTCAGCTTTGTATGAGGATTGTTACATGATCTCTATGACATATATTATATACAGATAGTTTGGGTGTTTAGCTTCAAGCTTTCCCATTAAAAAATTGTGTTAATGTGTGTGAATTTTTATGGTTTCATGTGTGCATTGCAATTGATTTAATTTCCACATGTGATTATCAATAGTGGCATAGATTATATATTGTGCATGAAGTAAAATAGTGTGTGATCAGGAGAATCTTGGATATATAACACATAAGTTATATAATTTCTACATTTTTTCAGCTTCAACTTCTTCCTCTAAGGTTTCTTCTGCTTCACTGATATCATCACAGTCGACATCTCTTTGGAGAATTTTCTCTAATCCATCTAATATCGTTCAAATATGTCTTACTTCATCAAGTAAGACCTGGTTTGCAGCTGGTCTTCCTAGACCATTTCCAGCTCCTCTGTCTCCTCTAGCTCCTGTAATTCTATGGGCCATCTTGATTAAAATAAAATATAATAACCTTTACAAATTATTTTCTTAATATCTCCTTAAGAAAACAACTTATTTTGAATTTTAATAACAATAAAATATTACAAGGGGAAAATACCTTCATTCTTCCCTTGAATTAATATAAAATTATGTTATAATCCACATATATGGAATATGCAAATAAAATTAAATATGAAAAATTCCCATAAAAAAACAACGCGCTACTCTCATATCACCATAAAAAAACACACACTACTCTCACGGAGTTATGATTATATGAATATTTGATTCAAGTCTTCATGCTAGCGTACCACAAATTTTGATATGCACCCAAGGCACATAAACCAAAACACATAATTAAATTGATATTCACCCATGTACGTTAACCAACACACAGAAATAAGAGCACACAGAATGAGAGAACTCAGAACTATACCACGTAACCAATGATTATGTGCATTCTAGATGCTCCTGGAAAATCCATAAGCATGAAAAAACACATTTCAGGCCAATATGACATCCTTTAATGTATTTTAAAAGCCTACTTCAGCAAATTTCCAATGTTTTCTACATTTAAACCAATTGTTTCATGCTCGACGCAAGTTACTCCTCACATGTTGACTATTCTCCTCCACCGCACAATGATCAATACACAGATCTTGTGCTCATACCCATAACGATGACACAGGTAATCATCAAAGATTGAAATCCAAATCTTTTTCTAGTAATCTAGATCATCAGATGTCACATTCCAGCCTCCTATTCAAATTGGAGATATGGTGGCCGATCCAATTCATGGATATCTGTTGTTAGAGGAATGCTTAACGACTCAAATGCAGCGTAACCATACCACTTACAAAGGTCGCAGGAATCACAAGAATACTTGATTGTGACTTATGCCAAGAAAAAACATGGAATAAAGACATTGAGACTATTCGAGCAAATACAATGAAAAAAAATCAACCGAATCATTTCACCTTCACTTCAATGTTTCTTGATAAATGGACACAGGCCTATAATCCTTCACATTCTGTTACCAAATATTGGTGTAATGCTCCCAAAACTAAACACATGGAAATATAATTAAATAAAATCACACTCCAAAGCTTAAGAATTACAAACAATTACATGGCTATTTATTTAGGATGGAAGAAATCTCTCGAATCTCTTCAAGAGAAACTTCTTCCTTGATATTTGGAGAAAGTTAATAATTATCCTCTCAACTTTAGGAAACTATCCTAATTTCTCAATCTCCTAATTAATTCTATAATTACTCATAAATTCTAGAAAATTCTAGATTTCTGAAATTAAATAATTACAACAAATTAAAATATGTGATGCTCCTGCATCAGATTTGATTGCTATTCTAGAATAAGGGTCGGTCAATAGTTTTAGGTCCCAATGGCCAAACATTCTTAGGTTTTCAAAATTATGATAATACTATCTTGGAGGATGGGTTGGTTATCCCATTTATGGACTCTCACTAAAATAAAAATTCTATATTATAATTTTTTTTTATAAACCATTCTTGGGGATTTCCTTGATAATAATATTCATTTAGAGAAAGGATTTATCAATCCTTCCCTTTAAAAGGAATACTAATTTGTAGGAAGTGTTGGCTATCCCTTCCTTAAGATCTAATCAAGTGCTCAGTATCTAAGCTCAAAAATGAAAGTTCTTGAAATCGAATCGAAAATGATTGACCGCGAGCGGCCCATTGCCAAGAATCTGTTGCACTTTGTTTCATTGAAAACCAAGTCCATGTGAAGAAGTTATAGCCTGCTAACCGTAGTTTAGAACATGTGAATTTAAAAAAAAGGGGTCAAAGGAGTCAACATAGGTCAACCATAGTCAAAGGCCCTCCGAGCCAATGACACTTTCACACTTTTCCTTCTGAGACTGGTTTTGAAGCTCGGTAATGTGTCATGTTTCTAGTGGTTCATACTCTAGGTGATGTGGCGTGTTTTTATAGGGTGACAGGCTAAATTGAATTTCATATGTCAAACTCTGAAATATTTCAAAGGTTGGGGTTAATATTTTATGGGGAAAAAATATTATGCATAAGCTAGGTGGAGGTTGGGAATCGAACCCATGACCTATCCCACATGATGCACTCTCCATACCGCTATGCCAAGCTTTGTTCCTTGACTATGTAGACTTGCAGTATATATTTAAATTAATGCCTTTTGAATCGACAAGGTATGGAGGAGGCCAGCCCTGCGGGCCAAACCCCTCCCCATGAGACCATGTCAGAATAACCATCGTGGAGTGGAGATCATAAGTGTAGAATTAACGTTGGTAATGCGGGTTTAAGCACCCTAACCCATTATTATCACTCTAATCCTTGTTTAATATGAGATTAAACTAAAACACATTTTATGCGCTAATATCATAGTTATCTACAGTTAATCCCATTTAAGAACTAATTAACAACGGATTAAAATGGTTGAAATTTCGGTGGTTCCACCACTTTAGTAGATGCCCCCAAATTTGGCGAGGCTAACTTGAGTCTTCTCCCGTTTTGGTGGAGGATTATGTGGAAAATGTAAATGAAGCATATCTAGAGAAAGTTTAGACCAATTTTGGCTCAAGAAGAGTCATTCCTAGTAGATTTGGATTTTCTAAATCCATTGGTACATGTTTCAGAGGAAAATGTGAAATTATAAAGGTATTTTTTTTCACTTTAAAGAAAAAGGAAGCCGAAGGTCACCAGAAGGGAAGGCCATGCCTAGATCAGCTGAAAACCAAATTGAGAGAATGAAGAGTCATTTCTGAATGTTTTGGAAATTATTGAGCCATTGAAGCAGGTTTTAGGAGCTGTAGGTGAATGTAAACAACGATTTTTGAAATTTTGAGCTAATACAGAGGCCCAAGCCATGGAAGCTGGACCAAGGAGATGTAGCCCAGGAGGGGTGAAATTCTTCATCAGAACTATACATTGATGGATCAATTGTGATGGCTTGTTGTTCTTGTTTTTACTTTTATTCAACATATTTATTTCATGCTTTATGCTCTTGAATTCACTCATAAAAATCAGCTAATTTACCTGTTTGACACACATAAACAATAAGGAAATATATGTGCATCAAGCATAAGATCAACAAATAAATTTTAAATCTAAAGATGAAATTAGCACAACAAAGGTGACATTCATACTCAAATCAAGTTGGTATCAGAGTAGGGGTTGCTAAGGTTATTTGCATGATAGTTTCTTGAGTTTTTTGCAAGTAAGGTTTTAATGTTTGCAAATTTGTGATGATGAGAATGTTAAAGTTGCAATGAGGTGAAGGGAAATTTTTGGTTGCATGTCCTGAGATTAGGACCAAAATAAGGAGAGCTACAAGAGCACCATATCCACCCAAAATTCCACTCACATCTGCACTTGAAGCACCTCAAGTTTTATCTGAAAAATCTGAGATTGAAGAGGTACAAGCACCAGAAGCTGAGATTGAATCCATATCCATCATGTCATGTGTTGGAGAAATTGAAGGTCATTCAGAAGAGGATGATGTCAAGAAAGACTTCAATGACATAAAGAGGATGGTTAAAATTATGTTTGATGCATTTACTATTGGGATGGTAGGAGAAGGTTCTAAGCCTCCACATGGAGAAGGAAATTTAGATGATAAGAAGGATGAAGAGAAGATTTCAAAGGATAGTGGAGGAAAGCCACCTCCATATCCACCATCTTCATCATCCTCATCATCACCATCAGCATCATCTTCCACTTCCACCACAAAAAGCACCCACACTGACTCAAAAGCCACAAAAGGAAAGACACCCTTACTCAAACTTGATGTCAAATTTGAGCTTCTAATGTATAATGGTGAGGTAAATGCAGAAAGGATGGAAAATTGGATATGTTAATTGGAGGTATATTGCAGAATTCAGAGCCTTCATGAAGATGAAATAAAGATTCAATTAGCTTCTTTGAGGATGGAAGGATCTGCACTTGTATGGTGGGAGGAAAGGACTCAAGAAGATATTAAAAACTATGGTAAGATATCTATGTATTGGTCAAGTTTTACTGTTTTCATTAAAAGGAAATTCTATCCATTAGCTTACATGCAAAAGGCCATTATGGATTGGCAAAATTTAAGACAGTTGAAAGTGAAAAGTGTGCAAAAGTATACTCATGAATTTAGGATAAGAGCTCTTATTTTGGGTATTAATTTATATTCTCAAGAAATATTGTTAAAGTATGTTTTGGGGGTTTTCATAAATACCTTAGGCACACTATTCTCATGTTTAATCCCACAAAAATATAAGAGGTTTGTGTTGAATCCACAAATTTAGAAGCAACTGTGAAACATAACATAGATGAAAAAAGTGATAATGAGGGTAAAGGAAAGGGCATGTTTTATGGAAGAGGAAAGAGAAATAGCTCTATCAATAGAGAGAAAGAGAAAATCACATGCTAAAAATATTTGAAGAATGTCCATGATGAAGACCACTGTTGGAAACTTCATCCAGAGTTGAAACCAAACAAACTAAAAGCCAGAGAAAAGGGGAAAATTGTTACTATTGTTTAACATGACTTAGGGTCAAATTCAGGAGATGAGAAAAAGATTACAGCTATGGGTTTGAAAGGTAAACATATAGCAAGCACTAGTTCTTCAAGTTTTTGCAATTTCCCTCAATATGAAGATACGAGAATACAACTTTTCCATATTAGAGTTGTCTCTAAACATACCAATATTGATACACTTTTTGATAGTGGGTCACAAGCTAACTTGATTTCCAAAGACTTGGTTAAGTAACTAAACCTTGAAACTATTAGACATCTAAGACCTTAGCCTTTAGTGCAGATATGGAAGAATGCAACTTTTAGGTTACCAGGAATTGCATAATATGATTCATCATCAATTCAAACTTTCTTGATGAAGTTGAACTTGATGTGGTGCCGCTTGAGATATTAGGTATTGTATTGGGAATTCCTTATCTGTATGATAGGAAAGAAGTATTTCATAGCCATGAAAATAAGTATCACTTATTTAAATATGGTATTGAGTACATAGTTAGAGTGCATAAGAAGAAGACAAGTTTGTATCTTATACATGGAGGAGAAATGAAGAGGATAGTGAATGCAAGCCAGAATTTGACATTGTTGATGATCAAACATAGAGATGTTTTGAATCAAACCTTTCAAAAAGGTGCATCAACTGAAAAAGTTAATTTAATTAAGGTTTATTATGCCTGTAATGAGATATTTTAGGACTCTAACAGGTTTCCTTTGAAAGGAGGTAAACAAGATGTGACAGATTTGCAGCAATCAACATCAGTGTTGAGGAGTGTTGGAAACAAAATGGCAATGCAAGAGAGTGCAAAGGTGAAAGAGAAAATGACAAAGAAGCTTGAAAAAGAAGGCATGGGTTCCACAAATGATTTTTTTTTTTTTGGTTTCCAAAAGGAACATATCAATGGCATAGATACTTGGTCAAGAGTCGACACAAGTACAAATCAAGATCAGCTAAGAATCACCATGATGACAATTTGCAATGTGAGACAGTTTTTAAGTTTCCTTTTATTAATGACTGAGGTAGGAACAAGATGGTTTATGCAAGAATAGATTGTTGTTCTAAAAATTCAGGGAAATTGCAGCATGATGGTGTCAATGACAGCATGAGAAGTTCACAAGAGCCAAGGAAAAAGTTAAGTTTTGTGAAAATATCAATTTGATTAAAATGGAAAAATATCAATGGATAGAGAATGGAAGGGTGAGGGAATAGTACCCTCATCTACATGATCAGTAATTAAAGATATTTTTGGGTCCAAAAGGATTCTAGTGGGGAGGAATGATCAGGTGCTCAATAATAAAGCTAAAAAATGAAATTTCTCGAAATCAAATGGAAAATGAACGACCATGACCGACCCATCGCCAAGAATCTCACGCACTTTGTTTCATCGAAAACCGACTCTGGATGAAGAAGTTATAGCTTGCTATCCGCCATTTAGAACATGCAATTTTGAAAGGAGTCAATGGATATCAACCATCGTAAAAGGCCCTCCAACCCCATGACACCGTTACACTTGTCCTTCTGTGACTGGTTTTGAAGCTGGGTGATGTGTCACATTTCTAGTGGTTCATACTCCAGCTGATGTGGTTTGTTTTTATTGTGTGAAAGCCTGAATTTAATTTCATATGTAAAACTCCGAAATATTTCAAAGGTCAGAGTTAATATTTTATGGGGCAAAATTATGCACAAGCTGGGTGGAGATAGAGGCTCGAACCCGTGACCTCCCCCACACAATGCACTCTCCATACCGCTATGTCAAGCATTATTCCTTGTCTATATAGATTTGTGGTATATATTTAAATTAATGCCTTTTGACTTGGCGGGGTATGGAGGGGGCCATCCCCCTCCCCATGAGACCAAGTTGCCATAACCACAGCAGAGCAGAGATCATAATTATGGAATTAACGTTCGTAATGTGGGTTTAAGCACCCTAATCTGTGATTATCACTCTAATCCCCGTTTAATATGGGATTAAACTAAAACACGCTTTATGCACTAATATCATAGCTATCTACAGTTAATCCCATTTAAGCACTAATTAACAGTGGATTAAACTGGTGGAAATTTTGGTGGTTCCACAATTTTAGGAGCTGCCCCAAAATTTGGCTAGGCTAACTGGAGTATTCTCGAGTTTTGGAGGAGGATTCTAGGGAAAAATTAAATGAAGCATATATGGAGCAAATTTTGACCAATTTTGGCTTAAAAAGAGTCATTCCTAGAAGATTTGGATGTTTTGAATCCATTGGTACATGTTTTAGAGATAGAGGGGCAATTATAAAGGTGTTTTTGTCACTTTAAAGAAAAAGGAAGCACAGGGCCAGCATGAGGGAAGGCCATGCCTAAATCAACTGAAGACCAAATTGAGAGAAAGAAGAGTCATTTTTGAATGTTTCGGACATTTTGGAGCCATTGAAGTAGGTTTCAGGAGCTATATGTGAATGTAAAAATAATTTATTTCACTTTTGAGCTAATACAGATACCCAAGCCTTGGAAGCTTCACCAAGGAGATGTAACCCAGGAGGGGTGAAATCCTTCATCAAAACTCGGAGTTGATGAATCAATTGTGATGGTTTAATATTCTTGTTTTTTCTATTGTTCAAGATATTTATTTCATGCTTTATGCTGTTTAACTCACTCATAAAACTCAGATAATTTACCTATTTGACACACATAAACAATGGTAGGTCCCTATATTAGTAGTGTGGTCCCTTATTGTTGTTAGTGTAGCCCCCTTATTGTTATTGTGACCCCATGGACTCCTATATATAGAAGGAGGTTTTTTCATTTGTATCATCCAATAATTGTTCATTTATGTAATGTAAAGGAGGTTTCCCCCTCAAAGTGGCTTATTTCTAAGGCGTTGATATCTATTTTATTCTATTTTTGGAGCTAGTTTCATAACATTTGGTATCAGAGCTTTGGATTCTAGGGTTTCGCTGCTCCAAATAGGTCATCGTGGAATTTTTGCTATAATTTTTTTCTATGAATTTTCAGAAGCTGAAAAGTTTACAGTGCAAAGCTGAAATCCTAAGGAACATCATGTAAACATTTAAGATCTTGGTTCGTAATATTTTGAAGATATGATATGTCGACACTAGGGTTTTTTCAGGCTCCCAAATTTCAACTAAACCAACCATCATGGAATTTTTTCTATAACTTATTTTATATGAAGGTTTGGAAGATAAAAAATTTATAGAGGGAAGCCAAAATCTTGATGAATGTCATGTAAAAATTTTAGATCTTGGTTCAAAACATTTACGGAGATATGATCTATGGAATTTAGGGTTCTTTCAGGGTCCCGAATTTCATCTCAAAGAGGTGACTGTGGGAAAATCATCATAACTCTCTCTCTGAACAAAAAATTAGAATTATGTAAACAATGGCTAGAAGTACACAAACAATAGTTTATAGTGTATCAATTTCAGAGCTGAAGGACGAAACAATGACACATGGTCCATTGTACAAGTTTTCTCTACTGAACGAGTCCATAATTATTAGGTCATTGTGGGAGATTGGAAATAAATTTGTCTAGAAGAATCCAAATCAGGTCAGACCTATGTCATTGGAAAGAAGATTAAGAGGGCTACTATAGGTCCAAATTTCAGATATTGAGGATCTGAAATCACAAAGATAATTAAGTTTCAATATCGAGCTCCTCAAAGGCAAGAAAAATGTGTGTATTTGTTTTCAAATTGCATAAGTCTTGCTTGAAAAATCAATTTGAAATGATTCCAAGATCATATTGAAGCATAGATATCAGCATTGGGTTCTAAATGCTGGGTATGTGTTATATTATTTCCACGAGTAGCCCCATGCGCTGTACGTTGCACCGGGCGTAGCAGGGGGGTCACAGGGGGGTGGCAGCCCCCCCTGTCGTGGTCCGGGCAACACCCCGAAATTTTTTTTTTGGTATGCAGTCCCACTCATAGGCGGACCCACCCATGTTTTGTGCATGATTTTGCACATGGTTTTTGGGTACAATGGTTTTCAGCCCCTGGTATTTTGTAGATCCGGTCAAGGGAACTACGGTTATGTTCTAATCTAGGGTTAATGGATTGGGGTTTATGTATGCTTCGACATGTATATATATGTGTGTGTGTGTGTGTGTGTGTGTGTTGTAACACTAAAAGGAATATAATGAAAAATCAAGCTGGTAGTCCTGATTTGGGATCCAGGGGAAAATCTTTGTGTTTATCTGTTTTATGTTTTATGCTCTCGCTATTGTTTATTTTCTGTTATAATATTCGTGTGTAGATAATTTTTGTTCAGGGTTAAAACCTACATTTGGTATGTTTGTTGAAACTAAGGGATCACCTTTCTATTTCTTGAGGTTTTTTCTTGGGCCTGATGTAGACCCTGTTCAGTGGGAGATCTACGCGATCGATTCTTGTAGTGTAAGGAGATGGTGAGCAGCGAGAAGATAGAGATCGAGAAATTTAATGGTTAGAGTTTTGAGTTATGGAAGCTCAAGATGGAGGATCTACTGGTGGATAAAGATCAGTGGATCGCGGTAGATCCAGGTACTAAACCAACGGCAATCTCAGATGAAGACTCGAAGAAACTGGATCGGAAGGCTAAGAGAACAATACGGTTGTGTGTCTCAGATTCGGTATTGTTGAATGTATTTGGGAAAGCTACAGTGAAAAATTTGTGGGAAAAACTTGGGACTTTCTACCAATCTAAGTCTCTGGTGAATAAGTTGTTCCTGCGAAAAAAGATGTATAACCTGAGGATGAAGGATTGAGACTCGGTGACAGAGCATCTGAACGCCTTCAATACTGTGGTAAGTTAGTTGTCATCTTTTGATATTAAAATCTCAGATGAAGATAAGTGCATCAGTTTGTTGTGTTCTCTACCAGACTTGGGGACAATCTGGTTATTGCAATAGGTAGCAATACAACTACCTTGAATTTTGATGACATTGTCTCAGCCTTGCTGTCAGAGGAAATGAGACGGAGAAATATGGAGGGTCAAAATGGAGATGCCTTATCTATATGAGGAAGGTCCCAAAATAGAAACAAGAATAAGGTTTCGAGTGGGAGATCTAAATCTCCTAGAAATTTTGTAAAGGTATGCTGGAAATGCAGAAAAGAAGGACACTACAAAAAGGAATGCAGATCTAAAGCTCCTGAGAAAGGAAAGGGATTTGATGATGCTCCTTCTGTAGAGGCAAAAACCACATCGGATGAAGGTGGGGATGTGTATTTGGCTTCTTCTTCAAATACACATGTAGATCATGAGTCATGGTTGATTGACTCAGGTGCATCCTTTCACTTCACTCCCCATAGGGAGTGGTTCTGCAAGTATGAGAAATATGATGGTGGTGATGTCTTCCTAGGGGATGATAGGAAGGTCAGAATCGTCAGACGTGGAAAGGTCAAGCTGAAGCTGCAAGGTGGAAGGATTAGAACACTTCCTGGTGTTCTGCATATTCCTGCATTGGCCAGAAATCTGATTTCTGTAAGCCAGATGGATGATGCAGGTTTAAAAATAGTGTTTGAGAAAGATGCCTGCAAGATGGTTCAGGGAGCACTGGTATTAATGCGGGGAGTTCGGATTGGAACTCTGTACAAGCTACAAGGTAGCACTGTTATTGATGGGTGTAACAATTCTGTGGTTCTTGAAAGTGGAGCAGAAAGCCTAGCTGTCTTTGGAGAAAAGACCATGCTATGGCATCAAAGGCTTGGACATATTGGAGAGAAGGGCCTCCGAATACTACATAGAAATGGTATGGTAGAAGGTATGTCTAATTTCTCTCTAGATTTCGATTTCTGTGAACATTGTGTATATGGGAAGAAGAATCGGGTGAGTTTTCCTTCTGGTGCTAAGAGGGAAAACAAGATATTAGAACTTGTGCACAGTGATGTGTTTGGACCTGTGTCAGTTCCATCATTGGGAAAGTATGTGTCCTATGTTTCATTCATAGATGACTTCTCAAGGAATACATGGATATATTTCTTGAGGAAGAAATCTAAAGTATTTGACAAATTTAAAGAATTTAAGGCTCTGGTGGAAAACCAGATAGAGAAGAAGATAAAGGTGTTAAGGACAGATAATGGTGGGGAGTTCTGCAAGAAGGAATTTTAAGATTTCTGTAAGAAGTGTGGTATAGCACGGTAGAAGACTACTCCATACACACCTCAAAAAAATGGAGTTTCAAAAAGAATAAATAGAACACTAATGGAAAAGGCAAGAATCATGCTCAGTGGTACCGGGTTAGGACAAGAATTCTGGGCAGAGGCAGTGGAGACTTCATGTTACTTAGTTAACAGATCACCTTCATCAACGTTGGAGGATAAGACTCCACATGAGGTATGGACTGGTAAGAAACCCTCTCTTTCACATCTAAGGGTATTTGGATGTGATGCATATGTACATGTTCCAAAGGAGAAAAGGACCTAGTTGGATAATAAATCTGAAAGGTACATCTTTATTGGGTATAAGGATGGTTTAAAGGGTTACAAGCTTTGGAACCCAGAAACAAGGAAGGTTGTGTACAGCCGAGATGTGGTGTTTAGAGAGGTGAAAGATGTTGTTACACATGAAGTCCTACCAAAGGAACATGAGAAGATAGAGTTTGATCTAAAGGAGTTGAATCAGACTCTACAACAGAAGAAGATTCAGAAGAGGAAGAGCCACAAACCCCAGCTTTGAGAAGATCAGTTCGGGAAAGAAGGCAACCAGAAAGGTATAGTCCATCTGCTTTTTGTTCAGGTTTTTCCTTAACTATAACTGATGATGATACTAGAACTATCAGGGAGGCAGTAGATTAAGAGGATGGAAAACTCTGGAACGAGGCCATGGTTGATGAAATGGCATCCTTGCGCAAAAATTAGGCATGGGATCTGGTGGAGTTACCGGCTGGAAGGAAGCCCATCGGGAGAAAATGGGTGTTTAAAAGGAAGATGAATGTAGAAGGCAAGGTGGAGAAATACAAAGCTCGGTTGGTAGAAAAAAGGTTATTCCTAGGTGCCAAGAATTGATTTTGGTGATATTTTTTCTCCTGTTGCCAAGCTTACTTCTATTAGATTAATTTTATCTGTTGTTGTTGCATTTGATTTTGAGATAGAACAGATGGATGTGAAGACAACATTTCTTCACGGGGATCTAGAAGAGGAGATCTACATGAAGAAACTTGAAGGCTTTATGGTGAAGGGTAAGAAAGAACTGGTATGCAGGTTGAAGAAGTCTCTGTATGGGTTAAAACAGTCACCAAGGATGTGGTATCAGAAATTTGATACCTATATATGGGGACTTGGATTCACCAGAAACAAGGAGGATCACTGTGTTTATTTTAAATTAATTGGTGACAGTGTTATTTATTTGGTCTTGTATGTGGATGATATGTTGTTGATTGGAAATGACAAAGATATTATCCAAGATTTGAAGACCCAACTGTTCTCCAAATTCGACATGAAGGATCTTGGTGCTGCAAACTATATTTTGGGCATGGAAATTAAGAGAGATCAGGCAAAGAGGAAGCTCTGATTAAACCAGAGGAAGTATGTCGAGACTATATTATAGAGGTTCAATATGCAGGATAGTAAACCAGTGAATGTTCCTAGTCCTGTAGGTGTGAAGCTGTCTGCTGAACAGTGTCCCAAGACACAAGAAGAAGAGGAGGATATGTCCCATGTTCCATATGCAAGTGCAGTGGGTAGCCTGATGTATGCAATGCTCTGTACTAGACCAGACATTGCACATGCAATGGGCGTATTGAGCAGGTTTATGTCAAACCCAAGGAAGGAGCATTAGACAGCAGTGAAGTGGGTTTTCAGATATTTACGTGGCACTAGTGATTATGGCTTGTGCTATGAGGGAAGACTAGGATTAGAAAGAATGTTGAACATTCATGGTTTTGTTGATGCAGACTAAGCTAGAGATCTGGACCAAAGAAGATCTACAAGTGGGTATGTGTTTAGCCTATTTGGAGGTGTAGTCAGTTGGATAAGTAAAAGACAGTCTGTAGTGGTGCTTTCAACTACTGAGGCAGAATACATAGCAGCCACTCATGCAAGCAAGGAAGAAGTTTGGTTGCAGAGATTGTGTTCAAGTATGGGGTTGGTACAACAAGCTATAAGGATAGATTGTGATAGCCAAAGTGCAATTTTCTTGGCTAAGAACCCTGCTTATCATTCAAAGACAAAGCACATTGATGTTCAACATAACATTTTTAGAGACATGGTTGAAGCTAAAAGGATGTTGCTGGTAAAGGTGGACACTTTGAAGAATGTTGCAGATGCATTGATGAAGTCTGTGAGCACTCAGAAGTTCTCTTGGTGTAGAGAAACAATGGGTGTTGAGGAATTGGCCCAGTGACTAAGCTCTCCTGTGGCCCCCTATGGAAAGAAAACAACAAGTGGGAGAATGTTGGGTATGTGTTATATTCTTTCCACGACTAGCCCCATGCGCTGGGAGTAGCAGGGGGTCACAGGGGGGTGACAGCCCCCCCTGTCAGGGTCTGGGGCAGCGCCCTGACAAATTTTTTTTGGTATGTGGTCCCACTCATAGGTGGACCTACCCATGTTTTGTGCATGAGTTTGCACATGGTTTTTGGGTACGATGGTTTTCGGCCCCTAGTATTTTGTAGATCCGATCAAGGGAACTACGGTTATGTTCTAATCTAGGGTTAATGGATTGGGGTTTATGTATGCTTCGGCATGTATATATATATATGTGTGTGTGTTTTAACACTAAAAGGAATATAATGAAAAATCAAGCTGGTAGTCCCGATTTGGGATCCAGGGGAAAATCTCTGTGTTTATCTGTTTTATGTTTTATGCTCTCGCTATTGTTTATTTTCTGTTATAAGATTCATGTGTAGATAATTTATATTCAGGGTTAAAACCTACACTAAAATTCCCCCTAAAAAAAATTCAACACCCATTAAGCTGTCAGAATACTATACTATGACTCATGAAGATGAAGAATTGCAACATGATATATAAAAAAATTATAAGAGAAAGTGCACCAAATTTCACTTTTGTAAAGAGCAACAAAAAATGAAATGGATGTTTTGAAGAAAGGCGTGGAAGTTAAGATGGATTGTTTGAAGAAGGGCATCGAAGCTAATATGGATGGTTTGAAGAATGACATGGAAGAATAAATGTAAAACATGAAGAATGATATAAAAGCAAACATGGAAGGCTTGGCAAAGTTGATACAAGAAATGATTCCTAATTGCGAAAAGATAGTAGAGGAAACTCGTGACGAGAAACAAATAAATGTTAATCGTGATTTCATAAACTCTAATGTTGGATGGAAGACCCACCATATTCCAAATATTGATATGAGTAAGTTTGATGGCAAGAATCCTGCACATATGTACTATAGATGGAGCAATATTTTGATCTCAATAATGTGCAAATCACGCAGAAAAGGTATGCATTGCAACTTCATATTTAGAACATAATACATTTTTCATGGTATCGATGGCTTTTCTCCCGTAAAAAAAATTGTCACTTGGTTAATTTTATGGAAGAAGCGATAGCACATTATGAGGATACAAAGAGCGTCACCTTCTTTAGAAAATTGACAAATCTCAAACAAAAGGATTCGGTGGTGGAGCACATTGAGGACTTCCAAAAATTGAATATAAGGGTAACTGCTATTCTAGAGGAACACGTGATTGATGTATTCATAGGGACTTTAAATGATAACATCCAACATGAAGTTCATTTTTGGGAACCTTATTAATTGGAGAAGCCATTCAGGTTGGCAAGAAAAGCTGAATGTAAAATTATGGAGACAAGGAAGCCTACCACTCACATCTATAAAGATTGAAATGTTGCTACTCCTAGAATTCCAAAACCTACAAGGTTGACACCACAAAAATTGGGAAGAAAAAATATCAAAGGGGATTTGTGATAGTTGTGATAGCAAATACACTAAAAGTCATAAGTGTGTTGAGAAGAAACTATTTTACATAGATTGTGAAGAGGAGGAAGAAAATGAACAATAAACTTCAAAAGAAGAGGATATACACCCAGAACGAACCCTAGAAGAAGAAGAATTGAGTCGACCATATCATACGATGCATTAGCGGGAATTATCACTCCTCAAACTCTCAAGATAGAAGGACATATCAATAAGAAAAAGTTAATAGTGTTGATTGATTCGGGTAGTACCCATAATTTTATTCATTGTAAGGTAGCCAAGGAACTGAATTGTTTCTTATACCTAGCACCATAATGTCAAGAGATGGCTGCAAATGGAGGAACTATAAATTACTATGGAAAATGCCATAATATCAAGCTAACCATGGGGAGATATGTATTGAATAGTCCATTTCTTTCCATTCCAATGGGAGTTGTTGAAGTTGTACTAGGAGTACAATGGTTACAATATTTGGGGACGATAGCTTTTAATTTTCAAGAAATTTTCTTGAATTTTTTTTGGAAGGAAAGGAAGTTGAATTAAGGGGTATTGCAGGGAAGCCAGGAAAGATAATAAGTTCTTTTGGGAAAAAATACGTAGAGTGTGAATCGGCATTTACTGCATACTCAAAACTTTTCACTTTTTCATTCCTTAAAACCCATACGCTACTTTCCTTTATTAAACTCGCGTATACACGCGGATATCTTTCATGCAACTAGCGTATACACAGAGATCTAGTTATACCATTAGTTCTTCACTTATATCATTCCATCATTCATTTATTAGATGTTCAATAAACAGTAAACATGTGCAGTAAGAACAGAATAAACCATCACACAAAGCATCACACATGAACACCAGAATTTTAGGTGGAAACCCAAGTCTGAGAGAAAACCACCATCTTGTAGTTGCTCAGCCTTCAATATTTTATTATAGAGAAAACATCTTACAGCATATGATATGCTTTTGGTGCGGACTCTACCGGCACAGCGAGAACCCACTGTCGCTCGTTTACAGCCTCTCCTGGAAGGGAGCTCCAACCCCACGACTCGTTTACCGACCCTCTCCTGGAAGGGAGCTACGACCCCCGATCTCGTTTACCAGCCTCACACGGAAGGAGCTACAACCCCCTACGGCAGAAGGCTACAACCCTCGCACTACCTTGGACCACGTTTCATCAATTTCAGCATCGATCCAACAACTTCAATAGAACACAACTTGTGAGGCCACATTTCATCATATTTTCAAGCTGGGACCCTTTCCATACTTTCAAACTCAAACATACATCACCAACGAGATACATATCAATTCGGAAAACACGGATCGGATAGCAGAAATACAACGTGAATAGATCGGATGTTTCATACCCCATGCTTCAACAAACCCTAGTTTTCATACTCGCTTTCCTTTCATCGATACTCGTATATACGCTGCCTTCGATCCCACGAAACCGTAGCGTCATACCTACGTATGTATTTCATTGCGCATACGCGCTTTCTCTTCAGCGAAGCCGCGTATATACGCGCTTCCTCTTCGGCGAAGTAGCGTATAGATCTTCAACCATCATAGAGCGACATACTTCTTCGGATCAGACATTCGGTTCAGATTTAACCCTTGCTTCGGACGGATGTTCGCCTCATCATGAATCTAATCACTCCATAAACGAGATCTAGAAAATACGGATACATTTCGGATCTAGATATCCCGCTTCATCATTTCTTCATAGGTGCATCATAGATTCAGATCTATCATCAAACCTTGACCCTTTCCATACATATATACTTCATAGAGAAGTAATCATTCAAGCTCAGACATCTTGCACCCACACATGATTTGCATAATGAATTTCTTCTCCTTATATAGGTTTATCCTTTTTCAATACCACGAGCCAAAACAATACCATGATCCTTCAATACCATGGGCCCCCTTTTTTAATACCATGAGCCAAACCAATACCATGAGCCTTCAATACCACGGGCCCTTGGATTTGCACTTTTTGAGCGCTTTTTCCCATACGTGACTCTGGCACGTTCTTTTCCGCGTGCATGCGCAACTCTCCCATTGGACAGATTCACGTATTCCTTGAGACATACTCTTTTCATCATAGTTCTAGCACAAATGCTGAATTCCTTTCTTCATTGCCTTCGTAGCTCACTGTAGATACATCGGATTTAGTTCATCAAGACATATTCTATTCAAGCACAACTTCATCAAGTAAGTTGCCATCATCTTCATCGAGTGGGTTGCCTTTCGAGGACAACACTCAACATCATAATATCAACAAGCATCATATCACATCAGATTTACATCATTTACCAAGCCCATCGAGCCAAGAATAACTTCATCGGGTGGATTGCCATCAAGGACAACACATGTCAACGGTCGCATGGCTTCATCTTCATTCGGTGGGTTGCCATCAAGGACAACACTCGCATCATATTTCCAACAATCTCCCCCTTTGGACTTGATGGAAACCATAATGGTGTTTGGTTACCACAACGGATAGGTACATTAAGAATACAATGACACCATGTCATTTCCCCCATTCTTTGACATGATTAACTTCATTCAAACACCATGTCACTCTCCCCCTTTGACATCAAGGGCAAAGGCGGCAGATCAAAACCAACATACTCTTCACCTTTTCGTCTCATGTAGAAGAAGCGTCTGCAGATCTGATATACATCTTGAAGTGACCAAGCTCTCCCCGAGTTCATGTTTGAATCTTCAAACATATTTTCCAATGAAGTACATGACTCTATGACTTTCCTATCACCAATGACTCATACTTACATCAAACATCCAACCAAGTGGATTTACATATGAGACTCGGCCACCCTAACCAAGTGGGTTTACAAATTTGACAAAGTCCCCTACATGGCTCGAATATTACAATTTTACATCATGGGTCTCAACAAGACCTTTTCATCAAAATACAAGTATGACCATTTAAGACCAACACCTAGAGAATCCTCAAGAAAGAGAACATATTTCGGAACCATCATAATGCCAAAAAAGCATTTATACTCGGCAACGCTAATGCTCCCCCGAGATCTGTGCATCCAAAGCATCCTTTCCATATGAATAAGGCTCCCCCTTAGTTTGCTGCATCTGAACACTTTCACCAACAAATCATCAAGGCATCTTCATCAAATCATTAGAACAAGAAATATGAGAGCTTGGAAAAACACCGAGAGATACCAACATAGTATCGAATAACCAAACAACACTACAATTTGTGTTGAAAAGGCCGCTCCAAACGCAGAAAAATGTCATTAATCGTACATACGCTGGTTTTACGGCAGGGAACTTCGCGTATATACGCGGCGTGTTTCAGAAACCCGCGTGATCCTACTACCATCTTCTAAAATTTATGTAGATTTGTTCTTTTATCGGGCGAGAGAATCACTCCCAGCTTACTGTCTTAGATACTCGAACGCTTCCACGGGCAGAGGTTTGGTAAAGATACCGGCAACTTGTTCTTTGGAGGGAACATACTCCAACTTCACCTTTTGTTCAAGCACTTGTTCACATAAGAAATTATACTTGATGGGAATGTGCTTGGTCTTCGAATGCATAACGGATTCTTTGAGATGCGATGGCACTTGTATTATCACACATAATGGAGATAGGAGTTGCACATTTGATTTGAAAATCTTGCAAGGTTTGCATCATCCATAGGAGTTGAGTGCAACAAGATGCGGCGGCTACATACTACTGCTGCAGGGCTGTTGATAAGGCAATACAATTTTGCTTCTTGTTGAACCGGGATACTAACCGGGGTCCCATATAGAATGCACCACCACTAGTGTTTTTTCGATCATCAACAATTCTAGCCCAATCGCATCGGTGTAAGCATGAAGAGTAAGATCGGCATTCTTTGGATACCATAGACCAAAGTCTTGAGTTCCTTGTAGATATTTGAATATTCTTTTAACAGCTTTCGAAGATGAGACTCTTTTGGATTAGCTTGGAATCGCCCAACAATCCCAAATCGCATGCATAATGTCACGGGTCTAGTCCCGTGAGATAAAGTAGACTTCCTATCATCAATGCATGTCTGGTTGATTCACACGTGGGAGAATCATCATTAGAGCCGAGGCGCATACTCGGTTATCATTGGTGTACTTACGTTTGCATTCTTCCATGCCATACTTCTTGAGAATTTTCTTAAGATATTTTGCTTGTGATAGAAATATACCATCTGGGCAGTTTGATGCACTTGCGAGCCAAGAAAGAATGTTAGTTCCCCAAGTAAAGACATTTCAAATTCTTCTTTGCATGACGAGAGGCAAATTTTTGACTCATAGATTCTTCGATTACTCCCAAAAATGATGTCATCAACATATACAACTCACAATCAATAGTTTGTCATTTTCAACTTTTGTGTATAATTTGCTATCGCAGCGGGACCCCTTTGAAAAAACCTTTGTTGATGAAGATATTTGTCAAGACGATAATACCAAGCCCTTGGAGCTTGTTTGAGACCATATAGAGCCTTTTTAAGTCTACAAACAAGATTTGCATCATTTCCCAAAATGAATCCTTACGGTTGTTCTATATATACTTCTTCTTCTAGATCACCATTAAGAAATAGCGATTTAACATCCATTTGATAAAGCTTTGATTTGTTGATAACTTGAAAAAAGCAAGAAACATTCTTGTGGCTTCAAGTCTAGCTACGGGAGCAAAGTTTCTTCAAAGTCTATACCTTCTTGTTGAGTATACCCTTTGCAAACCAGATCTAGCTTTGTTTCTTACAACATCCCCATTCTCATTTAACTTGTTCTTGAAGATCCATTTGGTTCCAATGACATTTTTTATCTGTGGTCTTGGTACCAAATCCCAGAGTATCATTCTTTTCAATTTTGATCAATCTCTTCATTCATGGCTTGGATTCCCAACATTCATCTTTGCTAGCTTGATTGACATTGAGTGGTTCAATTGTGGATAGAAGTGCTCGATGACTAGAAGATCCCACAAAAGTTCTCCTTGTTCGTACACACGATTCCTTATCTCCTAAAATGCGAGATTCGAGGGATGATTCTTTTGAACGTATCTGGATGGAGATTTTTCGGATAGATCATTTTCGGGGTTCTTCATTGGATTCTTGTCTATATCATTTCCATCTGATGTAGAAGGCCATATGTCATGATCATCTTCTTTTTTTGTTTGTTTTTCTTCTTTAGGGAGCTGCGGGGAGACTCCATCGATAACAACATCAATACATTCAACAACCTTTTGAAGCCTCTTATTGTAACATGTGAATGCTTTGCTTGAAGATGAGTAACCATGAAGTATCCCTTCATACGATCTGAGGTTCAAACTTACCACGCTTTTCATCATTATTTTTGATAAAGCATCTACTTCCAAAAACTTTAAAATGCTTTACGAGTGGGAGAATTACCATACCGAGTTCATATGGAGTTTTGTCACTATTTACCGAACATGAGCCTTGTTGAGAATGTTAAGCTGGTCCTCTGCGTCTTCGCTTCACTCCAGAACATGTCGGGAACATTAGAGTCGGCAAGCATAGCTCTAGCCATTTGAACAATTGTTCTATTCATTCTTTCTGCTACACCATTTTGTTGTGGAGTGCACCGCTACAGAACTCGTCTTTTAATGCCATGTTTTTCACAAAATTCAAAGAATTCATTTGATGAATATTCTCCTCCTCGATCGGATCTAAGACACTTGATTTTTTAAATCCAATTCATTTTCTACCGAGTAGCTTTGAACTTCGAAATTTTTCAAAAGCTTCATCTTTGTGTTTAATAAATGCGATCTCACACATTCCGGAGTAATCATCAATAAATAGGATATAGTATTCTTCCCCACGTAATGAATTTTTCCTCATAGGTCCACGAGATGTCGGTATGAATTATTTCAAGAGGCTTACTTGATGATCCTTATTTGGCATTAAATTGAACTGCTGGTCTTCTTACCAAATTGACAAGATTTGCATATGGTACTTTTCTCGAAGATTGACCTTGGGAAGATCACGAGCAGCTTGAAAGTCATGCCTTGCTTTGTTGATTTGAGAGAAACTCGGATACTGACCTTCTATGCCATAGCCAATTTTCGAAGACTTGCTCAAGTAACATTGATCTATGCCATTTAGTACATACATGTTGCTTGGATTTCTTTTTCCTTTTATAATGATTTTCCCGTATCAAGATCACGAACCACACATTCTTTGGAACCGAAGACCACTTACTGCTCCTTGATCACACATTTGACTAACACTTAGAAGGTTATGCCTTAAATCCATCCACATACATGACATCTTTAGCCTTCACTTTTTTCTTTTAGAAATACTTGCCCCTTTTCCTTTAATTACGGCGGGAGTATCATTTCCAAATGTAACTTTCTTTTCCTTTTCTAGAGCATTATAAGTATGAAGTTTGCTTTTGTCCCCGTCATGTGTCTTGAACACCCACTATCAATGTACCATTGATTCACTTCACCCTCTGCAAACAATGCTATCCCACAATTTTCAACCGGTATTTCTTTCTTTTTGCCACACTTTAGAGCTTGAGGGAACATGCTCTTTTGGTCTGGACCTTGCTCCCTGCATTCGGATTCTTCATGACCAAAGTTATTGCAATAAGTACATTCAACTTCATTTTTTAAGGAGGAGAAAATTTGTTATAGGTGTTATTCTTTGGTTCATCATTCATCCTTTTATTTCTTGCTTCCCTTGTCATAATGGTTTTATATGCAACACATTGAACAACTTTATGACCAAAATTGTGACATGAGAAACATTGTCCATTGAAGTAGAAATTTACGTGATCATGAAATCTTCTATTGGAATTTACATTGGTTGTAGCTTCTTTGAGTGATCTCCTTGTTAGTGTTTCTGAATTGAGATGATCATGCTTCACCTGTAAGGATCTTTGTTCCCCTATCGAGTGGTTGAATGTAGAGAACCGATAGTCAGGTTGCTTTCGGGAATTTTGGTCTTGATGTACGGGAAGATTCCCCGGTATATCCAAGACTCGTTTATTATAAGAGGAGACCGTTGTACCTTGATAATATCATCCAAGGTTGTCTGAACCTTTAGCAAATCTAAGATTGAGAGATTTCACTTTCTCATTATCTTTCCTTAGACTCACTACTTCACACTCCAAGTCCTCAATGCATCTTCTTTGCTTTAAAGCTGATTTTTAAGAGTCTCTGTGATTATGTTCTTTTCTTCGTGGCTTACCTTGAGTTGATGTTTTCTTCAAGAATATTATTGTCTTCTAGAGAATCCATCAAAATACCCTTTTCTTCTCTGAATTCTTGTTCACATCCTTTCAATAATGCCCATAGTTTTTGCACCAAGATTTATGAGATACACTTTTTTTGGTTCCTTCTAGAATATCGGATTGCTTTCATTGAATAGAGGTGGCTTTATAGACATTGCTCCTTTTTGACTTCCCATTGCGACGGATCTCCTTTAAGCGATCAAGCTTCTGCACAAGGACCTCCTCTCGATACCAATTGTTGGGAAAAATCCGAGAGTGAATCGATATTTACGCATACTCAAAAATTTTCACTTTTTCATTCCTTAAAACCCATACGCTACTTTCCTTTATTAAACTCGCGTATACACGCTGATATCTTTCATGCAACTAGCGTATACACGTAGATCTAGTTATACCATTAGTTCTTCACTTATATCATTCCATCATTCATTTATTAGATGTTCAATAAACGATGAGCTATACATGTGTAGTAAGAACGAATAAACCATCACACAAAGCATCACACATGAACACGAGGATTTCTAGGTGGGAAAACCCAAGTCGGGAGAAAACCACGCGTTGCGGTTGCTCGACCTTCAATATTTTATTATAGAGAAAACATCTTACAACATATGTGTTGGTGCGGACTCTACCGGCCACCACAGGAACCCACAGCGCTCGTTTACCGGCCTCTCCCCGGAAGGGAGCTCCAACCCCCGACTCGTTTACCGGCCTCTCCGGAAGGGAGCTACAACCCCCGGTCTCGTTTACCGGCCTCACTGGAAGGGAGCTACGACCCCGCGAATGAAGGCTACAACCCTCGGCACCACGCTTGGACCACGTTTCATCAATTTTCACCTTTGGATCCAACAACTTCAACAGAACACAACTTGCGAGGCCACATTTCATCATATTTTTCAAAGCTCTGGACCCTTTCCATACTTTTAAACTCAAACATACATCACCAACGAGATACATATCAATTCGGACAACACGGATCGGATAGAAATACAGTCGAGGAATAGATGAGATGTTTCATGCTCATAGCCCGGCAGAGCCTAGTTTGAATACGCGCTTTCCTTTCACCGATGTCGCGTATATGCGCGCTTCCGTCCACACAAACCGAGCGTATACCTCCGTGTGTATTTCATTGCGCATACGCGCTTTCTCTTCGTGAAGCCGTGTATATGCGCGCTTCCTCTTCGGCGAAGTAGCGTATAGATCTTCAACCATCATAGAGCAGACATACTTCTTCGGATCGGACATTCGGTTCAGTTTAACCCTTTACTTCGGACGGATGTTCGTCTCATCACGGATCTAATCACTCCATAAACGGATCTAGCAAATACGGAGATACATTTCGAATCTAGATATCTGCTGTCATCATTTCTTCATAGGTGCATCATAGATTCAGATCTATCATCAAACCTTTACCCTTTCCATACAGATATACTTCATAGAGAAGTAATCATTCAAGTTTAGACATCTTGCACCCACACACATGATTTTCATAATGAATTTCTTCTCCTTATATAGGTTTATCCTTTTTCAATACCACGAGCCAAAACAATACCATGAGCCTTCAATACCACGGGCCCCTTTTTTAATACCATGAGCCAAACCAATACCATGAGCCTTCAATACCACGGGCCCTGGATTTGCACTTTATGGGCGCTTTTTCCCATACGCGACTTGGCACGTTCTTTTCCGCGTGCATACGTGACTTCCCTTAGACAGATCCGCGTATTCCTTGAGACATACTCTTTTCATCATATTTCTAGCACAAACTGAATTCCTTTCTTCATTGCCTTCTGTACTCACTGTAGATACACAGATTTAGTTCATCGAGACATATTCTATTCAAGAACAACTTCATCGAAAGTAAGTTTCCATCATCTTCATCAAGTGGGTTGCCTTTCGGGGACAACACTCAACATCATAATATCAACAAGCATCATATCACATCAGATTTACATCATTTACCAAGCCCATCAAGCCAAGAATAACTTCATCGGTGGATTGCCATCAAGGACAACACATGTCAACGGTCGCATGGCTTCATCTTCGTCGGTGGGTTGCCATCAAGGACAACACTCTGCATCATATTTTCCAACAAGTTCTAATGTTATGAAAAAAGCTTTTGAAGAAAGAAAAATGAGGTGTAATTTCACAATTATGCTCACTAGAAGTTCCAAAGTCAAAATCATCTATTTCTCCGGATCTCGAAAAAGTATTGGATAATCATTCCAAAGTGTTTGAAACTCCCAAAGGACTCGACTTGTTTGTGATCATGACCTTGCTATTCATTTGATTCCAGAATTTTTTCCTCCAAACATCGAGCCTTATAGGTATCCTTATGTCCAAAGAGCGAAATTGAATGTATTATTGCAGAAATGTTAAGAAAGTGGTATAATTCAACCTAGTCAAAGTTCTTTCTCTCGCTCTAGTAGTGAGTGGTCTAAGAAGGATGGATCATGGTGCATGTGTCCGGATTATAGGGAGCTCAATAAGCTCACTATTAAAGATAAAATTCCCATTCACCGCGATTGATGATTATTGCATGAATATGGAGAAATTTATTTTACCAAGTTTGATCTTCGTTCAAGATATCATCAAATTAGAATGAAGACTAAAGATATTCCGAAAAACAACATTTCGAAGTCCTAGGGTCATTGCAAACTTTTGGTCATGCCTTTTGGCCTTAACAATGCACCTTCTACATTTGAACGGTTGATGAATTCCATCTTCAAACCCTTCCTTAGAAAATTTGTGCTAGTATATTTTGATGATACACTAATCTACAACAGGTCTTGGAAGGATAATGTTCAACATGTCAAGAGGGTGCTCAAACTATTGGAAGAGAAACAATTATATGCAAGAAAATACAAATGTTTCTTTGGAGTACAAGAGGTGGAATATCTGGGTCATATTGTATCTCACGAGGGTGTTAAGGTAGACCCTAAAAAAATTAAATCCATTAAGGAATGGAAAGTTCCCATGACCATAAAGAAGTTGCGAGGATTTCTCAGGTTAAAATGGTATTATCACAAGTTTGTTAAGAATTATGGGAGAATAGAAAAACTTATAACAACATTATTGAAGAAAGATGCATTTTCATGGACTCATGAAGAAACTAAGGCCTTTGAACATCTTAAAGAGGAAATGTGCCTAGCCTCGGTCTTAGCTACACAAGACTTCACAAAAACATTTATTGTGCAATGTGATACCTCGGAAATGGAATTGGTGTTGTTTTAATGCAGAAGGAAGACCCATTTCTTTTGAAAGTTTCCCAATCAAAGGAAAATATTTACGAGAAAGTTATTTATGAGAAGGAAATGTTAGAAATACTACATGCACTAAATAAATGGCGACCTTACCTAATGGGAATAAACTTTAAGGTAAAAACTGATCATGATACTAGTCTTAAACACTTTTTTGGAACAAAGACTATGCGCATAAGAAAGCAACAAAAATGGGTCTCAAAGATGTTGGATTATGAATTTTAAATCATCTACAAAAAGGGGAAGATAAATGTTGTTGCGGATGCACTCTCAAGAAAGAATGAAGAGGTGGAAGCATTTCTTTGTGCCATTTCTATTATCCAACTAGATTGGATAACGAAAGTAAAGGGATGAATGGAAGAAGGATGAAGAAGTGTGGACACCGATTCAAAAGTTGAAGAAAGATCCTAGTACATGCGATACATTTATTTGGAAAAATGATTCCTTATGGTACAAAGATCACTTATATCTTTGTAATAATTCCCAACTAAAACAAAAGATTCTTTTTGGAATTGCACATGTCTCCTTTATGAGGACACTCGGGATTTTTAAAAACTTACCAAAGGGTGAAAAAATATGGGATGGCCTTAAATATGATATTCAAAATTTTACGGCGGAATGTTTGGTTTTGTCGGCAAAATAAAGTTGAGAAAATTAACACCCCTGTGGTCTTGTACAACCTTTATCATTCCAAGTCAACGTTGGGAGGATATTTCAATGGATTTTTATCACGCAGTTTTACCTAAGTCTAATGGAAAGAGTGTCATCATGGTAGTAGTTGATAGACTTACCAAGTATGCGAGTACACTTTTTGTGCATTATCTCATCCATTTAAATCAAGTACAATTGCTAATGCATTTGTGGAAACAATTCAAAAGCTACATGGAAACCCAAAGATTATTGTAAGCGGCAAAGATCCCATTATTCTTTTGAAAATTTTTGGATGAATTATTTTCTTGTTTGGGTAGTCAACAAGCTCTAGCTCATCTACCATCCTCAATCTGATCGTCAAAATAAGATATTTAATAAATGTTTGGAAGGATATCTTCGTTGTTTTATATCTAATAAACAAACACAATGGGTCAAGTGGTTACCTCTCGGCCGAATGGTGGTATACCACTTCCTTCCATCTTGCAAAAAAAATGACCTCATTTATGGCATTTTTATGGATATCATGCTGCTTGTCCATCACATCATCTATAAGAGAAAATTCTAAGGTTCAATCAATGGAATATCACATCGAGCATCAACAAGAATTTCTCCAACTCTTAAAGGATAACCTAAATTTGGCACAAAATTGAATGAAACAACGAGCTGAGATGAACATCGCAACAAGATAAGTTTTGATGTAGGGAGGCGGGTATTTTTATGGATACAACCATACAAACAAATTTTCCTCAAGCAAGATAAGAAGGATAATAAATTATCACCAAAGTACTATGGTCTTTACAGAGGTGTTGCAAAAAGATTGGTACTATGGCATACAAATTAGACTTCCTCCTTCTTCGCGAGTGCATCCAATTTTCCATGTTTCATGCTTAAAGAAGGTTATAGGTGAAAAACTTCAAGTTCAAACAATATTACACGAACTTGATGAGGAACAAAAAAATCGTATTGGAACCTAAAGCGATACATGGAAAAAAGAACTCGACAACTACGAAATCGATCAATTTTAGAGTATCTCATCAAGTGGAAGAACTTACCCACTAAAGATTCTATATGGGAGGATGAGAATTTTTGAGCTACTCAAGCATTGAGGAAAACACTTTTTTTAAGGGAGAGGGAATGTTAGGTCCATATAGTACTCGTGTAGTCCCTTATTGTTGTTAGTGTAGCCCCCTTATTATTATTGTTGTACACACCGTAACCCCTAATTTTGTTATTATTGTTAGGTCGGCTAGGATTATGTTGTGACCTCATCGACTCCTATATATAGAAGGAGGATTTTTTCATTTGTATCATCCAAGAATTGTTCATTTATGTAATGTAAAGGAGGTTTCCCACTCAAAGTTACTTGTTTATAAGGAATTGATCTCTCCTTCCTTTTATTTTTTGGAGTTGGTTTCATAAAAAACAACAAAGGGAAACCCATGTAAATGAAGCATAAGAACAACAAATAAATTCTAAATCGAAGATGAAATTAGCACAAGAAAACTAACATTCATACTCAGATCAAGTTCCCCTGTAACAATAATTCTATGTTGGATAAAGGATTAAATAACACTTATGTTTGTTATCCCTCAACAAAACTTATGCCACAAAATGGATTGACCAAGCCTTATCTATGACTCCCCTTAATGAAGATTTGAATGGATTCTACCCTAATATGTTTCTAATGTATTTTTCTATTAGACAAGGAAAATAGTCAACCTAATAGGATATTATATGCATGTTACCTCTATTATTTTATAGAGGTACTACCCTTTTTCATTCGCTTAAATATTCAAAATAAATCAAAACACAAAAAATATAATCATTCAACACATTCATTTGTCAGATGGAACATGTATTTTCTAAAGGGAAAATAAAATAATAATATTGGTAATAAATATGATTGCATAATTCATTCCAAGGTATACATACATTTATACATTATGAGGAACACACATTTGAAGCAAATCAATAGATGAAAGGTAAAAAAATGGTCTAGATATTTAGAGAGCTCTAAAATCATTTCATTTATTCAAGGATCATAAAGAGTCATAGGAGAATATCCAAGATATTTCATTTGTCATTTAAAAGTCCCAAAATCATAAATTATTTTGTGCACTCTTGAAAGTAACTCTTTGTAAGAATCAAAAAATAATTTTACAAACATTGAGTTTTTCGGAAAAGTGAAATACCTAAAGTACTTTACAAATACTTAAAATGTTTAAATGAAAATGGATTCATCCCTAAGGGATTGGTATGGATCTCTATTTGACCAAATAATAAGATTTACCTAGAAGAGAAAGAGAAATTATAGTTACGAGATAAACTTTACAAATATACAAGACAATTCATAAAATTTGAATGCTCAAAGACTACGAGAGAGAGAGGGGAATTGCTTTAAAATAAGATAAAGGAAACTAAAAAAATACAAAAAGATGACCAAATGTATTGAATGTTCTCTCTAAAGCTTGAAGTAGTTGATGTTGAATTATATATTAGCTTTCATATGTTTCTTAATCTAATGACAAAGCAATTATTAAGGATTAACAAATTTGTTTAAATATCTTTTAAGCCATTATTCAATATAATTTTTTGTTAGTGGAACCATTATGTATTTATTTAATTTTAATGTAAATATTCCCTCTTAATTCCCTTCACATCGGATGGTAATTTCTCAATAGTTTCTAGTTGTTCTTCATTGTCATTAAAAAAATGTAAACAACCATTTATTTATCTCAACCTTGAGGAGAATCAATCAAGTTGTCAAATTCATAGCCCAATGATGCCTTAAAATATATAATTCATATTTAATATATCTTTTTGGATCATCATGGAGTATTTAATTATCCTTGGCCACTCTAAATCTTTGGAAATTGTTATTTCTTTAAAGAAATGATTTCTCTTCTAGTTTTTATTACTTCAACATTTAGAAATAACATAATGTAACTCTTTAATCTTTTCATATCAACCCAACCTGATTTTCTTGAGTCTCTTCCCTCATAGGAGGCCTTGTTGGTTACTTTGAAGATTAATATGAGTATTATTAATAAAAGTAATTAAATAAATTTTATAAAATTGATAATAATTCTCCAAGTATTTATTAAAATATGAGAAAATAGTAATTCTATCAGAAAAATTTATTAAATCTAAAGAAAAATGTCCCACACTTCCTCAATAATTCCTATTCATGTATTAATATTTATTGTAACATAGGATTTGAGACCATTTAATAATTTTGTTTTATTCTAACTTTTTACATTGTGCTACATGTGATTGTGGTCGTAGCTTTAGGTTCTCTTGAATAGCTAAACAAATCATAAATAGAGACCTAAGACTAAGAGCTTCTTCCATATCACCTATCTTTATTTTTAACCTTATATTTTCAACCTCTCACTCTGTGATAGAATGAAAAAGAGAATACCACTGTAGTCATGTATAACTTTAGGAATGTACTAGGTTCTAGTTAGGATTGGTAGCACTATCCACTTCCATATTCGTGGGTCATTCTTCTTGTGCTACACCTCTTTACTTGAACTCTTAATTTTGGAAGAAGGGATAACATGGGACCTTTCCATGATGATATGATAGGTGGTTCTTCTCCATCACCTCAGCTATCATGTCATTCATTACTCTCTCATTTGATTATAGTATTTTCATGGGATTTCATTCATTACTCTCTCATTTGATTATAGTGTTTTCCATGTCTTTTCAAGGTTGAGGACGAACTTCTACCAATATATGTGGTTGAATAAATTTGTGGATTAGTGATTTTTTTCCAGTTTTATTAATATTTTCCTTAGGGTTGATACTCACTTTATTTACTACATCATCAATTGGTACTTTTATTTCCTTTTCCTTTGATGTTCCAACTTTCTTCTCTCCACTTCCTTTAATAACCCTTGTGAATGAATTTCCATATGCTACATATGCCAAATGTATTGAAAACATGCCCCTTGAGATAAATTGAATGAAACATAAATTATTTCTCATGGTTGTTATTGCATTGTGAACATTCAAAACAAATGAGCTAAGAATTTTTTTTATATTTTTCATAATTAAAACATATGATTCAAAAAAAAAGAACCGATTCATAAATTCATGTAAGACCATATGCATGTTAAAAGACTCCTTTCATGTTACCTTACAAACATCATGTTGTTTAAAAATATGTAAAAATTTCATACAATTATTCAATTTGACTCATAAATTCTAGCACATCATCACAATCTACATAACTATTTAGATGAATGATCGGATGAAGATACGAGATGACCCACATGCTTTCTCTATTATGAATAAGTGTACCATATGAATCTGCATGTTCTCGATATCACATATTTCAAGAGCAACCTTTTCTAGATCCATGACCAGTTCAAGAGACTCCCATCTTGATGCGATTTCTTGTGGTAGCAACCTCTTGATAATTTTGGTGGCCCTAGAGTGAATAGTTTTTCTCTTTTTCAAATTGAAGTCATAAACAAGTATGTCTACATTCTCTAATTTTAACGATTTAATGTGACGGTATGAATTATATTTGGAACCTTTATTTTTCTATTTCTATTTATTTGTTTCTCAACTACCATCTCTAGCTAGTACACACCATTGAATGGGTGTGTATTTTTCACATAAAAATGTACTTTAACTCTTGTAACATCTTCCTTTTGTTTAATGACCATTATAAATTTTGTAACCTACGATGGATAACCACGTGGTTCTCCAATCACTCACAATATAATCATGAATCTCTCCTTAATATCCTACATATAACTTCTATACCACTTTCATCCATCTAAATTCATTTAGGAGTTACTTTAACACACCACTCATTCTAAGTGGGAATGATGAACATCATATTTTGACACTCTTTACCTCTCTTTATTATGGAGTTACAAGTGTAGGAGTTCATACCCTTTTAGTAACTTATGGGTCAAATTTGGAAGAAGAATGGACATGTTGATGGGACGGTTCTATGAATGGATAATCGTTTAACAAAAGGTTGCACCATAGAAAATTCTACACTAGAAGGTTGTGGCTTGAGTTTCCTCTCTAATTTCGTTAATAGTATAGTTAGCTCCAAGTAAATCCATCATCATCTACTTATACACAACTTATCACTGATGAAATAGTTTTTGGAGGCCCATTAAAAGGAGTTAAAATTGGATTGACCTTTGTTAAAATGTTGCACTTTTCTTGTGGTGATGGAAGAGAGAAATAATGGTGACATCTATTATGCTAAAATTTTGATTGAAATCCCTACTGATTTCCATACCTACAAATTTCCTTTACGCTTCCTTCATTAACATTTTTAGTGGGTTTCTATTTCCTTGAATATTTTCTTGATAAATTATTTGTTTCCCAAGTTCACTGAGGGATTGGAAACAAGCACAAGACAAATATATACATTCCAATCACATAGAAATAATAATAATAATGATATGCGATAATAGTTTTTCATAAAATACATTAAGAAGGCTATTAGAGAAGAGAGAAATGTTTAAGAGAGTTTGAGGTTGTGTTACATGGATTTTTATTTTTTCCTCGTAAGATGGATAGAAAAAGTATCCTAAGATTCCCATATCCCCCACTTGAGGACCAAATATCCCATAAAGATGTGTAATATTCATACTTAGCCAAAGCTAAGAGGAATATTCAATTTTGTTTTACTTTCTATTGCATGAATAAATGAATAAAGGAGGACATGTAAAACTCCTAAAAAGACTGAATAAATCAATGCCCATGTGAACGAGAGATAAATCGGGGCCATGTCCCGATAAATCACTTGCGGGTGTGAAGGGGTTTGAGGCTGTGGCGGGTCAACCTTGACCAAATATACAACAGATCTTGTCTAGGTTCAATGTATCTCATGGAGGGACGGTGCGAGTTCTAGAAAGGAGGCCCCTCATGTGAAAGGAGATAACTCTTAGGTTTTAGGGTTTGCAAGAGTTTTCATCTTATAAAAGGAAGGGGAAGGCGGCAAGAGAAGTTTGTTGATTGATTATATTTCTGAGTATCTTGTACGATTTTAGACAAATACTAGTCTCTATTTGTTTAGTGGAGAATTGTCTTCCTTAGCACTTGGAGTTCCTATGTAGGGATTTCACCCTCTTCCCTTGAGGATTCTTTGAGGATTATTTGCTGATTTGATCCACTATTAGGCTTTGGGCCAGATCTACTTCCAATTGCAACGTAGATCTAGTGAATGTCTGCTTGCTCTTGTAAGCTTCTGACAAGTGGGATTCTAGATCTGCTTGAGAGATCTAGCTTGTATTGGAGCCTCTTCTCTGTAGTGTGTGTTTTAACCTCCTAGAAGAGTGAATCCACTATTTGAACTTCATATTTTGTAACTTGGAATCAGGCCATCCATGTAATTCAAGCTACAACACGAGTTTTAATTAAGGAACTACGTTATTTTCAATGGAGGGTTTGCGAGTGTTTTGACCCCATTTTTTATGAGGGATCTTTGGTGTTGGGCTTTTTCCTTTCACTTTGGTGATCCATGGGTTATCTTGCTCATCCATGTTTTTTTAGATCTGATCTATCTTAATGTACATTCATCTTGAGAAATTCTGAAGCATTTTGCGAATCTTTGCAACTTAAAACTCATATCTACTCTTGTTTATGCATGATTTAGTCGAAACCCCAAGGGGATATTGTAAATAAGTCTTTCTAGTTTCAAATGCGATATGGATGCGATGTTTTGTCCATAGATCTGTCCTAGATGCGAATGTAATGTTCGGTTGTTGCAGCTCCTTAAAATAACAATATTGAGCCATTTCCGGTTATATATATGTTACAGCCTTCTTTTACGAAGATTTCTTGCTCTATTGTTTCTTGTATTCTACGTATATTGAAAGAGCTTCATTGTAATTCTGATTTGCTACTATATACTCATAATTTAATAATATTTAGTGGCCTCCTATCTTGTCCAAGGCTTCAACGTTATTTCTAAAGCGGTTGTTGTGCATGTTGCCGGCCCCTCTTGTAGGGTGTTCTTATTAGACTAGGTGGTGGGAGATCTGTTTACCACACCTAGTTTGATTTTTTTTGCTCCCCTTTTGGATATAGACTCCGGATATGCCGATATAAAGCGACACAAGGGCTATAAATGCATTTCTATACATCAATCTCCTAGGATTGCATTATTTAATCGAGCTAACTGTCTTTATTCCGATTTGGCATATTGTGATTAGTATCAGGCTCCTTTCTTGGCACGACTGTGCTTTCCTTCGAGCATCACAACCATGTTTCATTTAGAAGATTATGAACCTCTTGCGAGAGGGGAGAGAGAATTTGGAATGAAGTCACAAGAAGTATTACACTGCGATGATCAAGACAAGGGTAAAGCCCCGAGAGCGCAAGTGACAAGAAGGAGAAGAGTTTGCAGAACCCTTCGGTGGCCATGAAAGATCTTTCCAAAGAGATAAAATAAATGAGGATGGATAGAATGAGGGGATCTCCTGGGAGATTTCATTCGGGGGAAAGCTACGACATGTCTCATCCAGCTGTGCGAATTGACGATTGAACCGGCCACAAGCCCCACGAAGCTTCACAACCTCCCTTATGCATACTTTCTTGTTTGTGGAGAATGAAGGACCACAAGAGAAAGCTTACCTTGAAGATTACTTTGTGGAGTATGATTCTCGAGTCGGAGATTCAAGGACCACTTGAGTTTCCGGGACTTTTGTCACCTCAAGATAGAAGGAGACCAAGACGACGTATAAATATGGTGGGTTCTTTCATAATTAGGATAAACACCACTCTATGGGCGGATTATTTTTACCTAAATTTGATGGATAATCCTCTAGTTACGCAAAGCATGAGTAGAAAATGCGGATATTTACTTTCGGTTAAGGAAAAGGTCCACGAGATTGAAGCCATCAAGATTGCATCTGCACTTTGAAGGTGAAGCACATAATTGGTGGTTCCATGGGTTGTCTACATTGGGACATATCAATGTGACTACCTACTGCAAGTTTCTTGAGGCTGGTGGAGAGGTTTGACGGAAGGATCCTAAAGCACCCTTCATAAGCCTTGCAAGGCGGAAACAATCGAGGATGCAAAAACTTATATCTCTGAGTTTCGAGATTATTTGTCATGGTTCCTAATATATCTATAGCAATGAGGGTTTACATGTTCATCGATGGCCTAGAGGAACCCTTGCATGGGTTGGTTTAAATCTACCAAGCCCCATCACTTTGTGATGCATTGGAGGCCAAGACCTTCAAAGATGCATGTGCAAATCAAAGGAAACTTTCCAAACCAAGGCCCCTCACTTTTCTCAGGGGAAGGAAGGGAAATTTGCTCCTTCCAAGGAGAGCTCTTTGAAGAAACCTCTTGATATTGAAATCAGAAGGGATTTGAGGAAGAAGAGATTGTGTTTCACCTGCCAAGAGTCATGGGCATTGGGACATATATGTGCTGATGGGAAAGCACACTACATAGAAGTCTTCTCAAATTTTAAGGAGGAAGATGGAGATGATGAGCCTAGGAGGGGTCACAATGCTGATAATGACGAGGAAAATCCAACACCATCTAGAGAGGGGGATGGAGCCTTTGCACCAATAAGTGGGACTCTTGCATATTTGAGAGGAGTGCCTAAGTACTTGACCCTAAGAGTACAAGGTTCAGTCATGAATCAAAGAGTATCTGTCTTGATTGATAGTGGGGCAACCCAGAACTTTATTGATGCTCAACTTGTGCAAAGGAGAGAAATCCCCACTGATACTTTTGAGGGATTCTCTGTTCTGGTCCCAAGAGATAGGACCATGCAATGCATGAAATATTTTCCCTCACTCTCTGTCACTATGGGATCCTACACTCTGGTGGATCACTTCTTTGTAGTTGACATACGAGACACCAATATCATTTTGGGTGTCCAATGGTTGATCACCTTGGGGAAGGTCACCACTGCTTGGAAAGATTTGCAAATGGAGTGGGTGGACTTGAAGAGTGGGAAACCACAAATGATTCAAGGCATGCACACTTATCCTTCACCTAGTACTTCCACACAAATAACAGAGATGGATTTGCGCAGTGGAAGTAGAGATCTCACAGTCCCTTCTCTCATGTTCATGAGAATGTTGCAAGGGACATTATTATCTAATGGAAAGCCACCTAGGATGCCACCAAATTCAGATATTGTGGGGGAAACCTCACAAAGTGATGCTCCAAATCTAGATCCAGGAAGGATTGGAGAAATTAGAGACCAAGTTACAGCACTGGAGGGCTTGGGACAGCTCAAGAATGAGGGGGATCTTCTTGCTGCATCACTATCTCCCTCTCTCTTTCCTGAATCTGCGCTGTGGGAGGAGAAGAATGGGAGGATCAGCCTTCCAACAAAAAAATTTGGCATAAGCAATGTCAAAAAGGATATCAGCCACATGACAAGCACTTCCATGGATGTATCAATAGAGTTTTCATTGTTGAGCAGTGTGGATCTATATTAGAAATCTCAACTGCTTGTAGAGTATTCCAAAGATCTCCACATAGGTATGATATTAGATGACATGCAGCAAGAAGAGGGCTACTTAGTCCAAGGGGGAGTCATCTATTATCATGGTAAGGTGTTCTTGGCTAGAGCTTCCAAGCTCAAGAAAAAGATTCTACAAGGAGCACATGAAGAATTCTTCCTCAACCATATGCAATCAATAAAGATATATACCCTGATCATGAGGATTTTTGAGTGGGAAGGCATGAGAGAGGAATTATATCAGCACTTTCAAGAGTGCATTAGCTATGGAGGAATGGGGAAGCCCATGGACTCTTTGCAAGAGTCATCTCAGCCAGCTCTTCTTTTGTTTGAGAGGAGGGAAATGCTCATGCAAAACTCCATGTATATGAAGGACTATGATGGTAAAGTATCTGATCATACCAAGCAAGTTGTATTTTCTGATTTATTACACTCCTTTGCCATGTTTTTACAGGATATGACTCCTAAAGGGAGTGAAAGATCTTGTGGATCTCATGGTTTTTTGTGGGCCAATAAAGATGTTGAACTTGGTCACTCCCTTATTGTGCAAAGGGAGACTCCTTCTCATGATGGGTTCTTTCCAAAGGCACCAAACTTACCTATCATATTCAGCCATGTTAAGGTGACTCATGCAGCAATTGTGTGGTGGGAGTGTCACTTAACACACCTTCATCTCATGCAAGCAGGTGATGCACTACGCTAGCATCACATGTGGGATTTTTACCCACCCCCTCAAGTTCAGATTTTAGTTTTCATATATGTAGTCTTGCTTCCATACTTAGATGATATAGTTGTATTGTTTATGGGATTGTATGGATAGAAGATGGGCAGCTTGTATGTACCACATGGTTTGGAACTTCTACTGGTACCTGATGATACATGTTTTAGATGGAGCATTGCTCCAGCCATGTTTATTTCTGTTGATTTTTTTACTCCTGGTGGGATGGAATATGCACATCTTATGTTGACCTTGGAGGAACAATTCTTGATGTATTGGCTTGATGAGCACTTGGATTATGATGAGGACTTGATCCTTGATGATGCCATCAATGGAGGAGGAGAAGTACTACAGCTCTTACCCTATAAGTTGCTTAAGGAAAAGCAACATTTTTGAGGGGAAGACTGTAATATTCCTACTTAGCCCAAGCTAAGAGGAATATTCAATTTTTTTTTACTTTCTGTTGCATGAATAAATGAATAAAGGAGGACATGTAAAACTCCTGAAAAGACTGAATAAATCAATGCCGACGTGAACAAATATAAATCAAGGACATGCAAATAAATCACTTGTAGGTGTGAAACAGGTTTGAGCTGTGAGACTGGGTCAACCTTGACCAAATCTACAAAGTTGTCTAGGTTCAATGTATCTCATGGAGTGATAGTGCAGTTCTAGAAGGAGGCCCCTCCTGTGAAAGGAGCTAACTCATCAAGGTGGTTTAGGGTTTGCAAAGGCTTTCATCTTATAAAAGGAAGGGGAAGGAAACAAGAGAAGGTTTTTGATTGATTATATTTCTGAGTATCTTGTCTGTTTAGACAAATACTATTCTCTGTTGTTTAGTGTATAATTGTGTTGCTTAGCACTTGGAGTTCCTATGCAGGGATTTCACCTCTTCCCTTGACGATTCTTGGAGGAGTATTTGCTGATTTGATCCACTATCAGGCTTTGGGCCAAGCTCTACTTCCAATTGCAGCGCAGATCCAGTGAGGGTTTTCTTGCTCTTGTAAGCTGCAACAAGTGGGATTATAGATCTGCAAAGATCTAGCTTGTATTGGAGCCTCTTCTCATGGAGTGTGTCTTTTAACCTCATGGAAGAGTGCATCCACTATTTTCACTTCATATTTTGTAACTTGGCATCAGGCCATCCATGTAATTCAAGTTACAGCACAGTTTTAATTGAGAAACTGCGTTATTTTCAATGGAGGGTTTGCAGGGTGTTTTGACCCCATTTTTGATGAGAGATCTCTGGTGTTGGGCTTTGCCTTTCACTTTGGTGATCCATGGATTAGATTTCTGATCGATGTTCTATTTATATCTGATCTATTTTAATGTAAAGTCATCTTCAAAAATTCCTGAAGCATTTTTGCAAATCTGCAATTTAAAACTCAGATCTACTCTTGTTTATGCATGATTTGGTCAAAACCCCAAGGGGATCTTGTAAATAAGTCTTTGTAGTTTCCAGATATGCTATGGATCTGATGTTTTGTCCATAGATCTGTCCTAGATCTGAGATGTAATGTTCAGCTGCTGCAACTCCTTAAAATAATGTTGTTGAGCCATTTTCCAGTTTATATATGTGTTGCAGCCTTCTTTTCTAAAGATTTATTTCTCTACTGTCTCTTGTATTCTACTGTATATTGAAAGAGCTTCATTGTAATTCTAATTTGCTTCTTTGTACTCATAAGTTAATCATATTTGATGGTGTCTTGCTCATACTATCCAAGACTGCGTTATTTCTGAAGCAGTTTGTTGTGCATAGCTGCAGCCCATCTTGTAGGGTGTTCTTCAGCTAGACTAGGTGGTGGGAGATCTGTTTACCACACCTATTTTGATTTGTTTTTTCTCGGCTTTTGGATCTAGACTCCAGATCTGCTGATCTAAGGGATACAAGGGCTATAAACTCATTTCTGTACATCAATCTCCTAGGATTGCATTATTTCAATAGTCTTGGTGTGCTATTCCAGATTTGGAATATTACAAGATGTCATCTATGATGGATTGAGGTACAATTCATGACCCTTGATCGCTAAAAGTTGGGTAAAACCTTGAGTTGTTAGGTGTGGAGTTTTGAGGCATCATGATTGGAACTAGATGCTCAAAATACTTGTACTTCAGTTAAGGCTTGGGATCAATGTACTTGACCTACATTGGTGTTTTTCATGGCACCTGAGCTAAAGAAATAGTACAAAATACACCCTATAGAGGACTCATGTAATGGTTGTTAGAATAGGGAATTATTGAGAGGGGGGTGAATAAGTAATAGTGAGGTTCTTAAATTCAAATTTAAGAAGTCTTTAATTCATTTTCTATTATAGGTTTTTTATGAGAGTATTCATTAAACAACATAAATGAAAGAAAGGTAAGAAATTCACATGTACATATAATCCATCACATGAGCAACATACACATATTGACATAGGTATTTTTTACCTAGAAACCCAAAGGGAGAAAATGACCTTTATGTTTGTTGTTATGATGTAAATTAAGAACCTACTTAATTACATAATTTTTTTTGTGAGAACCCACTCACGGGAGGCACTAGGCCCTTTAGATAGCAATCCACCACTTGCAAAGAGGAACCAACCTCTTATGAATGCAGGAAAATACCTACTCTATCCATTGTTCTACTTTTCATACAATTTTCAAACTAAAAGAAAGACTAATAAATACACATAAATATAAGTATGATATACTTGCAAAGAGTCAACAACCCCTTATGAATGTAGGAAACTACCTACTCTATCCATTGTTCTACTTTTCATAAAATTTTCAAACTGAAAACAAAGACTAATACATACACATAAATATAAGTATGATATATTGCAGTGTGGGCCCACTTCCTTCAACTCTGTAGATATCATTTGAAATATGATATATGAAACTCAACCAGTTCTAGCCTCATCCCTCAGCTACATTGTGTCATCATCAAACACTTGGAAAAATTTCCTTCTCACTTACTAACATGCTTTTCCTCTATGTTGTTGTACCTTTACTTCCCCCATTGCTCAACTGCACTTAACCATTTTGTTCCTCGCTTGCGCTATGACCAATGTTGTCTCTGCATTTTTGTACCTAATAATGTGCTACAACATGGCATTGCATGTTCTTGTTCCTTCAAGTTTCCTGCACTCTACAACAATATTGAAATTTGTAGGCAGGACTAGTTCACTCAATATTTGTGGTTCCTCAGCAAGGTTCACTCTGTGCTTCACTCTACCTGAGCACGTACTCCTGAATATCTCTCCATTTTGCTATTACATTCTAGCACCCAGCCGCTATAGCAATACTAAATTTGAGAATGGGATATAGAAATTCTTCCATGTGGAGAATTAATTCTCAGTCCACCTGAATACTCAAATATATTCTCCATTAAAGTTTTCCTGTAAAAACAACATTGGTTTCTTGAGCTTGGTATAATCTCCATTACTTTCATTTATCTCTTTGTGGCATGAGGAGAACTTAGGTTTGACTATGCCAAGAAACATTAATATGCAAGAGGTCAAGGTCCTTGTTCCCTTGTGTCTCAATTTTCCTATTGACTCCATTTACTTTGGGTCTGTTAGTATGATATTTGAGCCATGGGTCATGTGACTCTATGCAGTAGAATTACATTACATTACATTCAATGCAAAGGGATTTAGGTATATAACACACAAAAACATCGCATAACTATGACCTAGGCATGCCTTCCAATGTAGGTCGGGAGGTCAAGAGTCATCCCACTTTGTTTGCTTATGCGCCTTCATTTTCCTCAATCCTAACTTGCTTGTAGGACTAAATAAAGGCCTTTTCCACTGATCTAGGTTAGTTTTATCGATTCAATGTCAAATAAAAAATACACAGGAAAATATTTACAAAATAAACCCCTTGGATTTAACTTCGAGGCTATACCACATCATCATCTTATGTCATGCTGACATCATTTGGGCCACATGGAACCTAAATTTGGCCCACTATGCCACCCGAAAAAGTTGGATTCACATGCCACATGTCCTTTGTACTGTCATTCCATGCTGATGTTATCTTCCATGTTGCTACTAGCTCATCACTAAGAGGTCCCACATAGGTCAGGAAGTCAGGAGTGGTGGTGTTCTCCTACCAATTCTACTACATAGCCCTGACCTATAACTAGGTCCAACTTCTGACTTAGAGATGGTCTGACAAAGGTCGTGGGTTAGGGGGTATGGATGTTCTCCTTCCAACCATACTATGCGATCTTGACCTCTAACTAGGACCAACTACTGATTGGGCCAGACCTTGGTTAAAAATCATCCTAAGCCTTGAGGAATAAAATTTTCTATCTGTAAACTTTAACTTCTTGTAACTCCTAATCCAGAAGGCCTTTTCTGGACTTCAACATACCATTGGAAA
The DNA here is from genome assembly GCA_034641835.2 of Pinus albicaulis. Classification (NCBI taxonomy): domain Eukaryota; kingdom Viridiplantae; phylum Streptophyta; class Pinopsida; order Pinales; family Pinaceae; genus Pinus; species Pinus albicaulis. The sequence goes on from CM076576.1 coordinate 678,031,288, forward strand.
GCTCTTTCAGAAAAAATATTTGATGGTTCATTTCTAGATACATTTGAGCTAGTCTCTTGGAGCACGATCTACTCCAAATATTGGGACTAATAACCATCATAGTCATATTTTTATTTCTTTTCCACTGAGCCTACTACTATAATAATTCTCTACAGAGCACTATAGTAACCATGGGACTCCCCCTAAGTAGTATGCTCATCAATGCCAACATATTGATTCAAAGCCTTTATCTTAAGTGATAGACCTGTTGACATCAATTCCAGCATAGTGAGAGCCACCAAACATCTAGACACTGCTATTTGTCCAATAATATCCCCCCTTTGGCATTGATGGAAACACACTACACTCCCCCTAAAACTAGGAATCATTGATCTTCTCCTGAGAAATATTCTCCTTAGTATTATAAATCTTCCCCCCCTTTTTCATAAATGGAAAAGGATGCTCCTAAAATATCCCCCTGAAACACTATAACCTACTCTTTAATTGATCCTTCAAGTTAAGTGGTTGCCAACACTCATTGTAATTGAGTCATTTGGGAGGAGTCACAATTCCTATCTATTTTTGAAGATACTCAGAGGTATTTGTTGCAAGTGGCTTAGTAAGAATGTCTGAAAGTTGTTCTTTATTTACCGCACATTCAAGTCGAAAAATATTAGTAGCAACCTATTCTCTCAAGAAATGAAACTTGATAGGAATGTGCTTGTTATTATAGTGCATGACAAAATTCTTACAGATGATGATTGCACTTGTGTTGTAACACATGATTGGAATTGGATTAGACAAATCTACTTTAATGTACTTCAAGGTCTACTTTATCCAGATAATTTGTGAGAAATAAGTGGCAGTTGCAATATATTCTCCTTCAGCAGATGATAAAGAAATGGAGTCTTGTTCCTTATTGACCCAAGACACTAAGCAGTTTCCCAAAAAGAATGTTGCATCAAAGGTACTCTTCCTATCATCTCTTGCCCAATCGACATCAATATAGGCTTTCAATTTAAACTCTCTGCTCCTAACATATCGTGGCCTATATTTTTTTGTCACTTGCATGTATTTTAAAATCATTTCTACAACAATGACATGACTTTGATAGGGACATGCTTGAAATATGGCCACTAGACCTACTACTTGCATGATGTCTAGTCTAGACGTTGTGAGATGCAACAAGCTTCCTATCATTGATATATAGACAATTTGATTTACTATCAGTGTCTCATCTACTTTGCATAAGTTACACCCTGTAACCATGGGGCTGTTAACCAACTTGCAATATTCGAGTCTGAATTTCTTCAGAGTTCTCGCACGTATTTGGATTCAGAGAAAATCTCCATATTTTGATTGAGAAATTTGAAATCCTAAGAAAAGGGATAGTTCTCCTATCATGGACATCTCAAACTCTATCTGGATACAATATGTAATTTGATCTCCCAATTTCTCTAGATCACTGCCAAAAGTTATCCCATCTACATACAGTATCACAATCAATAGGTGGTCATATTCAAATTTTATGTACACATTACTATCTGCACTGCCCCTTTTAAATAATTGTTCCTGAAGATATATATCCCATATGGAATACCAAGCTCTAAGGGTTTGTTTGAGCCCATATAAGGCCTTCTTTAGTTTGCAAACAAATCCTTCTTTTTGCGTGAGCATGAACCCTTATGGTTGTTAAATGTATACATATTGTTCCAAATCTCCATTGAGGAAGGCATAATTTACATCCATCTAATATACCATGATGATTTTATGGCTGGAAAAATCAAGGAACATTCTTGTAGCTTCCAGTCAAGCTACTAGTGTGAAGGTTTCCTCAAAATCTATCCCCTCTATTTGGGCATACCATTTGCAGACTAGTCGTGCCTTGTTCCTTATTATTTGAACTTGCTAATTTAGCTTATTCTTGCAGACCCATTTTTTCCTATGATGTTTTTCTCTTTGGGTATTAGAACAAGCTCCCAAGTGTCATTCTTATCCATTTGATCCAGCCTTTCATTCGTAGATCTTACTTAGAATTTATCCTCAGTTTTCTGACTAAGATTTTTAGGCTCAACTTGAGATAGCAAAGAAAGATTTTCACAACTTGAACTGTTAAAACATTTCCTTCTGGTCTAAACACCAAGTCATTGATCACTAATAATTTGACACTCAAGATGTTATTTCTGTACATACCTAGACGATGTATTGGGCCTTGGGGTTGTGCGCATTTCTTCATCTTCATCATTCAACTTTGTTTCTTCGTGGTATAAAGGAGTGATGGTTGAAATTTATTCTCCATACGAGTTCATGCTTCCTTTGGTGGAGTCATTTTGTGGTATTAGTTCATCTACTACTATATCAATGCATTCTTCAACTCTCTTCGTCCTTTTATTATATCATTTGTACCCTTTGCTTCGAGCAAAGTACCCAAGAAATATACCCTCATTGGCCCGTGAATCAAACTTCCTAGTATTTTAATCATTTATTTTGATAAAAAAATTGTTTCCAAACACCTTGTAGTGTTTCACTTATGTATGTATTCCCTTCCACAACTCGTAGGGAGTTTTATCACTTGTAGGCCTGAGTTGTGTTATGTTTGATAGATACACTATTGCTTCTGTTGTTTCTCCCCAAATGGTGTGAGGTACATTTGCTACAACCATCATGACTCTTGCCATCTCCTGGATTGTTTTGTTATTCCTCTCAACTACTCCATTTTGTTGTGGAGTTTGAGACATTGTATACTTCCTCCTTATGCCATGTTCTTCACATAATTCCCTCAAATTCTCTTGAAGTATATTCTCCTACTCTACCTGATATTAATCATTTGATATTTAGATCTTTCTCATTCTCTACCTTATCTTTAAATGTCTTGAAATTATTAAGCACTTATGATTTTTCTTTCAAGAGAATTATCCATGTGGCTATGGTAAAATCATCAATAAATGACATAAAATGTCTCTCTCCTCATGGACTTTTTGTGTTGGTTGTGCCGCAAATATATCTGTGAACTAGTTCTAGCAGTCGATATGAAAAGAAACGTCTTTGTCTTGAAATGATTCCTGGTATGCTTACCAAATTTACAAGAATTGCAGATTGAATTATCAGGTCTTCATAGACTTGGAAATCCTCTCACAACTCCTATGTTCCCAAACTTCATAAAACTGAAAAAAATCATATATCCAAGTCTCCCATGTCATAACTGGGTTTGATTCTCCTAACTCAAATAGCAGCTCACTCTAGAGTCATCAAACACATATACATTATTGTAAGTTTTGACTTCCTTTCCTACAATATTTCCATTTACTTCTTTTCGGATCTCAAAGTCCTTGGATTGAAACGTCACATTATAGCCATTATCACACATCTAGATTATATGAAGGAAGTTGTGTTTGAGGCTCTCTACATACAACACATTTTGGGATTTATTATTTTCATGAAGGCCGACTATGCCCTTTCCTTTAATCCTTGCTGGGAAATTGTTGTCGAAAGTCACATTGTTCCCCAGTAATATTATTTGAACAACCACAATATGCATAACATTTTTTATCTTTATTATGTGTTGATAGAGCAATCCCACATTGCATGTTCTTTCCATATTTGTGTTCCCATTTTTTCTTTCCCTTTTGAAAGGTTGCCTCCCAAGTATTCTCAGATTTAGGTGGATTCTCAAACCTTTTTCTGCATTCACTCTCCTTATACCCAAAATTATTACATTTGAATAATTTAACATCATTCATCAAGGGAGAGAAGAAATTTCTATTTCTGGAAGGAGAGTTTTGAGATCTATAATGTTGGTACTTATTGTGTTTGAAATTTTCATCTCTTTCAACTTTGAATCTCCTACAATAAATAACCTTATGTCCAAAGATATGAAATTTATATTAATGACCATAAAATAGATTAGATTACTTGAAGTTGGAAGATTCATGAGTTTTTTCATGAAGGTACTTTTGTTTTCTTTTTGATTGATTCATTCTTCATTGGTATGGCTCTTTTGAGAGGTTGGAACTGTTGTTCCAGTGAAGGGCTCGAGCCCTCTCTTGCTAAGTACCTTCTTATTTTTCTTGATTCTCCCTTGAATTATTTTTTCATAGCTCAAAGTTTACTTGAAGCCTGCAGACCTGAAGTTCATCTTCCTTAACACAACTTCTTGTGGCCTAGAATATCCCAATTTGTTTTTTCTAGATATATTTAGTTGTTGATAATCTCATCTATCTTTATTATTCCTTATGAAAATTTCTCATTTACACCTTTCTTGGTCTCCAATCTCTTAAGATATTTTCTTAAGGAGAGAACTTCTTCCTCAAGACTGTCACATTTTTCTTCCCATTCATGGATTAAATCATTAGGAACTTCTTCCTTTCATTTAGATTCTTCTAGTTTGAATTTCAAGGACATAATTTCTTCTTTTCATGTATCTGATATCATCCCCTTCTTCACCTTGAATAACTCCTCCTTTAGATGCATGTTCTCTTCTTTTAGTTTCTCACATGTTTTTTTTTCTTCTAGTTGAAGAGTTAATTTGTATTTACTTTTAATGGCTTCTTCAAGTTTTTCTTTTTGATAAACAAATTCCTCATTATCTGAGTTATGCATACCTTATTCAACACCTTATAGTTATTCTTTTATCTATCGATTCTTTCTTCTGGCCTTTTTTAACTCATCAAGTTCAGTGATGAGTTATCCTTCAAAGTCCACAACTCCTTCTTCTTATTCTTCTTTAGGAGTCTGTACTATCTCATTTCTTGGAATCTACTCCAAATGCTATAAGTAAACATTCATTCGACTCACCCTCTAAACAATTTTCGATATTTGAATCTGGATTTGAGTTTTCCTATTTAGAGTAGAGCCTATTTTTATTAGAGAGCCTCTTCTTTTAGTTCTTTTGATCCCTACCTATAAAATTATCATAATTTTCCCTTTCTGTCTTTTCTTTGTAAGGGAATTTGGATGAGAAATGTATGATTCTTCCATAGTCAAAGAATTTAAAGGGAAAATTCCCTTTATAATTCTTTGAGCCATGCTTTAGTTTCTTAGAAAAATGAGCTAGCTCCTGATGGGACTCACATCTGGAGTAGTCTTGATGATCTTGGTGCTCCTTAGCCTTCTTGGACACCTTCAATGTTTCCTCCTTGGGTTCAGACTTCTCCTTTCCTACACTCATATCATAGGTTGTGAGAGTACATAGAATTTGGTCCATTGCAAGATTTTTTTAGATCAGACATCTCCTTAATGGAAAATTTTTTAGCATTAAATCTCATAGTTAGAGATCTGAGGACCTTTTGTAAAATAATATATTATTTTATGGCTTCACCAATCCCTATAATCATATTAGTTAGTTCATCAACTATGAGGAAGTAATATGTTATGCTTTTCTCTTCACTCATTATTAAGATTTCAAACCTCATTATGAAGGTTTCAAGTTTTTCCTGCTTTAATTTCTAATCTCCTTCATGACTTTGATTGAGCTTGACCTAGAAATCCTTAGCAGATTTATAGTGCATAACCTTGACAACTTCATATTGACTAAGGAAAAAGAGAATGGCACTCTTGTTTTAGCATTATTTCCATACACCTTCTTATCATATGCATCTCTAGGAGGCGCATCAATGACAACATAGTGTACGAGGAACGAGCTCCAAACATATACTCCTAGGGACACAAGATAGGTTTCCATCCTAACTTTCCAAAAAAAATAGTTTGTGCCATTAAAGAATTGTATGTTTCTTCAGTAAACATCCTAAAACTCTTTTCTATACATAATTCCTTATGGATCTACCTTCCATTGGTTAAGTTCTTCTTGAAGGAACCTTTCTCTAAGACCAATTTTTAAAATAAGGAATTACTGGGGGGGGGGGGGTGAATCAGTAATAATGAGGTTCTTAAATTATAATTTAATAAGTATTTAATTCCTTTTTTGTTGTAATTTATTTGTGAGAGTATTCATACAACAATATAAATTAACATTAGGATAAGGCATTCACATGTACATACAATCCATCACATGAGCAACATACACATATTGACACATGTATTTTTTATGTGGAAACACAAAGGGAGAAAACCATCTTTCTATTTGTTATTATGATGTAAATTAAGCACCTACTTAATTACATCAATTTTTTTGTGAGAAACCACTCATAAGAGGCACCAACCCCCTTCATATAGAAATCCACCACTTGGAAAGAAACACCAACCTCTTATGAATGCAGGAAACTACCTACTCTAGAATTTGTTTTACCTTTCATACAATTTTGAAACTGAAAACAGACACTAATACCTACACAAAAATATAAGTCTAATATAATGCATTGTCGGCTCCCTTCCTTCAACTCTGTAGCTCTCCTTTGAAATATGATTTCTGCAACTCAAGCAGCTCTAGTCTCATTCCTCTTATACATTGTGTCACTGTCAAACACTTGGAAAAATCACCTTCTCAGTTACACACGTTTCCTATTTATTTGTCTACCTATACTTCCCCTCATTGCTAAACTAATCTTAACCATTTTATTCCTTAGTTACACTATGATCGATGTTGTCTCTACAGTCTATGTACTTGATAGTGTGCTACAACACAAAATTTTCTATTGGTGTTCCTTCAAGTTGTCTGCACTCTACAAACCATATTCAATTTTGTAGGTAGGATTAGTTCACTCGATGTATTTAGTTCTTTATCAAGGTTCACTCTGTTCTTCACTCCACTTGAGTGCGTACTCCTAAAAGTATCTCCATTCTCCTATTACATCCCAACACTTGGCCACTGTAAATGTATTACATTTGAGAATGCGCTCTAGCGATTCCACCACGCTGAGAATTAATTCTCAGTCCACCTGCATACTCAAAGCTCTCCTCCATTAAAGTTTTCTTGTTTAAAAATCATGAATTTCTTATGCTTGGTATAATATATATCACTCTCATTTATCTCTTCATGGCATGAGAGGAACTCAGGTTTTATTGTGCTAGATAACATTAATATGCGACAAGTGGAGGTCCTTGTTTCCTTGTATCTCAATTTTCCTATCGACTCCATTTACTCATCGTCCATTAGTATGCTATCCAAGCCTTGGGTCATACGACCCTATGTAGTAGACTTGCAGTACATTACATTCAACTCAAAGACCTTTAGGTATATAACATAAAAAAACACTGCATAACCATGACTAGGGCACGCCTTCTAATGTAGGTCAGGAGGTTGAGAGTCGGCCTACTCTGTTCACTTATGCACTTGCATTTTTCTCAACCCTGACTTTCCTATAAACTTGATTAAATTCATTTTCCACTACTTTGGGCCCTTTTCATTGATTCAATGTTTAAGACCAAATACATGGGAAGAGATTTACAAAAACAACCACTTGGGTCGAACTTCGAGGCTCTCACACATCATCAAATTACGTCATGATGAAATCATCTGGGAAATGTGGCACCTAAATTTGGCCCATTAAGCCACTGAAAAAAGTCGAATCTTCCTACCACATGTCCTTTATACTACCATGCCATGTTGATGTCATCTTCCACGTTTCTACCATCTCATCACTGAGAGGTCCCACATAGGTCGGGAGGTCGGGAGTCGAGGTGTTCTCCTGCCAACTCTTCTATGTGGCCCTAACCTTCAACTATGCCCAAATTTTGACTTAGATATGGTCCCACATAGGTCAGGGGTTGAAGGGTTGGGATGTTTTCCTGCCAACACTGCTACGTCACCCTGATCTATGACTAGGCCAAACTTTTGACTAGGCTCGACCTTGGTTCAAAATATGCCTAAGCCCCGAGGAATGAACTTTTCTATCTGATAACTTCAACTACTTGTAACTCCTCATTTGGAAGGTATTTTCCGTTCAACATACCATTAGAAATATTTTTCAGATCACTATTCGATGGAGTCATTTATAAATACATCTAAGCTGGTATCATAAGGTAATAACTTCTTCAAATATTGGGACTAATAACCATCATATTCATCTTTTTATGGCTTCTCCACTAAGCCTAATACTATGATGACTCTCTATAGAGCACTGCAACAACCATGGGACTCCCCCTAAGAAATATTATCATCAATGAAAACATATTGAGTCCAATCCTTTATCTTTAGTGCTAGTCCTGTTGACATCAATTCCAACATAGTTAGAGCCACCAAACATCTAAACACATCCAACTATCCAACAATGGTTACTAGGTGTTGTTCATGGTTATTGAGCTTGAGACCAATAATCAATCACAAAATCCTCGTGAGGGAACTAATATCATTTATTAGAGGCTAATGATACCCTCCAAGGGTAATTTATAGTACATGGCACTAAATCCATCAAAGTCTTATTACAACTTGAGGCTTGAACTTCGTGCCTATATCATTTCTAGGAGCACTAAACACATTCATACTACTCAAAACTACCTAGTGGCACCAATATTCATAATAATACACTAATGATAACTTCAATGGGCCATTTGTGGTTGTTTGAGACATCCTACTTGGCCCTGGATGGCTAGAAGATTATTTTAGGGCCAAACATTCATGTTTCATTCCCTAGCCATGTCCAAGTCCCTTGAGACCCATACCCAATGCTAAAAAAATGCCAGCCTTACCTATATACCTAAATATATCTAGAGGAATATTTAATAAATGGTTCAAGGTATCATTCTTGACCATAGAAGCCTATAAAATTCCTTTAGGGAATAATTGTTGGGTTTCTTATCCTTGTTGGCAATATGATGCGGAGTGTTGTCCTTGATGGAAACCCACTTGATGAAGATGATGGCAACCTACTTGATGAAGTTATTCTTGACTTGATGGACTTGGTAATGATGTAAATCTGATGTGATATGATGTGTCTACAGAGCAACTCAGATGTAATGATGAAAGGAATTCCAGTATGTGCTAGAACAATGATGAAAAGTGTGTGTCTCAAGGCATACGCGGGTTTGTCTAGGAGAAGTAGTGTATGCACGCGGGAAATAACGTGCCAAGTCGCGTATGGTCAAAAGCGCTCTAAATATGTAAAACCAGGGGTTACTACCATGGTATTGACCCATTGTATTGAGCGCTGGTATGTCTATGTGATCCCGTCCAGGAATACCATTGGAAGTAATGTGGTTTTGGCTCATGGTATTGTCAAAGGCTAAATCTATATAAGGAGAAGAAAATCATTGTGCAAGGATGCATGAGTCTGGGTTTGAATGGATACTTCACTCTGAAGTATGTCTGTATGGAAAGGGTAACAGTTTGATGATAGATCTGAGTCTGTGTTGCACCTATGAAGAAAATGATGAAGAAGGGAATCTAGATCTGAAATGTATTCGTATCTTCTAGATCTGTTTATGGAATGTTTAGATTTGAGATGAGGCGAACATCTGTCTGAAGTAAAGGGTAAAATCTGAACTAAATATCTGATCTGATGAAGTATGCTGCTCTATAATGTTTGAAGATCTATACGCTAGTTTGTTACAGAGGAAGCGCGTATATACGTGGGTTGGATAAAGCGAAAGCGCGTATGGAAGGTGAAACCAGTTCTGAAGTATGTGCAGATGTATACGCGGGTTTGTATACATGAAAGCGCGTATATACACCGGATCAGTGAAAGGAAAGCGCATATCAAAACTAGGGTTTGTTGAAGTATGAAGTATAAAATGTCTGATCTGTTCTGTTGTGTTACTGCTATCTGTTAAAGGTGTATTCTACAGATCTGGGTTGTCTGAATTTATAAGTATCAGTTTGATGTATGATTGAGCTTAAATGTGTGGAGAGGGTCCAGTCTAAAAATATGATGAAAAGTGGCCTGCAAGTTGTGCTCTAAAGAAATCTTTTGGATCCAGTGTGAAAATTGATGAAACGTGGTCCATGGTGGTGCTGATGGTTGTAGCCTTTAGTCAGGGGGTCGTAGCTCCCTTCCAGGAGAGGCTGGTAAACGAGAAGCCGAGGAGTGTCGTAACCCTTCCGGGGAGAGGCAGTATGACATGGTGGGTGCACAACGTCTTGGTATGAGTCTGCGCCAACACATAGTTGTAAGATGTTTTCTTTATAATAAAATATTGAAGGCTGAGACAATGGCAGCGGTGGTTTTCTCTCGACTTGGGTTTCCACCTAAAATCCTGGTGTTCATGTGTGATGCTTATGTGTGATGATTTATTCTGTTATTACTGCACATGTCTGTTGCTATATAAACATCTGATGAATGAATAAATGCAAGGATATAAGTAAAGAATTAATTGCTTATTAAGATCTCTGTACATACACAAGTTTTGTAAAGGGTATCCGCGTATATACGCGAGTCTGATCAAGTAAAGTAGCGTATGGGTTTTAGAGTGTGGAAAAGGAAAAATATTTGAGTATGCCTAAATGCGATTCACCCCCCCCCCCCTCTCGGTATTTTTCCCAACAATTGGTATCAAATCGGAGTCCTTTTGCGAGAGCTTGATCGCTTGAAGGAGATCCGTCACAATGGGAAAGAAGCAAAAGAAGAAGGCTACTCAAGGAAAGGAGATATCTCAGAAAACATGTGCAGCGGAAAATGAAGAAGATGAAACAGGTATTGATTGTTGTTCTAGTGATTTTCTTCTTTGTGCAAGCAATGGTGAAGATAGTGAAAGTAATGCTATGGATCTAGAAGAAGTTATCAAAGATCAACAAAGATTATTTAATAAGAGAGAATCTACCTACAAAGATATGATCTCTAGACTAAAAAGGTTGTACGATAATGTAACAAAACGAAGTAAAGGACTTGAAGCAGAAATCATCTCTCTCAAAGCAGATCTCGAAGCATCAAATAATAAGAATGAGGAACTTCTACAATCATTTGAAGAAAAAGGACTTGAAGCTAAAATCGTCTCCCTCAAAGAAGATCTAGAAAAATCAAATAAGAAGAATGAAGGACTTGAAGCAGAAATCATCTCTCTGAAAGCAGACCTTGAAGCATCAAATAAGAAGAATGAATAACTTCTACAATCATTTGAAAAGGAAGGACGTGAAGCAGAAATCATCTCACTCAAAACAGATCTGGAAAAATCAAATAAGAAGAATGAAGAACTTTTACAAATCTTTGAAGAGCAAGAAAATGGGTTGAAAGAAGAGATTTTAAATTTGAATGATCAAGTAGAAGAAGGAAAAAGGGTTGAAGAAAGCATGATGAAGCAATGCCAAAAATTGGAGGTTGAGGTAAACATTCTCAAAGGTAAATTAGGAAGAAAAGGATAAACTCTTAAGGTTTCAAGATAGTACTAAGATTCTAGACAATATTCTTAGTAGTCAAAGGTCTCCTTCTATCAAACTTGGTCTGGGTTTTCATGAAACAGTTAAAGGAGAATCTAGTTCACAAGGAAGTGCTAAAGATTCAAAGGATGTCAAAGCAAAACCTGAAGTGTTGAAAGATACAAAAGGTCAACCAACAATCATGAATACTCAAAGGAAATCATTCACTAATGTTGAATGCTTTAAATGTCATAATTATGGGCATGTTGCAGCAAATTGCAGAAGCAGATCATTTCAGTCACAATCAAACAGATTCTATTCAGAAAGGTACTCTGGTTGCTTCAAGGGATATTGTTTTTCATGCAACAAGTATGGTCATAAAGCAACTGATTGCAATAGAAGGAAGAACAGAGAAACATATTATGATCCTTATGCTTACTTCTCTGGTCATATAAGATGTTATGCTTGTAACAAGTATGGACATGTGGAAAAAGAATGCAGGATGAACAGATCTGAGAAATTGGTTAATTTTCAGCACACAATTAGAAATTTCAAGCAAAGCTAGAATAGGAAGGAGGACCGGTCAGAAACGTAGGGAATATTGACCCTACTGCAGTCATCCGTTTCTGAAGCTTACTTCTCTTAATGACTGCAGGAGTGATGTGAGATACATTATAGAGATCAGTAATGTATTGTCACAGGGGGAGCGATGTATGGTGATTTTCATGATTGTTTTGGTGATTTTGGTTATGATTATTTCTGACAGAGCATCTGATATGCAGAAGACAGGTTCAGGTGTTACAAACTCAGGGGGAGATGAAGGAATGTGAAATTTTCTATGTTTCACTTTCCATACGCAGGTTCTGTGAACAAAAGCCGCGTATACACGCGAGTTACAGTGGATACAGTCGCATATGCACTTCTTATAAGAAATTTTGTATGAAAAATGAAGATCAGGAGCATAGGTTCAGGGGGAGCATCAGTCTGACTACTAATGATTGTATTATTGGCATTGTATCTGCTTATTTCTCAGATCTAAATGATGATGACATGATACATGGTTTCTTATGATGAGATTATGGATGAGCCCTGTTTGCTTCTTACTGAAGAGTATTATTTGTTTTCACAAATGGATGAGATGGAAGTCTTATGATTCAGAGATAAGGACAGATCATGCAGAGATTGTTGCTGACAACTTGTTGTTGAAAGAGTTTCAGGTTGCACAAACTAAGGAGGAGCCTTGTTCATATGGAAAGGATGCTTGGATGCACTCCTTCAAGGGGAGCATTAGCCTTGTTGAGTATAATGCATTGTTGGCAATATGATGATTCTGAAATAAAATCTCTCTCTTGAGGTCTTTCTGGTACTGGTCATAAAAAGTCATTTTTGTAATTTGATGAAAAGGTCATGTTGAGACCTATGATGTAAATTTGTAATATTCAGTCATGTAAGGACTTGATCAAATATGTAAACCCACTTGGTTGGGTACTTGAGTCAAAATGTGTAAACCCACTTGGTTGGGTATTTGAGTCTCATATGTAAATCCACTTGGTTGGATCTTTGATGTAAGTATGAGTCCTTGGTGATAGGAAGGTCATAGAGTCATGTAATTCATTGAAAAATATGTTCAACATGAACTCAGGGGGAGCATGGAGTCTACATGAGGAGAAAAACCTTGTGTTGGTATTGATCCGCCCTTTGCCCTTGATGTCAAAGGGGGAGAGTGACATGGTGTTTGAATAAGGGGAGAATAATGGTTATGCTCAATGCATCTATCTATTGTGGTGATCAAACACCATCGTGGTTGCCATCAAGTCCAAAGGGGGAGATTGTTGGCGATATGATGCAATGTGTTGTCCTTGATGGCAACCCACTTGATGAAGATGATGGCAACACTTGAAGAAGATAATGGAAACCTACTTGATGAAGTTATACTTGATGGAAACTGACTTGATATACTAATTAATGATGTAAATCTGATGTTCTACAAGTAGTACAGAAGTTGCAGAAGTAAGAAATATCAATATGTGCAAGAGTAATGATAAAAAGTGTATGTCACAAGGCATACGTGGGTTTGCTTAATAGAAGTAGCGTATGCACGCGGTAAATAACGTGCCAAGTCACGTATGGTCAAATGCGCTCTAAATATGTGAAACCAGGGGTTACTACCATGGTATTGACCCATTGTATTGAGCGCTGGGTTGTCTATTTGACCCCGTCCAGGAATACCATCGGAAGAGGTGTGGTTTTGGCTCATGGTATTGATAAAGGGTAAACCTATATAAGGAGAAGTAAATTATTGTGCAAAGGGGGTGCATGAGTCTGGGTTTGAATGAATACTTCACTCTGAAGTATGTTTGAATGGAAAGGGTAACAGTTTGATGATAGATCTGAATCTGTGATGCACCTATGAAGAAAATGATGAAGAAGGTTATCTAGATCTAAAATGTATTTGTATCTTCTAGATATGTTTATGGAATGTTTAGATCTGAGATAAGGCGAACATCTGTCTGAAGTGAAGGGTTAAATCTGAACTGAATATCTGCTTTGAAGAAGTATGTTGCTCGGTAATGATTGAATATCTATACGCTAGTTTATTACAGCGGAAGCGCGTATATACGCGGGTTTTATAAAGCGAAAGCGCGTATGAGTAGTGAAATCAGTTCTGAAGTATGTGCAGAGGTATACACGTGTTTATATGCATGAAGGCGCGTATATACGCCGGATCAGTGAAATGAAAGCGCGTATGAAAACTAGGGTTTGCTGAAGTATGAAGTATGAAATGTCTGATCTGTTCTGCTATGTTACTGCTATCTGTTTAAAATGTATTCTACAGATCTGGGTTGTCTGAATTGATAAGTATCAGTTTTGATGTATGATTGAGCTTAAATGTGTGGAGTGGGTCCAGTCTGAAAATATGATGAAAAGTGGCCTGCAAGTTGTCCTCTAAAGAAAGCTTTTGGATCCAGTGTGAAAATTGATGAAACATGGTCCATGGTGGTGCTGAGGGTTGTAGCCTTCATTCAGGGGGTTGTAGCTCCCTTCCAGGTGAGGCTGGTAAACGAGAGCAGGGGGTCGTAGCTCCCTCCCAAGAGAGGCTGGTAAACAAGTGCAAGGGGTCGTAGCTCCCTTCCAGGAGAGGCTGGTAAACGAGCACAGGTGGGTGCCTGCGTGCTGGTATGAGTCTGCGCCAGCACATAGTTGTAAGATGTTTTCTTTATAATAAAATATTGAAGGCTGAGACAACGGCAGCGGTGGTTTTCTCCCGACTTGGGTTTCCACCTAAAATTCTGGTGTTCTTGTGTGATGCTTATGTGTGATGGTTTGTTCTGTTATTACTGCACATGCTTACTGTTATCTAATCATCAGAAGAATGAATGTTGCTTAGATCTAAGTAAATAATTAATGGCATAATAAGATATCTGTGTATACGCGAGTTTTATGAAGGATATCCGCGTGTATACGCTAGTTGGCTTCAGCAAAGTAGCGTATGGGTTTTAGAGCATGAAAAAGTAGAAATATTTGAGTATGCCCTAAACACTGATTCACCCCCCCCCCCTCTCAGTATTTTTCCCAACAAGCTCGCCCATACAGATATTCTTTTTAGAAAATTTATCCACAACCCTTACGATGCACACACCGTTCTTTATTTTTCTTCTCCTTATATAGTTTTCCCTTTATTAAAACCATGAGTCAAAACCACGAACAGCTAGTGGTATTCCTTTTAGTTTGTCCCACGGGGCCTTTGATCTCTTTTTAATTTATTTATCAATTTTAAAGAAATTGATAAATAATTATATTTACAACTTTTTGAATTCCCAAGCCTTATATCTAAAATTTAACCCTTCGGACTTTATAGAAACATCCAACGCTTCCAAATAAATTAATCTTGCGATAAACCTTTGATCCTGGGCCCACATACATAGTTAATAGCCAATCCAATACGCCCATCGTACCACAGTAAACCTCGTGCAAGTCCAGCGTTCGATCATTGTTAGATTAACAAGCTTCTAGATCAACGGCATATATGCATATCACTTCGACCTCCGATGTCGAATGTTAACGGGCAATGGCCAGCCATACCTATGTTAATATTCGCGCACCTTCAAAAAATAATGACCGTCCGATGACCTCTTCCCAGATCAACGGTGCTCAACGATATCGCTGGGCGTCCTAGGTCGAACTATAACGCGCGATGGCGCACAGTAAAAAGCGGTTTTGTAAAATCGTACAGGGACACGTGTCGAGCATTCTATGGAATCGCTCCTCATCCGGAAATACCGCTTACTCCACATAGGTGGTGCGATGAAAACCGTAAACCACCTTTACTGTTCATATGGTCATGGTTCTGCTCATCCACGCAAGGTTCTGACGCCTTTTAAAAGTATTATTATAATTAAATTGCTCTTTAATGATTTGCGTTTTGTCGTCACCAAGTGTTCCGCTACTCCATTAATCTACGCCATCTCCCATCAACTCCCTCATCAGATACATAGTATTATTCAACCCTTCCAATTACACATGACATCATTCGACTTCATTACAGAGGTTCAGGAGATTCCATAATACACATATCCTGATGAATTCATTCTTCTCTGTGAGCCGTAGGTATCCTCTGCCCATTATGAAATTAATTACACAGGTCATGTAAATTCCATATTTACTCGAACATAATTCCATGGTTCTTCATCCACATACACAAATCTTGGCCATATATTCAATTTTTCCTTCAATCTATTGCCTTGACTCTTCCTAGCAGCTCTCCCTTTTGCCATTTCCTTTGCAAACTGTATTAAACCCCTAACTCCTCTCTTTCATCTGCTGCCTTTGCTACCTCTCTGTTTCTTTTGCCTTCCTGTCTTTGCTTTTCCAATTCTTTTGCCATCAATGAAAATATTTCCAACAGTCATACTCCTCCACCATTGCATCTACCCATGTGGGCTCCTACACTGCTTCCTGAAAGGAATATGGCTCAGTCACAATACATTTTCTCATGAGATCCATGTATCTAGTAAATCGGTCAGGAGACTGTCTTTGTCTACACTGTGAAGTAGGGGCTCCTACATTCTGTGTAGCATCAAGTCTCAACCTATCAACTTCTGTGGTATGACTTCTTCCAGTTCTCATGGTTGGCTCTACATGAGTGGACTCCACTCCATGAACCTCCTCCTATGGCTGATCCACATCTAGAGACTCATCTTTGGGAACTAACAATTCATCCTCCGCATTCAAGTCTATCTCCCTCTCAAGCGACAACTGCATGGCTTTCCCCTCATCGAATTTTATATCCCGTCGCACCATAGTCATTCAACTATTTGGAAAATACACATGATAATTATGGGGTGTTTCTGTGTACCCCACAAATATCCCAACTTCAGCAGTCGGCTCCAACTCCTTCCTGGCATCCTTGGTCACATGCACATAAACAGATGAGCCAAAAATGTTAAAGTGTGAAACATCTGGTTTCTTACCAATGAAAGCTTCTTCAAGTGTACTCATGCCAAGTACTCTATGAGGACAACGGTTTTGCAAATAAACCGCAATGTTGCATGCTTCCACCCACAAATGCATTGGTAGGCCCTAATCATGCAACATCGCTCGTGTTGCACCCACGATCGTTCTATTCTTCCTCTCCGCGACCCCATTTTGTTATGGCTTATGAGGTGTTATGATTTCTCTTTGAATTCCTTATTTTCTATAGAAGTTATTGAATTCATTAGAGATGTATTCTCCACCATTATGACTCCTCAGAACCTTCACTTGCTTCCTCGACTCTTTCTCCACCAATGCCTTAAACTCATAGAAATTTGAGAATGTTTGATCCTTCTTTTGCATGAAGAAGATCCAACATTTACGAGAAAATTCATCAAAAAAAATAACATAGTAGTTTTGTTTTTTTGTTGAAGCAACCGAGAATGGTCCACACACGTCTGTGTGAACTCTCTCAAGGATCCCCGAAGCACGGTTCTCCTTTTCATGAAAGGTGGATTTGACATACATCCCCATGGTACAACCCTTGCACTGATCTAACTGAGCAAGTGTTCCCATTGGAAGTCCAGTAGATATTTGTTGCATGACTTTCAAGGCTCCATGACGAAGATGGCCCAATTGCCTGTGCCATAATTTTCCCTCATCCCGGCTCACCACTTTTTATGCCTTGCCTATCATGGCAGTGCGGCCATCTACCTCCATCTTGTAGAGATTCTTAACTCGAATCCCTATCCTCTTGGCTTGACCCGTTGTTTTATGTCGCAGGAAATCTTTTCCATCGTTGAAAATAGCGTCATAGCCTATTTCCTCCAACATTGCGACTGAGACCAATTTTTTCTTCAGACCTGGAACATGCATAACATCTTTCAATTGAAATGGTTTACCTGACTCCCTCTGAAAGGAAATGGTACCAATTCTAGTCGCAATGTATCATTCATCGTCGCCCATCTCTATATGCATTTGGAGATCTTTCTCCTCCAAGTCATTAAAAAGTTCCTTATCTCCCTTCATGTGAAAGGAAGCGCCACTATCCAAATACCACACCGATCCCAATGCACTTGACACCATGCATGCGATCAAGGAGAAGTCAAGTTCAAATTGCGAGGCAAGGGCCTCACCAACTGCAGCTCTAGCAGCCTTCCTATTCTTCTTCTTTTGCGGATAGTTAGTATCAATATTCCCATGTTCGTGACAGTGAAAACACTTCACCTTGGACATATCCAGCTTCTTTCCTTTAGACTCATATTTGTAATGGAATTTCTTCCCCTTCCCCTTCTTCACCTTGGAAGCCAAAGCACAATACTCTTTATCATCATTCTTTGATGAAGAGTCATCTCTGGTGTTCCACTTGAAATCCTCCTACACCAGATCTGACCATAGTCATTCCCAATACGGTAATTTTTCCCGTCCGTTGACAGAGTCTTCATAAATGTGCCAACTCTTAGGAAGTCCCGAGAGAGCCAAGATCACCAAATCATCATCAGCAATAGTTATTCCCACACTCCCCAGTTCATCCCGACATTGGACAAACTTTGTGAGATACTTTGGAATGTTTTCGCCCTTTTCCATCTTGATCTTCATGAGTTTATCTTTGAGCGCCAATTTCTTATGGTCGTTGCTGCTTTGGAAAAGATCTGTCAAAGCCTTCCACATAGCATATGGTGTGGCTTTCCCATGAAGGCTTGAGACAATGTGGTCTCCTAATCCTTCCAACAGTATCCTCCTCGCCTTTTCCACTTTCTTTTTCCATGCATCAAGATTGGCAGCATCTGACGAAGTAGGCTTAGGAACATCATTTCCAATGAATTCCTTCAAGCCATTATATTTCAGCACTGCCTTCGTCCTGTCCTTCCAAGAAATTTAGTTCAAGCTTCCCTCAAGTGCATACTCTAGCCGCAAGCCATTGAAAGCCATTTCGATCTTTAATCAGTTGTAGCACCAAGAAATTATTTCTGCAAATTTGAATTATTTCCACCAAAAAACTCAACTCCTGCTTCAAAATTGCAATTTCCTATGCTCCGATACCATGTAGAAATTTAATACAAAATATGTATTGCCTGGATTCTCTTGATCTAACAATTATATGCCACTATTAAATACATAATCAATTCTACAAAATATTTTCGGAATTTAAAACACAATTGCCAATAGCAATATCATGAAGAAAGATCAATCACATATAACACAGATAATTTATCAGGAAAGCATAAAGCTAAAAACCCCAATATCTTCTATTATGTATTATATCATGGGTCATGAAACAATAACATACAAAGCTCCAATCCAAGAGCTATCAGTATAATAGCTAACTGTCTCACACTGTCATACAAAAATTGGCGATTTCCTTAGACAATTTATTATCTCCAGACATCCTGCCTCCACTGCGCAATCCCAGCTGATAGAAATCCCTAAATGAATGGAATCTTGCTTGCCTTGACTGCACAATCTTCATTGGCACATCCAATGTGTGTGTGTGGTTGCATGTGTGCAATTGATAGTGTCACAATTGATAGTCAATATGTCCCTTTCACCTACATCTCAACTGGGTCTCCACTGGATCTAACATGCATTTAGTTAATAGTAGTAAATCTTCAGTTGCATGTGAGACCACTGATTTTGAATTAATTAATAATTAATTCACTTGATCTCTCACTAGTGTATCTTCAGGTACAACTAGCACAACTGATTTTAACTCACTTAACTGAGTTAAACTACTTTACAACTTTCATAACTACACTTCCATCTCTGTTATAGCTTCGAATCACTCATTTACAACTAATTCCACTTGCATGTCCCACCAACCAACCACTCAACTCGAAATTCCTATAGCTAACTGATTTTCCACTTCAGTTAACTATTTCCAAGTGCTCATTGAGAATAGATTATTGTTTATTGTCCAACTATTATTAAGGGATAATAATAGTCAACATGCATCTATAAATAGACATGCAATCTATAAATAGAACTTGCACATACATCTATAAATAGACCTCATCTATAAATATAATTTTCTCATGCATATATAAATAGGCATCCACCTAAAAATAGCCTAAGGCTCCATCCTAGTGTAGGTGCATAATTTTCACTAGGATCTTCTTGTTGAATCTCAACAGTTTGTGACACCGGGATTTCATCAATGTGAAGGAAATACATTATTAACCATCGATTTGTTGAGTATCAATAAGAATTTTTTATTTATTCCTCACTTGTTGACTTTTGCATGTGGCAATATTAATTGTGGACATACCTTGTCGGCAAAAGAAACAACAAACGCTCCAAGGTGTCGACTTAAGCATGTTGTAGAAATGCAATGAGATGTACTACACTATATTTTCCATTATGAATCTAAACAAAACACTTCTATACATATGGTTCGATGTCTGATTCACTATCGAATGCAATATTAACTTCACCTTCTATCAAAAGGATTTTCGTGTTGTAGTTGAATTCTCATAAGCAATCTAGAAACATATTTTGAAACTTATATCCCCCGTGGGTTTCTCCTTGACTTAACAAATTATATGAGTGTTGGCACTGGTTGTATGGAATATAGTGGTCATAGTGTTGTAACCTGAAGAAGAAATAATAAGACAATAACCAGAAGCACAACTCTCTTGACCTCCAAATTCATTAGCCACCAGTAATTTGAAATTCAACTTTTGGATCCTCAACCTCTTCTAGGGAAGAAATTGTGAAACACAAATCGAATTTCAGTATCAAGGTGTGTTTTCACAAAAAATAGCCTTGAAAGAACTAAGAAAATATATGAAACCACTCCCAATTTTAGGAATCTACCTGCCATTAAATAAATTAGGGCCTTTCTGCACAAAACCCGGATTGCGGAATTTTAAATTTTGAATTGTTTGTCCGCAATATGCAATCGAAAATCATGACCTAAGAATTTCTACATTTTATGTGTAACTAATTTTCTGCTCTCAAATGAAATTTTGGTGCTAGACGTTTCACACCTCTCCCAACTACACCAATATGCATTACATTACCATGCTAGAAGGAATTGTTGGTAGACTAGGTTGATCAAAACCATTGCTTGTCATTTTTTCTAATTCATAAGATGAACTCACATTCATAAAAACATTTTAATCCTAAGAAATTCTCTTGTCATTATAAAGAGACCGAAGAACCTC
Source organism: Pinus albicaulis (assembly GCA_034641835.2). Lineage (NCBI taxonomy): Eukaryota > Viridiplantae > Streptophyta > Pinopsida > Pinales > Pinaceae > Pinus > Pinus albicaulis. The sequence continues at coordinate 678,052,084 of CM076576.1, forward strand.
AAACAATGGTGGAGATGACATCATCGCCTTAAGATATTCAATCTTATCTAAAAGATCCGACATTAGATTTTTAAGCGCATTAACCTCATCATCCACAAGACTTGTAGCTAGTGTACCATTATAGAGATCTCGCTCAGGAACATTATTCGTTTATGCAACTTTTCTAGAAATTTCACCTTTGGATGTCTCAGTTTCATTTTTGATTTTATACATACGTGTTGTACATAATAAATATGCCCGTGGATTATAATAAAGATCCTGTGGATAGACTCTAGTTATTCTGAGCAGAACGAGCTTGCCATGAACTACCCCAGGCCTTTGCAGGGAAAGGACTAACTAATGTTTCTATGAAAACCAAACCTAGTGGGGTATCTGATCCAAGTGCTTACCAAATGTTTTCCCCATAGGTTCATTTTGAGTTTCAAAGCTCAACAAGTACAGAACATGCACTAAGTTACTTCTAGCATTTCAACCCCATATTTAATACCTTGAATAAAACAGCATACTACATATTATAACCAGTGCTCTTCATTTTTCTCTTTATAAACCTAGTCACAACAAACGTCCCGGCTTATCCATCCTTTAGGAAAATCCTTAGAGACATTGACTGCATGTGAATATGCCCAATCAACACTTTTAATTTAATTTCTGTAAATCCTTTAAGGCAGAAAATCGTTGCCTGATATCGATCTAGAAAAGATCCCAAATCAGTACTATTAATCAAATTAATCCCATTTGTTACTTCATGCCTCATTTCTAAGGAAACCTTTGCTTGCTCTCTTATTTTCACGAATTTTTCTTTAACTTCCAAGTTTGAATAGCTATATGTTTTTTTCAACACAGTTAGGCAGACATCATAATGTCCTTGCTTACGGGCAACATGAGCAAGCTTGTTAACATTACATGCATTGCCATGATATGCAAGGTGATGAAGCTGAGAGTTTGTATTTGAAAAATGTTTAAATGCATAGTAGATATGTCGCTTACAACTTTACTACACTTATATGGGCTTTGTAAAGTTTCCATAAATTTCATATTTTGATTACCATTAATGCAAAAAAATCTAAAGTCTACACCATTCACAATCTCTGAAAAGGGTTGAACATTACTTATTCCATTCAGAGATGTTGTATTATTTGTTTCCATCTGCAAACTTGCAAAAGGCTATCTAAGTTCAGTCAGTTCAAATAATAGCTCGAGATGTTTCTCCTTCTTGTCCTTCTCCTCAATTACAGTCTCATAGAGTTGGCCTCCATTTCTAAGGTTATTTTAGCTGGCAAAAATAAGCTACAACATATACATAGAGATTTTCCCCTAGATCCCAAAATTGGGACTACCAGATTGATTTTTCATTATATTCCTTTCAATGTTATAATACGTATATATACATGTCGAAGCATTCATAAACCCCAATCCATTGACCCTGGATTAAAACATAAATGTAGATCCCTTGACCATATCTACAAATAAACATGGAAAAAAAAACCACCATTCCCAAAACCATGTGCAAAACACATGAACAAAACCATAAATAGGTTCGTCCACCTATTATAGGGTCCAAAAAAAAATTCTCGGGGCATTGTGCTTGACACAACAAACAAGGGGGACTATCGCGCCCCCACCCCCCCGCGCGTGTGCGACTAGTCATGGAAATAACATAACACACACCCAACATCCTGCTTATAGTTATTATTAATTAAATAGGTTCTTGATTTGTCCCTTTCCTTAAAATATTTTCTTATTATTATGAAACCAATTAAAAGGTGGTTCAATTCATAACTTGATTTCCATTGGAATAAAAACAAGGGGAAATATTAAAGGAAGAAAAAGATTTTTTGTGGAGGTACACAAAAGCTTGAAATATTATTATCATTCCTTATTTCTCCCTTTTTAGTTTTGTAGGACTAATACTGTCTTGTTGATGGCAAGGGATAGCACGAAACGTAGCAAAGAAAGATAGTTTTTCCTTCTTTGAATTACCCTTCAAATGTGATTTATTTTATTTTATTTTTTATTCATTATATTCAAAGGTTTCATGATCCAAGTGGATATTGGTGGCCACCCACCTATTCCACTAGGTCATGGCATACTTTTCCTATTTTGGTAGTTTTCTATTTTGGTACTTTTCTATTTTTGGCAGTTTCAAGTCCTGAACTTTCGAAGTCATTTTAAGTCCCTAAACAATGTTTTTTTGGAAAATGGGAAAATGTGAGTCTTTAATTAACATTTGCAGTCAATTTTTTTTTAACTTGAATAGACCTTTATAACGAGCTATTGTGCACGCTAAATGGAGATTGTATGCCAAAGTTACAACCCTAGGAAGTTGACATTCCAATTTACCCCATTAGGGCCCATAATACTTTGGTGCTTCATCTCCTATGGTTAGGGTTTTGGATTTTTATGGATTCTCATTGTTTCTTTATTATTAAAAGGCCTTTGAGCCTCATTGTAATATAGTTTAGAAAGTGCATAGAAATCACATATATTCTCATAGATAAGCTACCACTGTTCAAGTTGGTTTGCTTTCATTAACCATGTAAACAAATTTAGCATTTATATTTATTAATTGAAGTTTAGTTTCATTGTGTCTTTGTTTTTTTATTTTCAATATGCATTTTATTTAATTCCCATCTTGAATCTGGATCAAGGTTATCATAGAGATATTCCCTTTCTCTATTTTTCTATTCATGTCCCCAACGAGGTCATGTTATAAGGTGTTGGGACACGAACTACTTGATCCCTTACAAGACCATCCTCGTTGATCCTGATAGGCTTTCATGGTGGAAGAAAATAAATACAACAAAGCAGGATATTCTATCAAAATGCAGCTTAAAAAGTCCCTCGAGCGAGAAAAGAACGAGATGACGGATAATTCTTCCTAGATCCTTGAGTAGATATCGAATAAGTGATTCATATTCATCTAGCAGCCACTTTGGAGGCGTCTCCCCCTTAAAGGTACAAGTTAACATTGATATTCCTATATTTGAAGGCTAGATAGATGTATATGCTCTAGATAAATGGTTAAATCGGTTGGAAGGATATTTTTTGTTCCATAATTTCTTCGATAAAGAAAATATTAGTTTTGCACTCCTAAAGGTTGCCCCCAATGTCAAGGATTGATGAGAAACATACCATGATAAAAGGTTCAGAGAGGAATATCCCCTATTTTCAATTGCACAAACTTGGAACTTTTTTATGGGTCTTATTATGGAACAGTTTTACTGTGTTGGAAGCTTCGAAGACTAGCATTTAAAATGGACCACACTACAGCAGGAAAGGGACCATGAAGTGCCAAATTTCACGAATATCTTTCATACCTTGTGTTGTACCTTAAGAGACAATCCCTTAGCTGTGATAAGGAATTGGTGCTTAAGACATCTTATAATTATGTCACAAATTCTTTATGTCTCTGTTTTATTAACCCTCAAGTATTTATAATCACACCCTTAAATATCAAATATTATGAATGCTTTGCAATGCTACCATATGTTAATTTTGAACGAAATGACTAGAAGAAAATATAAGGAGAAGTCCAAACTAATATGCTGCTTTATACACAAAATACCATTCCAAACTTCGGAAGAAACATGTGAAAGAAATAGTTAAAACAAAGGAGCGCCAATTAAGGTTTTTAAATCTTATACACACAAGTAATAAGAGACCTAATGCTCATAACATTGTTTTATTCATAGAAGGAATTACATAATGAAAACTGGAATACATTTCAACATAAACAAATTTCCAGAAGCTTTCTTACCCATTCATTAATCTTTGACTCTTTGAGTACAAAAATATTTGTCCATGAGGTCCAAAACTCGGAACCTTCCTTCCTCTTGGAAATTACATTAAATACAATAAAAAGCAGTTTGGATCTGTTGTAACCAATTCTAACTACCAAAACTACTTCATGACTTTGAAGGTTGTCTATTACATGCCTTGAAAATGTCTCTTTACAATTACATTGACTTCAGAAAATAACATAAAGGAAATATCCTAATCTATAGGAATTGTTGATGAAGTGGCTTCTTTTCCTTGGTCAACTGATTTGTCTTTCTTTGTTGTTGATCCCTTTGGCAAGTCAATAGTCCAAGCTCTGCACTTTTTCCATATTTCTACCTTCGTCTTGGATGAATGTGTCAGATTTTGATACTCCAATCTAAATGCAGTAATTCGGTCATAAGATGGCCTTTCAGAGAAAAGAGTTTTTACCATCCACAAGAGCTGAAAATGTCTTTGCAAGAAGTTGACCATTGTCTCTCCTTTAAGTACCTGAGTCTTCTCATGCCTGTTGTCAATCTTGCTTTTTGTCATCACCAGTAAATTCTCATAAGAGCTCCATGGTAGAAGATTCCCCTCAGTTCCCCAACATGATGGCAGGCCTACCCTTGTCATTTTATCAAAAGATTTATCAAATTCACTTATTGCTTCTTTGATTTCTATTAATTTCTTTTCTGTATCCTTTCTAAGATCATTCCTGATAATCATGTTATTAATTTCCACTGCATACAACATTTTATCCTGCATATCATTTTCCTCTGATTCTTATCTGATTTGGAATTGATATAATCAATAAATCTTCTAGCCCAAATTTCTCTGTTAATCCATTTCTGCTTATCAGACATAATCGGTTCTTCACACTCCACAATAAGGATTTTTTATTTTGCAATAATCATCAGGAAGCACCAATTGGACTTCATTTCTGAGATGATATCAGTCCAAATTATATCCTTAGCTTGTAAATCTAGGGAGCAACTTGAGATACTCCTGAGGCATTGCATTCATGGGTTGGGGTAGATTTAATGGTGCATATATATTCATCAAGAAAGCAGGGGCTGCCATGTTTATGCTATGATTGACTGCTCCTTGAGCGGGGGTAAAATGGATACCAGTTGTAGGTGTGGATGAATAAGGTGGAACAACTGATATAGGGATAGGTGTATGAACAATAGTAGAAGAACTGGAAACTGTATGAGGTTGAGTTTTTGTAAGAGGAAATGATACAAACTCAACAGATTGTTCTTCTAACGTTGGTTCTTAGAAATGAATGGGTGAAGGTGAGGATTATTTTTCCGGGAAAATGAGTTTCCGAGAAATATCCTTGGACGAAAATGTATGTGAACTGCTGCCTGGTGCAAGCAGTGTGGCATCAGGGGTAGAAAATATTTTTGTTTTCTGGCCCTTCTTTGAAACTAGATTTTCTGGATCAGACAAAATAGGAGCTTTTTGCTGAGAGGTATCTGACCTCGTGTGAGGCTTCTTAGGAGCCAGAATTATTTTAAAGAAGCACAGCTTAGTATTTCTTCCTCTCTGAACAACCAGAGGAAATATGAACAAAACCCAGGGAAAACTTTGAATCTTCAGTCCCTGGCAACGGCGCCAATTAATGTTGTACCTTAAGAGGCAATCCCTTAGTTGTGATAAGGAATCAGTGCTTAATACATCTTATAATTATGTCACAAATTCTTTATGTCTCTGTTTTATTAACCCTCGAGTATTTATAATCACACCCTTAAATATCAAATATTATGAATGCTTTGTAATGCTACCATCTGTTAATGTTGAACGAAATGACTGGAAGAAAATATAAGCAGAAGTCCAAACTGATATGCTGCTTTATATAGAAAATACCATTCCAAACTTCGGAAGAAACATGTGAAAGAAATAGTTAAAACAAAGGAGCGACAATTAAGGTTTTTAACTCTTATACGCAGAAGTAAGAAGAGACCTGCTGCTCATAACCTTGTTTTATTCATAGAAAGAAATACATAATGAAAACTGGAATACATTTCAACATAAAAAATTTGCCAGAAACTTGCTTACTCATTCATTAATCTTTGAATCTTTGAGTACAAAAATATTTGTCCAGGAGGTCCAAAACTCGAAACCTTCCTTCCTCTTGGAAATTACATTAAATACAATAAAAAGCAGTTTGGAACTGTTGTAACCAATTCTAACTACAAAAACTACTTCATGACTTCGAAGGTTGTCTATTACATGCCTTGAAAATGTCTTTTTACAATTACATTGACTTCAAAAAATAGCATAAAGTAAATATCCTAATCTATAGGAATTGCTGATGAAGTGGCTTATTTTCCTTGATCAACTGATTTGTCTTTCTTTGTTGTTGATCCCTTTGGCAAGTCAATAGTCCAAGCTCTGCACTTTTTCCATATTTCTACCTTCGTCTTGGATGAATGTGTCAGATTGTGATACTCCAATATGAATGCAGTAATTCGTTCATAAGATGGCCTTTCAAAGAAAATGGTTTTACCATCCACAGGAGCTCAAAATTTCTTTACAAGAAGTTGACCATTGTCTCTCCTTTAAGTACTTGAGTCTTCTCATGCCTGTTGTCAATCTTGCTTTTTGTCATCACCAGTAAATTCTCATAAGAGCTCAATGGCAGAAGATTCCCCTCAGCTCCCCAAGATGATGGCAGGCCTACCCTTGTCATTTTATCAAAAGATTTATCAAATTCACTTACTGCTTCTTTGATTTCTATTAATTTATTTTTTGCAGCCTTTCTGAGATCATTCCTGATAATCATTTTATTAATTTCCACTGCATACAACATTATATCATGCATATCATTCTCCTCTAATACCTTATCTGATTTGGAATTGATATAATCAATAAATCTTCTAGCCCAAATTTTTTTGTTAATCCCTTTCTGCTTATCAGACATAATCGATCTTCACATTCCACAATAAGGCTTTTTTATTTTTCAATAATCATCAGGAAGCACCAATTGGACTTCATTTTTGAGATGATATCAGTCCAAATGATATCCTTAGCTTGTATTAATGACATATTACCTTTCATTCTTTCTTTGAGATTCTTGATCTCAGCTTTAGCATTTCTGAAATCCATTTTGTACTTATCTGCTTCGTTCTCTAAGACCTTCATCAATTTTGTAGCAGTCTCCAAATCTGTTTAAGCCTTCTTTCTATCTCTTTCAGCCATCTGCAACTCAGTATTTAATTGAATAATTTGTACTTGAGGATCTACATCACTTGTAGGGAAAAAAAAAAGTACAGTTATGATTATCAATGTGATTTTGTAAAGAAATTGTTGTCTGCTTCACTTTGGAAAGTTATTCATCCTTCTGCATAAGTTGCTGCAAAAACTTCTCTTTTTCCTTCTCTACCTCTGCAACCATTGAGTGTTCACCAGTAGGTAACCTCAATTTCTTCCTTAATGTGGATATCTCTACTTCAGCACTTTGCAATAATTTCTGCACAGCAGTCTTGTCACTAGGATCTACACCAATCTTAACAATAATCTTCTTCAACTCTTCATTTTGGACTGTTAAGGCTCTTGAATTGGCCTTTTCCAGCTTCAATTGTTTGATAAATTTCCCTAACATGTTTTCAGCTTTAACTGACATTGCATTTGTCTTTGTGAGATTATTAACAATCAATTGCCCAGTCTGCATATGTAAATTCATTTTGTCCATTAGTGGAATATTTTTAACATCCATAGTCACATTTACAGTATTAAAACTATTTGAGGACCCAATTGACATTCCTATGGGATGTGACAGAGAAATCCTAAATTGATCTTTTTCAAGATCCCTTACAGTCAATAGCCTTGTCTAATCGGTAGTAACCTGATGTTCTGCTTTGGCCTCCATACTGGCCTTCATTCTCTGATTTCTCTCTTCAATTTGATAAAACACCTGTTTTATTAAGGGTACCTGTTCATGAGAGGATTCATGACCTTTAGGGGAAGAGGGAGAATTCTTCTCTTCACCCAAATGCAAGGAAAAACCAGGTGAATTAGAAGAATGATCCTCAACAAATTTTTTCCTTTTCTCACCTCTTGGTGCCTCATCATCCAATTCAATAACAGCTTCTTTACCTCTTTTATTTGTTTTTCAGTTATAACAAGAGTTTGAATGCTTGTGTTTACTGAACTTATTTCACCTTTGTTTGCTACCTTTTCCTACTCAGGTCTACTTTCATGAATGAAAGCAGAGTGTCCATTCTCAATTCTTCTCTATGAAATTATACCATGGGGATCATAAGCCCATTTTTCTCCTAGTAGCATATGTGTTTCCTCCAACAATTTTGTTACTTCCTCAAATGCCTGCCTCATATTAACTATGAAAGGTCCAACACTCATAGGCAATTTATACATATGACCTTTCTTCATAGGGACAAAGTGCACCTGATCAACATTTAGGCTCTGTCTGATAAATTCTAAGGCGAAAAGCCTCATTGGTACAAACGTTGGGAACCTGTAAGGTTCAACATTTGCTCCATACAACCTTATTTCTGAATATTCTTCAAATACAAACCAATCCCCAAATTTGCAGCTAGTTCCTAAATGTAGAAACTCCTGGGCTTTGGGTAAAAAATAAGGGGAATGAACTCCATTCAATATTTTATATGCAATGGGCATATACTGACTAGAAAAATCAAATAATCCCTCTTCATTTTGCTCCCTTCTGCTTATATTTATCTAGAATACAACTGACTGTCTTTGCTTGTTTACATCCATTATATTTAGACCTAACTGCATGAATTATTCAACATTTTGGTATAAAAATAAGTAGGCAATCAGTGAGGGAAATTTAAATGAACCTGTCAGTGAAAGACTCATCAACTGTGAGTTGATTGCTTCTTGCCAAAAGGATGGAATATCCAAGACCATTCTTGGCTTCATCATCATGGAGAACATTCCTAGGACTAACTTATCCACTGTAACGTCATCTTCTTTGCCCAATATTTTAGCAATACTTCTTAAAACGGGTTGAGTGTCTTCGTTGAAAACTCCCATATTAAATTCTCCACATTCTGGCTAAAACTGCTTCATATTGGGCTTCAAATGGAACATAAACTTGTTGAATTCTTCTCCTGCAAGGCTTTCATAGTAAGTAACCAGTGAATCTTCTGAAAATTGAACTGATGATTCGGCTTCAGGAAAACACAAGGCTTGGCGGATTAATTGGGTAGACACCTGCAGAACATTTTCCCCTTAGGAATTCATCACAAAACATTTTCCAGGATACAATGCGGAAACCAACCAATAGATAAACTCTGGGAATAAATGTGTCTTCGGGATGCATGCAGAAAGGACCCCGGATTCTTTCATGGCGGAATAGACAAGGGAATTATCATTGTTCAATACAACTTGTTGATAGAATGGAAGATGAATTACTGAAGACGCAGTATCTTGAATGTCTCTCTCATTATCCATGAGAGGAATGTGGCTCGATGAACCAGACAAAGAAGACCTTTTAGCCATGATTAGAAAAAGTGCTGAAGGAATACTCTTGCAAGGTGACTAAAACAGAAAGGTGACGGGAGGAAGCAATAGGTCAAAATGCAACAAACTACAACGTATTTGAAAACAAAATGAAAAATACCCCTAAATAGGTGGCGCGGCTTTTGTGTTAAATTCCTACGCAACGTGTCACTTAACTGTTGGACTGATTTGACACGAAAAACAGTTGTTCTCCATTCAGCATATGACATCACTGCGGGGGGTCTCGGGGTACGGTTGAGAACTCCGGCTGGTGCCCCTGCAGTCGATATCCACCGTTGATCTTCATCGCCTTCGCAGTCAACCCAGTCAACTACGGAGGCACTCTTTCCGTTAACTCTCGTGCTATTAGTGCCCACGGGTTGGGTCATCTGGTTTATATTTTTAATATCAATACTCTTCGCTAGTTAAATTAATCGGCATTTAATCTTCGGATATAAAACCCACTTGTATAAAATTTAAAACAATTAAACTTTAATACATCAGAAGAAAAATAATAATAATAATAATAATTCCTTTTTATGCCAAAGTATAAGACTATACTACTTTAACATATTTGCTTTTATTTCAATTTCAGAATTTTTTTTGTATTTTTAATATAAAATTAAAAGGATAAGCAGATGATCCACAACACCTTGCACACAGAGTTCAGTATCAAAGACTCTTAGTGACATCTAGTTCTTAATTACTATGGTTGTTTTCAAAAACACATCCAAGCATAAATGGATTTCCTAGACATCTCCTCGCTTGGCACAACATATCAATATGTTGTCAAAATCAAGAAAAATTTTAAACAAAAGACGTAAGACTTTGGATTTGTGAATCGAAAGCAGGTCAAGGGAAACCCCAAACCATAGAAAGTAGTATAGATATAGGGAGGAACACCCAGTACAACCCAAAAAAACCGTAAGTAAAGAATAGTAATGGTAAAATGAAGAAATACACGGGGAAGTGGTGAGTTACACAAGAGCCCCACTTATAACACAAATGAATGTCACTCAATGAAGTCACAAGTGGCCGAGGTAAAAGCTTCAGATCCAAGCATAGGTTTTGATTATGAACCAAAACCTGAAAATGGGAAACAAATCATTGATGCAAAACCAACTGCCATCATTACCACAACTAAGGTACAGCAAAGTGAGCCTGAAGATCCGCCGGAAGGTTAGCGTCTCTTCCACTCCCAAATGTGGGTGAAGGGTGTGTCATTGCATTTAATTGTCGATGGTGGGAGTCAAAAGAACCTATAATAGACCTGGTAAAAACATTCATGTAAAAAATATAAGACCACAGTCGATGGGACACATATTCCAAGCTTAATGGTGGGCAAAACATCCTAGCGGGTGTTCATTTCGATTACTATGGCTAAAGGAAATTGGAAAAGGCATTGGAAAGACATAAGGCATTAATTGGAATTTTAATTATGAAAATAAAGGAAATTAGGTGAAAATTGAGGTGAAAGGTCACAGGTTTCATGTGAGGAGGAAAATGAAGGAAAATAATGGACAATGAATAAAATAGACGCCTCATTAATAAAAAGGCTTATGAGGATTAGTTGGTAACCTTTTGCAAGTGCATTTTTGGAGCTCTCTTATTATTCTCTCTCTCTCTCTCTCTCATAATCTTGGATACTTAGATTTTTTGTGGAGCACTCTTGGATAGTGTGGATACTTGGTGATTTGGAGCAAGAAGGAAAAGGAAGAGCAGGAAAGCGCAGGTGGGCATCGGGATCGGTAGCTACAACGAGATTTGATTGCGGGTGCCGAGTTGCATGTATGTTTTCCTCACAATTTTTGGCATGCATGGGTATGCATGTGGATTTTCCTAGCCTTTCCATTTCCTAGACAACCATGCTATCGTGGGTTTATTTCCATTGATTGTTTTCTGGATAATTCTCATGATTCCTTTAGTTGTGGGTTGAGTTATTAGTTCCTAGAAACCTTGGTTGGACAAATTCTCTGGAAGCCCAGCGGACAATTATGGGTTGAGTTACTAGTCCTAGAAGCCTTGGTTGGAAAAACGCTCTGGAAACCCTAGGTGGGTTGAGTTACTATTCCTGGAAGCCCTGGTTGGAAAAACGCTCTAGAAGCCCTGTAACAGTTCGGGTTGAGTTACTATTCTTGGAAGCCCTGGTTGGAACAAACACTTTGGAGCCTTGGAACAGCTTGGATAGAGATCAATCCATGATGGTTGGTGTTGTTCAACCGTGAGGTAGAATCATTGGTTTGGGGTTGAGACGGTTTGGTCTTTGGAGCCCTCGTTTGGTGTTGATTTATGTGTTTGATAAAGTCCCACATTCATGCTTGGAATATGGCACGAGGGTGATTGGCTGAAGTGAGACTTGGCTCAGCTAATCTATGGTCGAGTGGAACATGGAAGTCCCATCTCCAGTTGGTTTTCACGTCCAGTAATGAAGAGATCATTCCTCTAGTATTTGCTATGCAAATGTACTAGTTTATGTATGGATTTTATTGATGTTGTATCCATTGTATTTATGTTGTTATTATGCTTGTTATAAGCATGTATTTTATCAGTGATGATGTATGGCTATATCCATTTTTTTACCTATAAATGAATATACAATTTATCTATGGTCAAATAGACTGTCATGTATCTTATGTTGTATGGGAGCAATGCTTCTTATTGATTCTCATATAATTAATATAACCCCCATGTTTAAATATGTTGTTTATATAGATGCAATGTTTGTGACATTTTTTATGAAATCCCTGTCATGGTCGGGAGGGGTCTAGATGAGTTCCTGATGATGTGATTTCTTTTGTACCTTTTTTTTATTTTATTAATCATCTCCTAAAGTTTCATGAAGTTCTAGGAAATGACCTAGGCTCTTGGGCTGAAAATGTGGCACAAATCCTAGAGTTGCAGGCGCAAAACTGATTTTTTGGGGCCATGGCCCTGACCTTGCCTTGGCATGCCCATGGCTATAGGCTTCTAGCCACTCCCTTTCCCTTACATGCCTATGGATAAGGCTCAAAAGGGTCAAAAATCAGTTCCCCCTCAGGGTTCAGGGGTCTAGGAGGTTGGGTTACCTCCTGGAGGTGTTTTTGATGATGTGTAAGGTATGTTTGTCAGGTTTTCATCAGTTCCACTTCCTTAATGTCATCTAGGAGGTTGAATCTCGTATTAATAGCCTCTCGTAGCATGTTTACCCTGGTTGGTCGGTTACTTGGGTAGATGTGGGAAGAGGGTGTTATAGAGTGGTATATGTGCATGGTTCAACCCTTGGGCTAGATGGGCAGTGTGTTGATCATGCATTTATGTTGGTTGCATATGTGTTTAGTATGCTTGTAGTCTATGTTCTTTTTGCACCTGTTGTGTGTTGGCCATGGTGATGTCACCATGGAAGTGTTGATGGTTTTGTTTTCAACATGTTGTCATGAGTGTATGACTGGTTATGTGTTTTTCTCACTTATCTATTGTATGTGCATGCTTGCTTACATGTTGTTGCATGTTGTGTATGCATTTCTTGTTTATGCTATGTCACATATTGGTCATGCTTGTGTAGTGTCTGTGTATGCTTGCTTATGTGATTCTCTATGTGGGACATGAATTGGTCGTTCATGATTGGTTATACATATCAAGTGGGTGCATATGGTCAAGTTTGTATTGGTTTGGTGAAGGTTGTTGTGCATAAGGTCATTGTATGCAATTAGGTCATCATGATGATATTGGTATGTTATGATGCTAATGTGTTGGCTAAGATAGAGAAGGATATGTAAACCATCAAGTGAATTTGCATCATTGAATTGGAGGCAAGAGCATGTCATCATGCAGGTTTGGATGTTTGGCATGTAGTTATCTTAGTTAATGTATTGTTATATGCATTAGGGTCACTTACATGTTAGCCATTCTATTGTTATTGTGGTTATATGTGTGATAAATTCTAGTTGATTAATGTATTCATATGCATGTGTTAGATAGTCATGAATGGTAGTATCCTGTGGTCATATGCATTGTTGTTGTTGTGTTATGTTAGTTAACTTGATCATTATGTTATATGATTAACTTTTTGATGTTTTATGTTAATTAACTTGATGATTATGCTATATGTTGTTGATGATTATGTTACATGATTAACTCATTGTTTTTATATGTTAGTTAGCTTGATGATTAGGGTTATTGCATTAAGATCTTGATTTTAGATGTACCATGCTAATTTGGATTATCCTATGCAAACGGTTAGGGTTATGACATTCCAGTGTGATTTAATATGTTGTGATATTATGTCATACTCATCTAGGTTTATTGTGCATGTGTTTATGGGTTTATGATGTGAACATGTTAGCTAGATATTGTTATGGATATCATGACCATATTTATGATTAGGATGATGTGTTTTGAAGTTATATCGTGCTAATATGGATTGATTGTGCAGAAAAGACAGCCTCTCTTGAGATACATTAAGGTATGAGCTTTCTTATGTTGTCTAATTTGTACTTGAATGTTTGATTATGTCGTTTATTTGGTGTGTGAGTGTTGGTGTCTATTATGTCATCTATCTGTTTTTGAATGTTTGATTAATCACATGATATGAGTAGGTGTATATAAGATTGTATGAAGAAATGATTTGGTTTTAATATGGTTGTACTAATGCAATATGTGTTTAGATAGTTGACATGTACTTGGTTTAAGGGGTGACAGTTGTAGCACTATGTCTAATGGCTAGGTGTTGACTATGGATTATGACATGATTGTTAGTCTTGGTAAAGGCTGATTTCAATTTATAGATATGATTGTCTTGATATTTGGAACATGTGATTGACATGTGTGAATAGTTGCAGGGAAACATGCTTGGTATTAGCATTGCAAGGTAATAGTTGATTTTTTTATATAAATAACAACAGGGTGATGTGATAGCATATAGTAAGACTCAATAGTAGCAAGGTAATATAATTGGTATATTGTTATAATTATTTATGCACTGATAGTTAATTGTTTATGACAGTATGATGCATGGGATTGCATGGAAAAGAGATTGCCATGAAATCATAAAGAAGGCTTGGGTTGATACTTCACTTGGAGGCATTGGGAACCATGGGGATTTAGTCATGGTGTTTGTTGTAAAGTCTTGTTCATTTGGCCTTTTGTGATTTGGTTGTGATTGATTTATGGTTTTGATTACATCTAGTGTATGGCCATACCACTTTTTTGGTGTCTTTTTGCTATTGGTTTTCCATGGTCTCCTTATTTGTTTCTTGTGATTGTATTTTATGTTTTGAGAGTCTCGGGAATTGGTTGGGGAAAGAGGAATTTAATGGAGCTCCGGAAGAGTTGAATGAAATCCAATAGGTAATGTAAGGCCTGAATGGAGCCCAGTGCATGAGTAAGCACAATGGAAGGTAAGAACATGACAGTCGAATATATTGGTTGAGTCCATTGTGGTAAATGTACAGTGGTAGGACAATCATGAGAAAGGTAAAGTAAATGGATATGAGATATCAAATGCCTTGGCTATGTTGGGAACTGTTTTTCTCAATATTGTGCATATTTTTCATGGATAAAATAATTTTCTCAACCTAAACCTTATGATATCTAGTCATCATGTTGTGATCATAATTATGATGATGTCTATATATGTATATATGTATGGTTTATATGTATCTTGAAGCTTGATGGTTTATATGTATATATGTATGTATTTCTAATGTTGCCTGACAGGATCATGATTGTTTTATGTTAATGATTATATATATGTATGTATGTATGTGTCTATGTCACTGTATGACAGGGTTTTCAAGGACCATTCTTATGGAGGAATGATTTCTTATGCAGGTGAATGGCATGAAGAGGTTCTTGGTATTATGAGGAATCAAGTGGGAAGAGTAACTCTGAAATATCTATGAGTCAGTATCATGTGGACATTAATTGATATTATATGAGTGTATTATGCCTATGTTTATGTTATGGACAGGTTATGTTGAGGGGTATATCAGCGAAGTGAAAGTAGTATTATCTACAGCATGTTAGGATAAGCATGGATCATGGAAAGACACTAGAAGCAAGGTTTCTTGTGGGGTCAGTGTGTGGTGTATGGATGCATAGTTCTATTGTTGTGTATATGTTTTGCATGTTGTATATTCAGTGATTATACCTATGGTGATGTGTAATGTTGCATATGTAGTATTGTGTACATATGATGTTGTATGCATGTTGTATATATAGTTTTGTGTGTATATTGCATATGCAGTGCTAGGCATAGATGGTGTTGTGTGCATGTTGGATATGCGGTGTTGTGTATATGTTGAATATGCAGTGCTATGTACATATGGTGTTGTGTGTGTGACGTACATATGGTGCTATGTACATGTGGTATTGTGTACACATTGTACAGGTGGTGATGTGTACATTTGGCGTTGTGTACACGTTGTGCAGATGGTGTCATGTACATGTGATGTTGTGCACACGTTGTGCGGGTAACGTCATGTACAAGTGGTATTGTGTACATGTGCATATGGTACTGGTATACATGTGGTATTATGTGCATGTCGTACATGTTGTGTTGTGGGAATGTGATACTATGTATGTGCATGGTGTAGTCGTGGTATCATGACATGTGTATTCATTGCATTGTACTATGTATATGTATATGTATTGTGATGTGTTGTACACCAGATGTAGGTATATGTGTTGTATTTCGGTGTAGGTGTATGTATTGTGTTGCATTGTACACCGGGTGTAGGTGTAGGTGTTGTATGCCGGTGTAGGCGTATGTATTGTAAACCAGATGTTGTTGTATGTGTCGTATGCTAGTGTGGGTGCATTGTATGGTGTTGTATGTCATATGTGGGTGAATTTGTTGTGATGTACAATATGTGTATGTATACAGAAAGAAGAAAGGAAAAAGTAAGGACCGATGAAGGATAAGTATCGATATTCTATTGCAGTTTTATTATGCATATGATCTACGATTCTGAATTATGATGGTTACATGTGATTTATGATTATGTTTTATGATGATTACATGTGATCCATTATTTTGACCTATGATGGTTTTGTTTTGAGCTAACTAGAAGCGATATGTTTGTACATTATGATTTGATGAAACAACAGAAAGTAAACAGGATTTCAAGTGTACGTTATTGGCGAGCTACCGATGAGATATGATTTGAAGTTATTTCAATTTATTTTGAATCTAATGGAAGTTATGTGCTTCGTACAGGAAGCACGAAAATTCCTAGTTGGGTGGTTGAAACCGATTGCATGAACTAGTAGCGTCAGCAAAATGAAATGGAACATGTAGCAGTATGTTGGTAAAGACTTCAAGAGCAGGTCCATTGTGGGACATGGGTACACAATAGTGTCTATTTATTTCCATGAGCATGCTATGACTGGTATGATGGTTTTGAAGTAGGGATATGCCTTGATTTTTGTATCTTTCGATTCGAGGAAGCTTTTCCAAGGGATGGAATACCCGAGATGGGGGTGCCAACGGAACATGGAAGGTGTGCAACTACATAGAAGGGGGTGATCGGATTGCCTAAGGGACTATGTAGCCAAGAAGGGAAAGTTGGGGATCGATTTTTTTTTGTCATTAGATTTCCAGAAGGAATCAGATGCACATTGGGAGTGCACCCTGGAACAATGAGCCGGTAACTTCTCATTGAGAGGACAAGTGGCACAAGATTAAAGTGTTGGACATTGGATGCAGGATTTGACTTTGGCAGTGGATTCTGGACTTCTTTTGAAGGAGGTGAATCTCAGTACCTATTTCAAGGTGGAGGCGTGAGCCTCTAGATCCCCTTGTTGCTGATATGGGCATCGTATCCTTTTATTTGTTGGAAAAGAAAATGTGCATGTGTATTTGTGTATATTATTTTAAATACTATATCGAGCTGGATTTATAAAGCTCCATAGATAGTATGATTATTTTTTGGTTGATGCAAATGTGGTTGTTATTGTAAATACGTAAGGATTTGTGTTATAAAGCTCCAATACATTGTATGTTTGTCATTTTTCATCATTGGTCATTGTAAATACTGCAACGAGTTGTGTTATAAAGCTCCATAGGCAATATATTTTGTTTTCAGCGATTTTATGGTTTATAGGTGTGATTGAACACCGAGGACGGTTTTCTCCCAAGGGGGGGAGTTATGTAATAGCCCTAGTAAAAACATTCATGTAAAAAATATAAGACCGCAGTCGATGGGACACATATTCCAAGTTGAATGGTGGGAAAAACATCCTAGTGGTTGTTCATTTTGGTTACTATGGCTAATGGAAATTGGCAAAGGTAATGGCAAAGGCATTGGAAATACATGAGGCATTAATTGGCATTTTATTTATGAAAATAAAGGAAATTAGGGGAAAAGGGAGGTGAAAGGTCACAGGTCGCATGTGAGGAGGAAAATGAAGAAAAATAATTGAAAATGAATAAAATAAAGGCCTCATTAATAAAAAGGATTTTGAGGATCAGTTGATAACCTTTTACCAGTGCATTTTTGGATCTCTCTCATTATTCTCTCTCTCTCTCTCTCTCTCTCTCTCTCTCTCTCTCTCTCTCTCTTACCCTTGGATACTTAGAGTTTTCTTGGAGCTCTCTTGGAGGGTGTGGATACTTGGTGATTTGGAGCAAGAAGGCAAAGGAAGAACAGGAAAGTGCGGGTGCACATCAGGATTGGCAACTACACTGGGATTTGATTGTAGGTACCAACTTACATGTATGTTTTCATCACTAGTTTTGGCATGCATGGGTATGCATGTGGATTTGCCTAGCCTTTACATTTCCTGGACAACCATGGTATTGTGGGTTTATTCCATTGATTTTTTTCTGGTTGGTTCTCATTATTCCTATAGTTGTGGGTTGAGTTATTAGTTGTTGGAAGCCTTGGTTGGAAAAACGCTTTGGAAGCCCAATGGACAACTATGGGTTTAGTTACTAGTCCTGGAAGCCTTGGTTGGACAAACGCTTTGGAAGCCCTGGCTGGATTGAGTTCCTAGTCTTGGAAGCCCTTGTTGGACAAACACTCTGGAAACCTTGTAACAGTTAGGGTTGAGTTACTAGTCCTGGACCTGGTTGGAGAAAACATTCTAGAGCCCTCGAATAGCTTGGATACAGATCAATCTGTGATGGTTAGTGATGTCTGACCGTGAGGTGGAATCACCGATTTGGGGTTGAGACGATTTTGTCTCTGGAGCCTTGGTTTGGTTTTGATTGATGTGTTTGATAAATTCACACGTTCATGTTTGGAATATGGCACAAGAGTGATTGGCTAAAGTGAGACTTGGCTGAGCCAATCTATGGTCGAGTGGAACGTGAAAGTCCCATCTCTGGTTGGTTTTCACATTCAGTAATGAAGAGCTCATTCCTCTGGTATTTATTATGCAAATGTATTGGTTTATGTATGGATTTTATTGTTGTTGTATCCATTGTATTTTTGTTGTTATTATGTTGGTTATAAGCATGTATTTGATCAATGATGATGTATGGATCTATCCATGTTTTACTTGTAAATGAATACACAATGTATCTATGGTAAAACTGATTGACTTGTAGCTTATGATGTAGGGGAAAAATTATTATTAGTGATTCTCAGATAAGTAATAGACCCCCCATGTTTAAATATATTGTTTATACTTGTAGATACAATGTTTGTGACATGTTTGATGAAATTAATGTCATGGTCGGGAAGGTATAGATGAGTTCCTGATGATGTGATTGATTTTGTACATTTTTTTAAATGTTATTTATCATCTCCTAAAGTTTCATGAAGTTATGGGCAGTGACATGGGCTCTGGGGCAGAAAAGGTGGCACAAATCCCAGAGTTGCAGGCACATAACTAAATGTTGGGAGCCCTGGCCACGACCTTTCCTTGGCATACCCACATATATAGGCTTCTAGCCGCTCCCTTTCCCTCACATGCCCACGGCTAAGGCCCAAAAGGGTCAAAAATCAGTTCCCCCTTAGGGTTCATGGGTCTGGGAGGTTGGGTTACCTCCTGGAGGTGTTGTTTATGATGTGTAAGGCATGTTTGTTAGGTTTCCATTAGTTCCACTTCATTAAGTTCATATGGGAGGTTGAATCTCATATTATTAGCCTCTCATTGCATGTTTACTCTAAGTTTTTGGGCTTACCATCAACACCACACCTACAGCCATACACCATTGGGTGGCTCCAACAATGGAAAGATATTTGCATCAGCCAACAGTACCACCTGCCTTATAGAATCAAGCCTTTCATGGATGATGTAGAAATTATACAACATGCATGTATATCTTGGATTCACCCGATCTAACAATGTACTAAAGTTAAATACTGAATCACTTCTACAAATATTTTGTGGAATTAAAAACACAATCGCTAATCACATGAACATGAAGAAAGATCAATCACACACAACACAGAAAATTTCCTAGGGAAAGCTTACAGCTAAAAACCCCACTATCTTCTATTGTATATTAAGCATGGATCATGAAAAAATTACATACAAAACTCTTCTCACAAGAGCCCTAGAGTACTCAACTAATTGTCTCACACTGTCATCTACAAAATTGACCAGCACATAGCCAATTCTCATCCTTTAGACAGTCTGCCTTTCTTGTGCAATACCTGATGGTAAAGATCCCTAAAAGATAGGAATTATTGCATGCCTTGACTGCGCAAGTATCATGGGCACTCCAATGGGTGTTTGGTTTCATGTGTGCAACCCAATAATCCTACAACTGATAGTCAACTTCCCTTTCACCTAGAACTCAACTGGATCTCCACTGGATCTGACATGCATGCACCTAATAATAGTAAATCCTCAGTTGCATGTGAGATCACTGATTGTGAATTAATTAATATTTAATTCACTTGATCTCTCACTAATGTATCATTAGATACAACTAGCACAACTGATTTTAACTCACTTAACTGAGTTAAACTATTTACAACTTGCACTAACTCATGCACCACTGCACTTCAAACTCTGTTACAACTAGAATTACTCTGCA
Organism: Pinus albicaulis; assembly: GCA_034641835.2. NCBI lineage: Eukaryota > Viridiplantae > Streptophyta > Pinopsida > Pinales > Pinaceae > Pinus > Pinus albicaulis. Next base: position 678,072,302 of record CM076576.1, read on the forward strand.
TGCCTCACCAACTACCACTAACTCGAAATCCACTAGCTAACTGAATTTATCACTTTCAGTTATAACTAATTCAAGTCCACATTGAGAATATATTACAGTTTAATGTCCATCTTAATTAAGGGATAACCAAAATAGACATGCACCCAAAAATAGCACTGTGGGCCTCACCCTAGTCTGGGTGCTTAATGCAACTAGGAGTGGGTGCTAAAATTTTCTTGTTGAATATCAACACTCCCTCCCAACAAGAAAGGGATTATCCTTCACCCCGATCCTGTCTTTATGGTAATCGAATTTTCTCCTGGTGAGCACCTTCGTTAGAATATATGCATCCTGATCTTCCGTGGGAATGTACTGAAGCAACATGATCCTTCTCTGCACACAATCTCTGAGATGATGGTACCGGATATCTATATTCTTGGACCTATCATGAAACACAGGATTAATCAAGAGTTTAATGTAACTTTGATTATCACAATGAATCACTCTCGGATCCATCTGAGAACCAAAAAAACCAACCAAGATCTTTCTCATCCAGATAGCCTCACATGTAGCTTGACTTGCTGCCATGTATTCCTCTTCCGCTAAACTGAGTGCCATGGATCGTTGTTTCCTGCTCTACCAGGAAACTATTTTCAATCCAATGCTAAAGATCCCTGCTGATGTGCTCTTTCTATCTGATGGACTTCTAGCCCAATCTGCATCTGTGAAGCCATGCAGCTTCACTCCCTTTGTCCATCTGTACCATATACCATACTCCAGTGTGCACCTCGGGTATCTCAGGACATGCTTCCCCGTCTTCCAAAAGAGCTTGGTAGGCTTAACCATACCTTGACTCAATTGGTTAGCTGCGTAGAAAATGTTCAGTCTTGTGTTCACCAAATACATTAGTGAACCCACTAACTTCCTATAGACAGTAGTAGCCACTACCTCTCCAGATGTAGCATCCTCTTTCCTCCAATTTCCCGAAAGAGGAGTATCCATGGGTTTTCATCTCTCTATGTTAAACTTAAACAGTATCTCCTTTACATACTTTCCTTGAGACACAAAAATTTCACCATCCCACTGCAATATTTCCAATCCAAGAAAATAATGAAGCAATCCCATGTCCTTCATTTCGAACTCCCTTGCAAGATCCTGCTTGCATGAGTGTATCAGCTACTCATCACCAGTCAAAATTAGATCATCAACATATATAACAATAATCAATAGCTTACCCTTAACCACAATCTGGTACAGGTTTTCATTTTCTTCACTTTCGGTGAAGCCCAATCCGGTGAAATAGCTATCTATTCGAGTGTACCATGCACAGAGTGCTTACTTCATCCCATACAGTTCTATTTTGAGCCTGCACACATGCGACTCACTATTGAAGATTTCAAAACCTTCAGGTTTCTCTATGTACACCTCTTCCTCAATGATCCCATTGAGAAACGTAGTTTTCACATCCATCTAATGAATGTGCCAGCCCATCTGCGCTGAGACTGCAAGGATGGATCTTATGGAAGAGTACCTTGCAACAGGCGTGAAAGTCTCATCAAAATCAATCCCCTAAATTTGAGAGAATCCATGGGCCACATATCTGGCCTTGTATTTCTCCACACTCCCATCAGCAGCTTGATTTACCTTGTAGATCCATCTCCATCCAACCACTGATTTTTCGACCGGTCTTGGGACTATCTCCCATGCACTTTTCTTGAAAATGGATTCATACTCCTCCACCATTGCATTAACCCAAGTTGGTTGCTGCACTGTTTCCTGAAAGGAAGATGGTTTAGTCACAATACATTTTCTCATAAGAGCCATGTATCTATTAAATCGGTCAGGACACTCTCTCTGTCTGCGCTATGAAGTAGGGGCTCCTACATTCTCTGCAGCATCAAGTCTCAATCTATCAGCTTCTATGGTGCACCTTCTGCCATTTCTGATGGATGGCTCCGCATGAGTGTTTCCCTCCACTCCATGAACCTCCTCATGTGACTGATCCACATCTTGAGACTCATCCTTGGGAACCAACAGTTCCTCCTCTGCATGCAAGTCCAACTCCCTCTCAAGGGACAATCGCATGGCTTTCTCCTCATCAAATTTTATATCCCGTCGCACAACAGTCATTTTTTTTTTTGGAAAATACACGCGATAATTATGGGGTGTTTTAGTGTACCCCACAAAATTCCCAACCTCAGTTGTTGGTTCCAGCTTCTTTCTAGTGTCCTTGGTCATATGCACATAAACAGATGAGCCAAATAAAGTGTGAAACATCAGGTTTCTTACTAGTGAAAGCCTCTTCAGGTGTACTCATGCCAAGTACTCTATGAGGACAACGGTTTTTCACATGTACTGTTGTGTTGCATGCTTCCACCCATAAATGAATTTGTAGGCCTTGATCATGCAACATCGCTCGTGTTGCACCCACAATAGTTCTGTTCTTTTTCTCTGCGACCCCATTCTGCTGTGGGTTATGAGGCGCTATGAGTTCTCTTCGAATTCCTTCTTTTCTACAGAATTTCTTGAATTCGTTAGAGATGTATCCTCCACCATTATCGCTCCTAATAGCCTTCACTTGCTTACCCAAATCTTTCTCCACTAGCGCCTTAAACTCACAGAACTTAGAGAATGTTTGATCTTTCTTCTACATGAAGAAGATCCAACACTTACAAGAAAATTCATCAACAAATATTACATAGTACTTATGTTTTGTTGTCGAAGCAATAGAGAAAGGACCACACACGTCTGTGTGAAATCTCTCAAGGATCCCCGAAGCTCGCTTTTCCTTCTCATGAAAGGTGGACTTTACATATTTTCCCATATTGCATCGCTTGCATGTGTCTAACTACGCAAGTGTACCCCTGGGAATACCAGTAGAAATCTGTTGCATGACTTTCAAGGCTCCATGGTGAAGATGGCCCAATCTCATATGCCATAATTCACCCTCATCTCGGCTCACCACTTGATCTGCCTTGCCCATCATTGTTGCGCAACCATCTACTTCCATCTTGTAGAGATTCTTAACTCGAATCCCTATCCTCTTGGCTTGTCTTGTTGTTTTATGTCACAAGAAAGCTTTTCCTTCACTAAAAACAACATCATAGCCTCTATCCTCCAACATTGTGACTGAGACCAAATTTTTCTTTCGACCTGGTACATGCATTACATATTTTAATTGAAATGGTTTACCTGACTCCCTCTAAAAGGTAATGGTACCAATCCCGGTAGCACTGTATCATCCTTCGTTGCCCATTTCAATATGCATCTGTAGATATTTCTCCTCTAAGTCACTAAAAATTTCCTTATCTCACATCATGTGAAAGGAAGTGCCACTATCCAAATACCACACAAATCCTAATGCACTGAACACAATGCATGTGATCAATGAGAATTCAAGCTCAAATTTTTAGGCAAGGGCCTCACCAGCTACAGATCCTCCAGCCTTCTTGTTCTTCTTCTTTTGTGGACAGTTAGTAGCAAAATTCCCATGCTCGTGACAGTGAAAACACTTCACCTTGGACATGTCATGCTTCTTTCCATTCTTGGACTTAGATTTAGAATGGAATTTCTTCCCCTTCCCCTTCCTCGCCTTGGAAGCCAAAGCACAATCCCCTTCATCCTAATTCTTATATGAAGATCCATCTCTGGTGTTCCGTCTGAACTCCTCCTACACCAAATCCGACCATAGTCGTTCCCAATCTGGAAATTTTTCCCTTCCATTGACAGAGACTTGATAACTATGCCAACTCTTGGGAAGTCCTGGGAGAGCCAAGCTCACCAAATCATCATTAGCAACTGTTATTCCAACTCTCCCCAGTTCATCCCAACATTGGAAAAACTTTTTTAGATATTTTGGAATGGTGTCGCCCTTTTCCATCTTGATCTTCCTGAGTTTATCTTTGAGCGCCAATTTCCTATGGTCATTGCTGCTTTGGAATAGATCCGTCAAAACCTTCCACATTGCATGTGGTGTGGCTTTCCCATGGAGGCTTGAGAAAATGTGGTCTCGTACTCCCTCCAATAGGATCCTCCTCGCATTTGCCACTTTATTTTTCCATGCATCAATATTTGCAGCATCTGCCACAGCGGGTTTAGGAACATCAGTGTCAATGAATTCCTTTAAGCCACTATCTTTGAGTACTGCCTCCATCCTGTCCTTCCAAGAAATATAGTTTGAGCTGCCCTCGAGTGCATACTCTAACCTCAAGCCATTGAAATCCATTTTGATCCTGAACCAGCTGTAGCACCAAGAAAGTCTTTCTGCAAATTCAAATTCTATCCAGTCACAAACTCAGCTCGTGCTTCACTTCTGCAATTTCATATGCTCTGCTGCCATGTATAAATTATACAACATGAATGTATATATTGGATTCACTCAATATAAAAATGTACTAAATTTAAAGACTAAATCACTTCTACAAATATTTTTCGAAATTAAAAACACAATAGCTAATCACATGAACATGAAGAAAAATCAATCACACACAACACAGATAATTTCCTGGGGAAATATTACAGCTAAAAACCCCACTATCTTCTTTTATATATTAAGCATGGATCATGAAACAATCACATACAAATCTCTTCTCACAAGAGCTCTCCAGTACTCATCTAATTGTCTCACACTTTCATATGCAAAACTGACCAACACATATCCAATTCTGAGCCTCCAGACAGCCTGCCTTGCTTGCACAATCTCTAATGGTAAAGATCCCTAAAAGATAGGAATTCTTGCTTGCCTTGACTGCACAAGTATCATTGGCACTCCAATGGGTGTTTGGTTTCATGTGTGCAACCCAATAATCCTACAACTGATTGTAAACTTCCCTTTCACCTATAACTCAACTGGGTCTCCACTGGATCTGACATGCATGCACCTAATAATAGTAAATCCTCAGTTGCATGTGAGATCACTGATTGTGAATTAATTAATATATAATTCACTTGATCTCTCACTAATGTATCTTCAGTTACAACTAGCACAACTGATTTTAACTCACTTAACTGAGTTAAACTATTTACAACTTGCACTAACTCATGCACCACTGCACTTCGAACTCTGTTACAACTAGAATTACTATGCATGCCTCACTAACTACCTCTAACTCGAAATCCACTAGCTAACTGAATTTATCACTTTCCATTAGCTTATTCAAGTCCACATTGAGAATAGATTACAGTTTAATGTCCATATTAATTAAGGGATAACCAAAATAGACATGCACCCAAAAATAGCATTGTGGGCCCCACCCTAGTCTAGGTGGTTAACGCAATTAGGTGTGGGTGCTGAAATTTTCTTGTTGAATTTCAATAGATGAGGTATTGTGTGATGTTTCTCCCTTTGAATTTTGTTATGTTTTGCTAGGCCATCTATACCTATGGAAGCAACATGTTATGTGTGAGTCTAGACCTCGTATTTTTGTTATTACTTTGGGTAGAAAATTATACAAGACACCAGCAGTAGCCCGACTTACTGCCATTTCTTTGATCTCTTTTAAGTAATGTAGTAATATCATCTCCCACACTAGGAAATTTGTTTTATTCCTTATTCACTCTCAAAGTAAGTGGAATATCATGGCCACATCCATGGCCTCTAGAAAGGGATCCTCTGTGAAGCAGAGGCAAGTGGATAAGGTCATGGAAGAGCACAAGTATATATTCTCCTCACCCATGGGAGTACTATTGCACTGTCAATTAAAGCATTTTTTAGGCCTAACCCTTGGTGCACCTCTACCTAATGGGCCAATCTATTTGCACTCTCTTCTGGAAAATGAGGAAATCAAGTGGAAGATATAGGAATTTATAAATATGGGCACATCCAACCAAGTTCCTCACCCTATGGGAACCTAATTATACTTGTGTAGAAGAAGGATGGAACTTTGAGACTTTTCATTGATTATTAGGCTCTAAAAAAAATCATAGTTAGGAGGAAATACCTACTTTTGTGAATTAATGACCTTCTTTACCGGCTTAAGGGGCCAAGTACTTTAGCAAGATTTACTTGAAGTCTAATTATCACCAAGTTCTGATAGAACCCACTAATGTGTGAAAGGCTACGTTCAAGTCCAAGGAGGGTCTTTTTGTGTGGTTATTAATTCCCTTCAATTTGATGAATGGCCCTAAAAATTTCATGAGGATGATGGATGACATCAGGCAGCCTTTCACCAACTCGTTCATGGTTGTATATCTAGGTGATATCATCACCTTCAACAAGAGTTGAGTGAAGCAGTTGCAACATATTTTGTAGGTCCTTCAGACTCTGCGGTAACACAAGCTATGTGCTAACTTGGAAAAATTATCCTTTGGCATGGATAAAGTCCAATATCTGGATTACATTATTGATGAGCAAGGTGTGCATGTGGATCCACCTAAGATTCAAGTCATTCAAGATTGGTAGCCCCCAACGACTATAATGAAGATTCACAACTTCTTGGGTCTTACTAATTTCTATCAAAGATTCATGTCAATATTCTCTCATATTACTTGGCCCTTAAGCCAAGTTACCAAGGGTGGAGCAAAAGAAAAGAAAAAAATGTTTTGAGTCATAACAAAAGGAATTCATTAAACTAAAACACTGCCTTTGTTGTGTACTAGTCTGCACCATGCCATACATTTAACAACTATTTGAGATTGAGACAAATGCATTTGACTTATGCTACTGATGCAATCCTCACTCAGCAAGGACATCTAGTGTCCTATCATAATGAGACACTTTATGATAGTGTCTGAAGATACCTTGCCTATGATAAGGAGAAGTATTCCATTGTATAGACCTACTGGCAATGGAAACATTATATTATGGGGAAGGAGACAATCATACACATGGATCATCGACCTCTTCAATTTATGTAGATATGGGGGAAGTTATAGAATCATCACCACCATAAATGATCCACATATCTGCAACAATTCCATTTAAACATTAAATACAAGAAGGGTAGCATAAATCACGTTACAAACTGATTCTATTGGCCCCCTATTGTGGCATTGAACATAGTTCTCAACTCTTGTGGGAACGAGACCTCTAGATGGTTGTAGTTATACGATATTGACTTTAAATTTGTTACCACCTACAAGATGTTAATGACCAGCAAGCTAGTTCCAGACATCCACCTTCACGATGGACTATTGTGCTTCTTAAGACACATTGTGTTCCTTCAAGCAAACGTGCCAAGCTAATCTAGGAGGCACATTACAATCGAGTAGTAGGACACTTTGGTGTGGACAAGATGGTGGAGGTACTACAGAAGTATTTATATTGGCCAAAACTCTGACATGATGTATGTGAATATATTAGGTCCTACATTATCTGTGCCATTTCAAAACCAACCATTAATATGAAAGTAATGTACATCCATTTACCTTCTCCTAGCTTACATTGGAAATCCATCTCCATGGTAATTACTATGTGTTTTTGGTCTTTGATTGATTTTCTAAGATGGCCATATTGGTTTCCTGCAAGAAGAGTATCACAAAAAATTCCATTTCCAAGCTCTTCTTTGAACAGGTGTGGATACATTTTGGGATATTTCATACCATCATATTAAATCAGGATAACAAGTTCCTAATTTCATTATGGTTGATCCTATAGTCATTTTTGGACACCAATATCACCAAGTCGACTGCCTTCCACCCCCAAACATATGGCCACATAGAGGTTGTCAACAATATGATTGTGCACATATTACACATGTACAACTCCAAGCACCTGTGAACATGGGATGAAAGTCTCACCTATGTAAAACACGGTTGCAATAGAGCTCTCCATAGCTAAACTAGCCATAGTGCCTTTCAGGTGGGCCTAGGATTTCAACCTTTGTGTCCCATTGATGTTGCATTGCCCCTTGCAACTACAGAGGAATAATTTTCACATCTTCAATTTGAAGTCAAAAAAGCCACCAAGTTTATTTAATGAATTTATCATGTCCACCAGTAGGTTCATGATACTCTACACAAGGCTAATACTAAGTACAAATAACGGTATGATCAACATCGGGTGACACATAGGTTTCAAGTGGGTGACAAGGTTTGGTTGAATTTGTATAAGGAATGCCTTACAGGGGCCCATCGGAAGCTTCGACCACTCCGCTATGGACCTTACACCATCACCAAGATTGTGGGTGATAACTCTTTTGAGATAACTATCCCTCCATTGCTTATCTTACACCTAGTGTTCAATGTGGACATCATTTGGCCCTACTTTCCACCATTGTTGGACACATCATAAATTACAGAACAACTGACATTGAGAGACCTCAACCTATATTGCATTGAACATGACACCAATGATCAAATCATGGATATAGAGATTAAGAAAACCCTCCAACAAGGAATCCAACTGCATCAAGTTGTCAAAGCAAGCCAACTCTTTCACCAAGGCAAGTGGCTCAATAGGGACCAATTTTAGCAAAAGTTTCCTCTTCTCATGTAGACACTCAACGCAATGGATACCATTACTTAATATGGGGAGAGGAATAATAAAATCGGATATTTTTGGCCACCCGCCTATTCCACTGGATCACGACATAATTTTCTTATTTTGGCAGTTTTTATTTTTAGCAGTTTCAAATCCTTATCTTTCAGAGTCGTTTTGAGGCCCTAAATAATGTTTTTTGGGGAAATGATTGAAATTGAGGTTTTATTATGTTTGTAGTTGAAATTTTTTCTCCTTGGATATACTTTCCTAACTTTTTATCGTGTGTTCCAAACAAATTTTGTATGCCAAAGTTACGACCCTGGGAATATGGCATTCCAACTTACCCCATCGAGGCCCATAAGCCTTTTGCGCTTCATATCCTAGGGTTAGGGTTTATCATTATTTATTCATGATAAATTGTTATTTGAGACTCATTGTAACATAATGTAGAAGGTGCGTATATGTAACTCTCAAATATAAGCTACCATTGTTCAAGCTAGTTTTATTTCATTCTGCATGTAAACAGTTTCAACATTACTATTTATCCATTCAAATTTAGTTTCATTGTGTCTATGTATTTTGATTTTAAATATTCATTTAATTTTTTTCCATTCTCAAATATGAATCATTCTAATATATTTCAATGCAATAGTATGATTTTTTGGAGAATTTAATGATATTTACCGATTACGTTAAGTGATCCAATGAATACTTTTGTTATTTCTTTCCTTGGGAACCTCGTTTCCATTATATAATTCTTTTACATCTTAGCATATGAATGAATCCTTTAATGTTTACCCTCACACGGGTTTGAAGAATTTTTGTTAGTTGAGACCTAGATTGGATTTTAATATACAAATCTATTACTATTTTACATATTTGTCTTATTGATGCATTGCGCTATCATCATTTATTTCATTCATTTATCAAGCATAGCTTATTGTTTGTTTTATTCCTTGCATTTCAATATTTTTTTTCTTATTCGTATTTTCATATATAAAGGTCAAGGCCTCAATTTAGTTGTAAATTATTAAGGTTGTAAGTGTAGGGTAACACTCCAGACCATCTTGTCTATCCTTGCAAGATTTGAAAGTGTTACACGAGAAGTATTATAACTTCTCATCATCAATAATGGGATGCCTTCACAAGTTGTAGAACATCTCTAAGTGTTCATAAGTCTTTGGGAAATGTTTTTTCCATATCAAAGTCAATTTCAGTCCTTTGAAATTATCTTAAGAGCTTAGAAAAAGTTTTAAAAATTCAGGGATAAGCCTTTGAATTTTTGGCTTGTTATCGAAAGTTTGGAAATTTGGGGATTAGAGAATTTGGCCTTAGCCCTTGGTATTATGGTCCAGTGGGGGGATAGGGAGTTGAATGAACAATATATTAACTAAAATGATCTTTAAGTCCAAAATAACGGGAAGTATGGGTCATATGAATATCAGGTTATTGGGTGTTGGGTAACATGTTGAACAACCTCCATTGTAAACCCCAATATTGATAGATCCTAAAATGCACGTTGAAAAATGGTTGATGTCCATTATCAGATCAAGAAGTGTTGTGAGTGGATTTTTTTTTTTTTCCAGTGGCTCGATGACCTAATGATCATAATTTTTTGTTGATAAAAAAAAGTGGACTTATGTTAGTTGACGATTTGTTAATCAAATTGGATGAGAGTTGTTGAAGGCTCTTTTAGTATTCCCCTAATGACTCAGTGGCTCGATCACTCGATTAATGGGAAATTCCATTGACTAGGAAATTATTATCAAATATCTATGATTTACTGCCTATTAGGACTTCATGTTATCAACTTTCAAGATATCAATTAATCAATTATCAGAATGTTAGGATATCAACCATCATGACCTCACACTATAAACATTACATATATCGGATGATTTGGTATTAGGAGGTCAGTATATCGGCTATTAAGACCTCATGCTATTATCTTTTGAGATATTTGATGATCAAGTATTGGTAGGTCGAGACACCAACTATTAGGTTTTCCTCCGGCTATTGACAAGTCTCCATAATGTTATGGTGTGGCATGTTGGCATGGTGAGTTGAAGTGGATATGGAATTGTACGATGTTGACGCGTAGGAAAAAAGGTTTACATGTGGCAATGGCATCGATGTTGATGTGGCACTTGGAGGGAATATTTTAAAATAGGCATAACTTTGTGTCTAGAGCTTCGATTTCGATGAAATTCATATCATTGGAAATATATTGATGAGTGAAAGATGGTGGTGGTCTCAGATTAAAATAAATAAATAAATAAATTTAATATGATTAAAGGAAGTAGGAATTTGACAACCCCAAGTCCATAAATTAGCATTAGAGATAAAGCTTGGATACATTGTATCCTTAATTAGGAATTAAAGGATTAGATATGTGATAGAGTGGTATCATAACAGAGTTCAAACAGTGGACTTGGATGAGCCAAATATAAAATAAGAAAGAATATTATTATAGTTGTGGTTCAAACACTAGACTTGGACAGGCCACGAAATAGACCACCAAAATAAAATTATCAAAGATGGGGATCAACATGAGGACTATGATGCCAAATATAGACCACAATTACATAATTCTTAGAGCAATGGGTTAGAGGTAAATCACAGATTAAAAGTTCTGAAGAAAAGAGTACATTAGTGAGGTTGTAAGACATGGGAACCAAGGTTATTGGATTTATTATAAAGGTTGTATAGAGCCAATATTGTTGGAAAAATAATATCACAAGCTTTGTGGAATATGTAAGACATCCTTGTTAAGAGATTGATAAAATCTATTGAAGATGTAGAGAATGAAGAAATTCAAGGAAATGTTGATTACCAAAGTTACGAAGCATGCGGTCAAGATGTTAATTAGATTTTCCTTGAATGACTTAATAAAATGGTAATTGCATAAGCATATGGCTAAATTATGCAGTCATAATTAAAATGGAGAATCTCTCAAAATTATCTCTTGTTATTTTGAATGTTCCCCTCAAGTTTTGAAAAGGTTGTTAAATGTTGATGAATAAGAGCATAGGCATGATATAATTGTAGGAGATTGAATAAACAATAATGTATATGCATCGATAGGAATTAGGAAAATATTATTCTAGGTGCATATAGACATGTTGGGTGAATACAATAATGAATGAGCATGTGTATGGCATGAATGAAGACATAGAGTAGTATGTCGTTGTAATATGATCATAACGATTAACATGGATTAATAATGAACATGTAACAAGGTACATGTTGATAGCATGGATAAATGAGTTAATAAGGATGTTGCATGTAACCTTTTAGAGACAATGATATGGATAATAGAGTCATGTTTGAGAATTTTGTAAAGAGGAATGCAAGAACCCTCCCAGAGGTGCCAATTGATCAAGTAGTATCCAATAAAATTTTGATAGTGAAAGTATGCTTTTGGTATGCTCAAGATATTGAAAATGAATCAGGTAAGAATTTCCTTGGTGAAAATCTAACATTAGTAGTGATATAAATGCATGAATGTCAAGTAAATCAGGGGTTGGGACTGGCTATGCTCTATGTTCTATTGATGGCCACTTGCTAATCCCATGTTACCTGGAATACATGATTTATCGATGTTCACTACCACATGAAAGAAGGAAGCATGTTATGCTTATGCATGTGAAACATTTCATTTGAATTATTGCAATCTCCCATTAGGATATTATTGCATTTAATATTAGAATCTAAATAATGACAAAAAAATGTAGGTAGTGCACAAGCATTTTAGTGTGAATGGTTGAGTCATTGTTTGAATGCATAGTTGAAAGCATAATGTGAATGCATGTTTATGAGTATATGGACATGAAATGGATAGGTACGTAGCTAAAAGGAAAGAGTTGATACTAACTCATAAAATTGAGATCATCCCAGAGGTTTTGAGCTGTTACAACTAGGAAGAATTGCATGTTGATGTTGTCACATGTGGATGGACTACAAGAAATCTCTGACTGAGGACATGGAGTTATGAAACAATGAAGACAATAGTTAAGTATTTTTACACTATTAGATAAGAAAATATCTATTGGCTCCAAATCTAATTGCACAAGACTAATATTTTGGATATTAATATGGTCTTTGGAAGGGTTTGTGTTGTGTAGAATTATGGGCTAAATCTAGGAGGAAATGGTAAGCCCAATTTCCAGTAATTACTCGAGGGAAATGTAGTATACTAGCTTCGAATTCCAGGAATGCAAAAGAATTAGATGGGGGGGACCCTTGACTATATTATATGCTATTGTTCTATTAGACATGAAATAGTTAAATTGTAAATATCATATAAGCCTGATAATGTTAATGAAATCTGGAAGGGAAAGCAACTGAATATGAAAAATGTACTAATAAATGCATCAAAAGAATGCTTAATAGAGTGCATGCAAATGTGTTTAGGCATGTTATATGTTTAGTGAGGATTTAAAGTACCATGGAACATTATTCATGATTGGGTTGAAAATATTATGAAATTGTGAATTTGTTACGTGACTAAGAATGGTTGAAGATGATGACGATATAATTGCTTGAGAACCTCATACAAAGGAAAAAGGGAAAAGGATGTTTGTGAAAGTTCAACGAAGGGAATTTTTTTTTCTCAAAAAAATGATATTAAATACCACTCATTGAAGTATGAAATAAGGAAAGGAAGTTCCTTCAATCATCAATCAAATCTTGATGACAATGACAAGATAATGCATGTAAAAGAAGGTCAAAGAAGAAGCCAAATGGATTTCTTGAGAAATAATTAGTTGAGTATGCATAATGATGGTATCTATGTAAGTATGGAGAATCAACCAACCCAAAGCAATAAGGTAAAGGAATCAAGTAAGAATTCATTTAGGATAAGTTTGCATTTTTCTGATATGTTGTCATTCAAATGCATGTATTGCATGAATGCCCAAGAGGGGTATGGTCAAGTCAGAAAGTTGCAAACACATAAGATTTGGTAAAATATTAGAAATATGTGTAGGTTGTCCTCGTAGATAGTAGTTAGATCTGTGAGTAATACATTAATATATCAAAGAGATTTTATGGTGGATAATGCATTAAGGGAATGCATGGATATAAATTATGCTAAGAGTGATACTAAGGCATATGAATTGAATTGTGACTATTCTAATATGTAAGTGCATGTTTGTCGTAAAATAATCAATGGAAATGTGATAGTAGTACAATTACATTTGATATGATCATGATTTTTGGAAATTTAGTAATATATATGTTTGATGCACTAAATGCATGCATGCTTGTGTGGGACAAGCTTTATAGTGATCAAGTGTCATGAACTGCAATGATTGTTAATTCTTATGAGAAGTTATTAAGTGTTGAAGTAAGTGGTGTGAATCCCTTGCTCCCAATGAAAGTAAAATGGGAAATTTGATTGTTGATAAATTTTGAGATGGATATCTCATAGAGCGAGTGAAAATGAAATTCTGATCCCCGACCTAATTTAATTTGATGGTATGAAAATATTTATTGGCATATGAGTTATCTATAATGAATGTGATGATATTGAATAAACATGTAATGCAATGATAGCTCCTTTCAATTGTATGGCGTGTAACTCAAATTATTAAATGGTTGACTATGTGATGGTTTTAAAACCAATTGAGTTGTTGTTATAAACGATATATTGAAAGGATTTTATGCATAGGAAACTAGTAAGCAAAATGCAGGTAGAATTCCTTGAATATGGCATGGAATGTAAGCCCATGATGAAGGATAGGAATATTATCACCTACAAGGAACTCAACATTATGAGAAGAGTCTCGTGTTTCGGAGACTTGGCCTTTGTATGAACGAAGTTTGTAAAACAAAATTTTTGATTCAAAATTTTAGAATATGTCCCATGAGAACTGTATGTTGTGACACATGTGAGATGATGAATCTATCGAGGAAGGATGGATAAAATATTGTGAAGCAGGAGATCCAGGAACAAGGCCATTATAGTGACATTGTAGCCCTATGACATGCCTTGATTGCCATGGGTAATGACATGTAAACTATGTTAGATCAAGCTATAAGGATGCCTTGTGTTGAGTCACATAAAATTTATGTTTTTACCCTTATATTAGCTTGATAAATCATTTACTTTTATGGATTTGTCTTCATTTTTTGAAAGAATTTGGAAGAAAATATTGTGAAAGTTGAGTAAAATCAATTATTGACAAATTGCATGATTTTATCACAAAAAATAACTTTTGGTTGCCTTTATGTGTAGAAAATCAAAATTGGACAATTGTTGTTCAATCGATGGAATAGCAATCCCAAAGAAAGAGAGAATACCGCTTCTTGATTGGCGGGATTGCGAAAGATAAGGAGGACTGTGCTAGTTTTATAATAGAAATCTGATTGTTAGTTGTGGAATCCTTAGGATATCATAATCCTTAGGATTCACTTTCATCCATTAGTTTTTCTATTAGACTATATAACACTGATGGGTGAAAAATATTAAAAAACTTCAACTTCAACTTCGATCTTTAACTTTCACCCTCGTTATTATTATCTTTGTATTAAGAACAGAGCATACTCATTACGGTGATGATGTACCTTTATTACTGTGATTAATGAGAAACACAGATTTTTCCTTTTAATTGTGTTCTTAGCTATTTCATCAGTAACTTCTGGAGGCTTTGGGCCTGGTCGCTGGGAGATTTTTTGCTTCTTTGTGCCATAATTATTTCCTTCTTTTCTGTAATTATTGATTATTTTTCTTTCATAGAATTAAGTCCATTTGATCATTGTGTGAAGTTAGAATTATTCTTTACGATTTACCTTTATGTTTGAATAGATCTTTAGACATTGTTACTTTTACATTCGAATACTTTTCTTTAATGAATTTCTTAGATTAAGCCATGTGTTACACTTAATTGATGTCCTTTCTGATTGATGTTAGAATTTGAGTGATTAATTACTGTTATTTCCAATTAATTCTTGAATAAATGATTTCTATTCATTTGTTGTAATCTCTCTTTTCATTAGATTATTTACTGTATATTTCAGATAGTCGTCTTTTAAGTGTCATTTCTTTTAATGCATATGTTTGAATTCATTTTCCTTACAAATCAATTATGATTGGATCTAGATTTTTGGTTTGAATATGCTTTAAGACTTATTCTTGGAATTGTCTTAGATTGAATTTCTAGAATTAGAGATTTATTATTGCAACAATTAAGTAAAATTTAGAATCATTTAGTTCTGAAACAACCTCTGATCTCACTACACAGACAATGCTGACACTCTTGAAATAAATAGACACATCCCAGGTTGATAATTAATGTAGGTATTAATATTGATTTATATAGTCATCTTAGTGCACCAACATATTGGCTATGTTGTCGGGGACAGTTTTAAAAGTGATTTTTTTGAATTGTATTACTATGAAGACTTGGGTATTGAAAATGGGAGGTAAGAACCTGCGTACCAGCAAGTAAAACGCTTGCTCAAGAACCCGCTTTCAACAGATACATAGAGTTCAAGTAGGAATAGATGTTTTTTTTATGAATGACTAGGAAGAAAAAAGTAGGAATAGATCTGAATCTACCACCTAAATCCACCAAACCCAAGGGATCGGTGACCCTTGGAAGACTGACCTTTATAGATGACATCATAAGAAAATCATAATCTCAGGCGTCAATAGAACCCCAGAACACATCTGGAAAAAGCACTACCATAATCCCTCAAGCAGTAGGCTCACCATCTGCATCTTACGCTGAGATCCATAGTAAAACCGAAGGATCTGAACAGAGCTTTCATATTACAGATAATTTTCATTCTTATCCTTCACAAGAGGGAAATTCGTGCAATCTGCAAGAACGAGAGGGAGAAACTAGTGGTGTTGTAGGAACAGAGCTACAACCACTACAACCTAGATCTCATGAGGTCTTAGTTGAAGAAAAGATACCTGATATCCCAGATCTAGGTAGTGTTGTAAGACCCCTTCAAAATCTAACTACCAGTCCCGTCCAAATCAACCTATCAGACCAAGATATTCCTTAAGGTTATTGGCATATCTTTGACCGGATGGTGCAACAACAGCCTCAGGGATAGACATCAATGTTAGAGTATCCTATCATCAACCCAATCGCTAACGCCCCCATGAAATACATTCCTTTGGAGAGCATCCCTAATTTCCATGGTCTAACCTCAAAAGACACAGATGCTTTCTTATTTTAGTTCGATGATTTATGTAGGGGTTATGATTATACCACCGATCCCCATAAACTAAAATTGTTTCCCTCTACATTAAAGGGAGCAGCTCTGTGATGGTTTATGGGGCTTGGTGGAGGAACTATTAACTCTTGGGATTAAATCAAAACTACCCTTCTTACTAAATATCAAGATTACTGCAAGACTATAGATTTAAAAGATGAAGTTTTTAAGATGACCACAAAATATAATGAAACTCTAGAAGAGTATGTTGAACGGTTTCAATATAATTTACAAAGGTCTCCTTATGTTTCATTATCTAAAGATGTTTTAAAAGTACCATGATAGAAGGGATGAAATATGAATGGATAGAAACGTTAAATTTAATGGGAAAAGGAGATATTTATCAGGAAGATTATGATGATATTGTTCAATTATGTATCAGGTGCTCTCGGGGCAGTACGCGCGTCAGGCTAATTGGGCGAGACATTGTTGCCAGAAATAGTAGAGCTCCTGGTGGGAATGTGACTCAAACGGTGATCATAAATCTCTTGGAGGATTTTAAAACCAATATCTTGGGCACTCTGAAAATGCAATTAGACGTCCTGCAAGCCGAAGTAGAATAGAATTTATCCATCTTCTACCCATATTGCCGGAAGAAGCACATTAAGAGGGAGTGTCCATTGGACATGATCCATACATGCACTATCTACACTAAGTATCATGCCATCGAGCAATGCCCTCACTTCCAAGATTAAAATTATTTTTTAAAGAGGTGGAAGAAGGAGCAGAACCAGTGTCGGTAGTGGCAAGCCAGACCCACGGGTATGCCACAAGACCCATCTCTGTTCTTTTCTTATTCACCATTTAATCAACAGCGGAATTCTAGAATAGCATGGAAAGGCCAATCTCCTTTATCTACATGGAATTCCCAACCGTTTCCTATGTCACCCTAGCCGAACCACCCCTTTCTAGGTACTGGGTGGTCGAACTCTCATTCTTTTGCTCCTTTTCGGCAAAACATAGTTAAAAATTCATACCCTTCCCAGTGGCCTGCTTCCACTTCACAAAACCCAAACTGGTCTTCAAACTAGAAGCAACCTCTGGGGATAACTAATTCACCTATGGGGACGGGTCCTCAACCTCAACCTACAATGCCAACTCCATATCAATTGCAGCAGAATCCTCAGCCTCCTATGCATCCTCAATTACCATCTCAACCAAACCCAAATCCCAATAATAGACCAATTCAGCAGGTGCAGATTGTTGAAAATTAAGACCTTGAGATAGAACAAGTAGAATGTAACAAACTTAGGTTGAGATCAGGACACATTATTACCTCTGAGGAAAATAAAAATCAGCAACAAAATGAAAACACAAGTTGTAACCAAACCTTTGATTGTGACTAATACAAAAATAAAACAGGGAGAAGACACAGTCAAACAACAAGATTCTAAAAAACTTATAACCACTTCTCCTCCATTCCCTTAAATATTAGCAATAGCCAAGCAAATTGTTTATCCAGACTTTGATCTTTTAAGGGAACTCAAAAATTTATGTATTAAAATTACTCTCCTCTAGGCTATCCAAGATATTCCTATTTATGCTAAAACAATTAAAGAGTTATGGGTGAAAAAATCCTGCGAGGAAATCGTAAAAACTTCACTGACCATCCATGTTGTAGGGACCTTATCTGATCTTATTTTAGATATGATTTTAGGTAGGGAAACACCATTCAAATATGAAGATCCAGAGAATCCCATAGTTACAGTTCAAATACATGCCTGCATTTTTTCAAACATGCTAGTCGACTTGGGCACATCCATTAATATTTTAACTGTTGAAACTTGTGGGATACTTGGCATCACAGCTCTGGAACTGACCACTACTCTACTAGAACTTGTTTATCAATTAGTCGTTAAACTAAAGGGAACCTTACAGGACATTATTGTTTCTGTTGACTCAGGTAATACCCAGTGTATTTTTTAGTTATCAACCCTAGAAGTCGATTAGACGGACACCCTTTAATTCTAGGTCGGCCTTGGTTAGCAAGAGTTGATGCTTATATAAGTTTTCATGCGCGTAGCATGACTATTGCAAAAGGAAACGATGTAAAAAATATTGTTTTATATCCTCGTGCTAAGCCAAGTTTTCCATTTTGAAAACTCATGTACATCCACCCACATACCTAGAAGAAAATATTCGTTCACCTCTTATAGTAGAGGAAGCGCTTGAGTTCAAGAATCATACTGAAGATGATGTAATTAATAATTTTATTAATCAGTTAGTTACTTTAAATAAACTAAAATGTCAAATGTTGAAAGAAATTCTTGACAATGAAGCCCAAGAAGACTCTTTGAAAGATTTCGATGATCAGCATATACCAACAATTGTTGTTTATAACAACAGGCCTATTGAAATTGAACCAGGCAAGACTTTGAACATTAATGGCAATGTGGACAGCAACCAGCAACAAAATCTTATTCAAGTTCTGCAAAAATATAAGGGGGCTTTTGCCTGGGAATATCCAGACATGAAGGGCATATACCCTCAATTGTGTACACACCACATCTACACCAAAAATGGTTCTCTTCCTATCCGGCAACCTCAACGAATATTAAACCCACATCTCAGGGATATCGTCAAGGAATAATTGCAAAAGTTGTTGGACGTGAATTTTATTTATCCTATTTTGGATAGTCGGTGGGTATCCCCACTGGTGGTTATTCCTGAAAAGAATGATAAATGGCAGATTTGTGTGGACTACAGGGAACTAAACAAGGCCACGCAGAAAGACCACTTCCTTCTTCCATTTATTGATCAAGTTATTGATACGCTGGCAGGAAAACAAATTTTTTTTTTTCTCGATGACTTCAACGGCTACAAACAGATCCAAATTTCTCCTGAAGATCAAGAAAAGACTACATTTACCTACCCCTGGGGTAAGTTTTCCTACAGAGTGTTACCTTTTGGTTTTTGCAATGCCCCAGCGACATTTTATAGGGCCATACTCAGTATTCTCTTTGACCTGATAAAGAGGGACTGGAAGTTTATATGGATGACTTCACCCCGTATGGGGAGGAATTTGAGCAAGTGCTACAAAACTTAGAGAAATTTTTTGAACGATGCATTGCTACCAGGCTATTCTTAAGTCACGATAAATGTCACATGAAGATGACAGAAGGCGTGGTTCTAGGAAATTACATTTCTGTAAATGGAATACAAGTAGACCCAGTGAAAATAGAGGTAATTCTCACGCTACCAACACCCTATACCCAAACTGAGGTATGTGGCTTCCTTGGATATATAGGTTACTATCGTAGATTTATAGAGAATTTTTCACAAATAGTTTCACCTTTGTATGCTTTAACAGGAAATGTTGAATGAAATGGTCTGACAAATGTGACATTTCCTTTACAGATTTGAAGAAGTTAGTCTCGACTGCACCAGTATTACGAGGACCCAATTGGGAATTGCCTTTCCATTTCTCTTCAGATGTGTCAGACATAGAAATAGTCGTTGTTATTGGGAAAGAAGAGGGAAAAAAGCCCTATGTTATTTATTATATTAGCAAAAATCTCACTTCTCCTGAACTCAATTATACAGTAACAAAAAAAAAATCTAGCTGTTATTTACACCATAAATAAGTTTAGACATTATATAACAAGCTATACAATATTTCTGTATGTTGATCATTCTGCCATTAGATACTTAGCTAATAAACCAATTACTAATGGGTGAGTGACTCGTTGGTTGTTACTTTTGCAGGAGTTCGATATTACCATTAAAGATTGTCCAGGGAAAGAAAACCCAGTTGCATATTTCCTGTCTCGAGTACCAAAGACGAATGATCTACATACCATGGTGCCTTAACTGCTATAGCGAACAAATTTTCGTAGTAGGAAAGTTACCAAGGCACCTGATAGCTAAATAAAGGAAGTTGATTCTCCAATGCAACACCCGATTTTCTTGGATTGGTGGATACCTTTTTCACATGGGGTCTGACATGCAAATACGAAGATGCATCCGTAAAGATGAAGTTTATGACATACTAAGGGCTTACCATGAGGAACCTTATGGCGGAAATTTCACAAATCATGGGACCAAACATAAAATATTACAGATGGGCTATTATTGGCCCATTATCTTTAAAGACGCCAAGAAGTATGTCCAGGCTTATGATAGCTGCCAAAGGATGGGCCGCCTTGGTCAATCTGATGAGATGTCGCTGCAACCACAATTAGTAATGGAGCCTTTCAAACGGTGGGCGTTGGATTTTTTTGACCCATTCAATCAAGCATCAAACCAAAAATCCTACATACTGGTTTCTACAGACTATGTAACAAAGTGGGTAGAAACAGTAGCATTGCTAAGAGCTACGGAAGAAACTGTAATTAATTTCCTTTTTGAGTTATTTGTGCGGTATGGTTTACCCAGGGAAGTGATAACAGATGGAGGGCCACAGTTTGTAGGACATAATATTACAGCCACTCTACAGAACCATCATATTACACATAGATTCACTTCTCCATATCACCCGCAGGAAAACGGGCAGGTTCAAAGCACCAACAAGTTCCTTGAGGTGATTTTGACCAAAACAGTTTCAACACATTGGCGGGATTGGGCTGCTAAACTGCCAAAGGCCTTGTGGGCCTATCGGACAACTTGGCGAAGTACTACTGGTTATTCCTCGTACCAACTCGTATTTGTAAAAGAACTTATTTTTCCTATTGAATTTTAAATAAAGACTCTCGGGATAGCTCAGGAAGTGGGACTGGATCTGATGGAGGCCCAAACTCAACAACTTCAATAATTAAATGAATTGGATGAAGCACATTTTCTTTCCCTATAGCGTACAACAATTATTTGACGGCAACGGGCTAAGTGGCATGAAAACCTTATTAAAAACAAGATGTTTCAAAAAGGAAACTGGGCACTCCTCTACGATTCCAGATTTCAAGACTTTCCAAGTAAATTGCAGACAAGATGGCTTGGCTCGTATGAGATTCAGGAAGTGCACAGAAATGGCACTATAACTATGATTATTATCGATGGATATGGTTCTCCTTTTCTGGTGAATGGAAACCGGGTGCATCTTTATCGCAAGCCACTCACCAAATATTATTTTTGCCAACAGGTACGCAATGATCCCACTATGCAAATTTTATCTGCAGGGAGTGATTACCCGATAGCTTTATTTTCATGAAAATTGTTTCTTTCCAGCTGTAAATAATGTATATATTTTCTCTACAAACATAGCTTATTAATTTTCCGTTTTCTGTTTTAATTTGTATGATTGAATTAGAGTAAGCATTTTTGTATAAATGATTGGATTTTTTTTTAGAAATAGTATTGTTTTAAACAATTTTTGTTCCTTACAATCGGAACAGTCATCGTTCCTTTATCGTTGTTTCGTATTCGTTGTTCGTTTGGTGCGAACAATTGTTCTTTAGTTCTTTTAGACAGTTTTTGTTCCCTTCCAATTGAACAATTGTTGTTTATTTTATGGCTTGATTATTTCACCGTTGTTGTTCCTTTTGATGTGAACAACTGATGTTCCATTAATCGGATAGTTATCATTCCCTTCCTAAAATGAACAGCCGCAGTTTCTTTTTATAATTTGTGTGTTTTACAGTTGTTGTTCCTTTTGGGATGAACAACTACCATTCCCTTTTTGGACTGTTGTTGTTTCCTTCCCAAATAGCACAGTCTTTGTTTCTTTTATGTTTTGAGTGTGTCACAGTTTTTGTTCCTTTTGAATGAAACAGTTGTTGTTCCATTTTTCGGACAATCGATGTTATTTTTCAAAAGAACATTTGTTGTTCCTTTTTACTGACTTTCACATACAGTCGTTGTTCTATAAAATGCACAGTTGTTGTTCAGTTAAATGAAGTGTTGTTTTCTGTTAAATAAATAGTTATTTTTAAGTCAACCGCACAATTTTCGTTCCGTTTTCAATCGAATAGACGTCTTTTTATCTCACATTATTTGTTGTTTTGCTATGCAAATCATCTTTTTGGCTGGAAATTCACATCGAATTCTAAAAAATCATTTACATTAACAACATTATGACTTCTAACCTTTGATGGTTCTCTTTATTCTGAAATTGACACGGTTCATCTATTAAATGGTTTATTGAATGTCTCTTCTTTGGATATATCATAAAATTATTCACTATTTATTTCAACACCATGTTGCTTTGTCTTTCACACTTTCAATTGATAATTCCCTTTGGTATGATTATATAGTGATAAAGGAATAACTTTTATTAGCATTATTTTACTTATCACACCATCCCTAACTCTTAAGGATTTAATGAGCCTCCCTCAACTTATAATACAAATTTGGAAATACAATTAATAAAATATTTCTCAAAAGGGATAGGAGGTCTCATTACGATCCAAACTACCATGATCATAAGGAATTCACAAGTGACATTCCCATTATGGCTACCACACCAGGGTAGTGGGCTTCCAGACATTCCAAATGTCGAAAGGATAGGAGGTCTCATCACGATTCGGCCTGATAATTTTTTTATGTCCTGGTGAATGGCATTGTGATTATTTGGTTACCACACCAGCACAGTGATCTCTTTGTAGAAATGTACAATCCATAAAAGTCCTAAGTGGAGGATTTTGGCTCATTTTTGGTTTAAAAGGAAACCTTTTCGAGGCTATAGATGCCTACCAGCAACAGTGGCTCTGCCTGTGGTATTGAATTTCTATTTTACATTTCCAATTATTCCATATACTAATATTTCCTATTCAGTCATTTCCAAGGACAAATTTACCATTAAACAACGTTTATATTTTTATTAACTGATATGCATGGTAAACTATATTAATGTGAATAATGTCAATATTTTCCGATCAGTTGACGCCAGTGATCATTATTATTAATCACCTTGTCATATTTCGTCATACTTCTTCACCAAAGATAAATCATTTCTCATAATGATCATTTACATGCTTTATATTTTTTCGGTCATTTTCTAAACCAATTTTATGGTTTTTCATCCCCACCTCTCGAACTGCTTTGACCATTTCCTGCCATATTTATACTACTCTGACCATTCTCTGCCATATTTATGAAACCATCTCTAATTTTTCTCTTTTTCGGTGCTCCGAGGACATGGATGCCCTTTTCTGACCGGAGGGAGAAGATATGTATTATGGGAAAGCATGTGAAATAATTACCGAACTCTACCATAACTTTTTGATGCAACAAATAGTATTATTGCATTGATATAAAAAATAAAAATAATAATAATAATAACACTTTTCTCGATTCAAATCTTTGCATGTGGTTTATTTGTTGTTGTTCCAAACTATGAAAAATTGTGAACTCAAAGAAGTTTCATGCAAAAGTGTGAATTGGTTACAGAAGCATAGCAACCATGGGAGGAAAATTTGTTCATAGTGAGCCTACATTACTACAATTAACAGAGAAAGCTCAGCAATTCTCGAGTGCGCTAGTTGGATACAATGCGTGGTCAAGTTACAGGTATTCCACAGCGAAGTTGCACTTGAATTTCTTCAAAATATGCAGAATGGACGCACAACTGTTAAGGGCAGAAGTATAACAGTTTCCAAATCATTTATAGCCAAATTCTTTGTATTACCAATAGAAGGCATCAAATGGACTGAGAAGCATGTTCAATTGCATGAAGAATTTGCAGTATTTAAAGAACCTGATGAAGAATTGATATGCAAGGGAAAAGGAATTCATCCTAAGTATTTGAAGGAACCATGGCGAGAATTAGCAACAATCATTCATAGATATATCACTTGTGATGGTCGTAAGGATGTGGTAAAGTCTAGACAAATTAAATTGTTAGCAACAATTAGACAAAAAAAATTAGTTAATTTGTCATTCTTTTTAAATTCGTTACTGCATGATGTTGTTAGTCGGGTCAGGAAATTTAAGAATCCATATGCTACCATTAGCCACCATGGCCTAATTAAGCTCATCATTATTCAAGAACTAGCCCAACAACAATTAACCTAGGATAATTTTGTAAACCCTACTTTACCCTCATCAGAAGGAAACCCAGGAGATCCATAGACAGAGGAAGTTGTTGGCCAAACCGTATGGAATGTTGATGACTCGGATATTGAACAAAAAACTTTAGAGGTAAAAACCCAAAATAGGACAATAAAAAGGAGAACCCTTGATTTAGCCTCTATCCCAGCAAAAAAAAGACGTCCTACAAGGTTAAGCTCACGATGGAATATTGCGAATTTGATAGATGAAGTAGGGTCGTCTCATACACCCCCTGCAAGCCCACAAAATTATTTTCACAAGATTAGGAGGAGGTGGCCTAAGTTTTGGAAAACTTGGGGACACTCTTTGAATAAGGGAGCCAATTTTAATACTCTCAAGGTGAGGACTGTGCCCTTAGCTAGTTTGCCTCTACCGGCAGTTCTGGTCATAAAGAAATCTTGTCGTCTTCTGGAGAAATGGAGGATTTGTAGGTACAAGCGGAACCAATTACCTATGTAGATGAATATCCTAAGTTAGAAATTCATGAATAAAGAGACTTTGAATCAGAAAATTAGTCAGGAGATATTGTTCCATTGGAGCATAACCCTAATAATGGCATAACTTCTCTTTTACCCGCAATAGATACCATTGTTTCTTCTCCAATTAAAAACCTCACAACGAAGGCGAAGAAAACAGGCAGTGCAAGGATGAAAACATTGAGTAAAGAGAATATGAAGATGAAGAAAATGATTAAAAGATTAAGAAAATGGTTGAAGGAATCAAGAAAGGCCCGAAGGAAAAAAGTGGAATTGAAAACCACCGACACCCAGAGTAAATACCTCCTTCAGACCACTGGAATTCAAACAGAGAAATGCTCTACTAAACATATTGGGAACCAGACTAAAGGTATTTGATTTTGTTCAATGGAGATTCAGACAGATTTTTCTGTGGATTTTATGGATGTTGTTTTTCAAATGGATTTTATAGAAGGTTCTCAAATAAATGGATGTATTTCTCAAGAAAGAGTCGATATTGTGGAAATAGTTGTTCAAACCGACTCGGTGATAACCTATGATAATGTGGCTCAGACTATAGAAACACCTTGTTATGCTCCTTTAGTAAGGGAAGCTACCATCCAAAAATTTCAAAGGGAATTGATAGAAACCCAACATGTTTTGGCTTAGTACCAAAATGAGGTAGTACCCTTGCAAACACATCAGGAATTGTTGAAGAAATTTGATGAACTGACTGCAACAAAGGATGAGACTTTTTCTAGTCTCAGAAGTGAGAAAGAAAAGGTAAATAAAGTACAAAATCAACTCCCAAAAGTCATGGAGCGAATCAAAATTATTTGTTCTATCTATTATGATACTTTGTCTTGTAGGTCATGAGCTACCAATTATGTGCTATTTCTACTTTTGTAAGATATTTTCTACTGAAGATTCAAGCCATATGGGCTAGTAAGCTGGCTGAGTTCAAATCTACTCCAGATTTTATTAAATACTTCTAGGAACATAATGATTAGGTAAAACATTTACTCTGTGATTTATATTTGCATAAATTTTTCTTGGAAGATGAGAGAGATGCTAATCCTAGCCCCTTCATTGGGGATGTCCAATTTCAAGCATTCCTTTATTTTGCTTGTAACCAACTTGAGTGGGCCAAGGCCTACAATACTTTCGAGAGAATGGAACATGATCTGTTGGAATCACGATTTCCATTAGACCAAAACCCACAGGCATTAGTCTCTGCTACAATCACAAAAGTTAGGATCCACGAGAGGTGGTTAGTCCATGTCGCGAAACACACAGGAAGAGTTAAACCCAATGTCCAACAATCTCCCCCCCAACGTGAGTCGAGTGAGTTTCGAACTCGAGACCTATCGCTCTGATACCAATTGTTGGAATCACAATTTTCGTTAGGCCAAAACTCGCAGGCATTAGCCTCCGCTACAATCACCAGAGTTAGGATCCACGAGAGGTGGTTAGTCCATGTCGTGAAACACACGGGGAGCGTTGAACCCAATCTCCAACATGATCTAGATATATGGGTTAGAGAAGAACCTACCGAGCCTTTAAATCTTTTTATTCAGCATAAAAGGTTCATGGAACAACCAAGGGTTGTGACCAAATTGGGTCCTCTCCATAAATATATTGTAAAGGAAGGGTAAAATATTTTTAGGATATCAAAGAAGAAGCCCTGCTAGCAGCAAAACAGAGGTGGAGAGCTTCTACCAACAGTGTTAGAAACTGAGAACCTTTCCGTTATAGTAATTTCAAAGATGTTGCTGCTCGTTTAAATCTATACAGCAATATCATTTTATGCATGGGCCCTACCTGGATAGGTTGTCGTTATAGGTGTCCCATCATTTGGTATCCTCCTGATGGGTATTATTTTGTTAGATCCCTCTATTACTAGTTTAATCCCTTATTTTTGTTAGTGTAGCCCCCTTATTGTAAGCAACAGAGATCCCATATTTACTGGAAATTTTTGGACGAAATTATTTTCTTGTTTGGGTACTCATCTAGCTCATAGCTTATCTTATCATCCTCAATATGATGGTCAAACTGATATAGTGAACAAATGTTTGGAATGATATCTTCCTTGTTTTGTATTTGATAAAAAAACATAATGGGTCAAGTGATTACCTCCGACTAAATGGTGGTATAACACTTCCTTCCATATTGCAGCAAAAATGACCCCATTTATGGCACTTTATGGATATCATCCACCATCCATCACATAATCTTTAAGAGAAAATTCTAAGGTTCAATCAGTGGAAGATCACATCGAGCATCAACAATCAGTTCTCCAACTCTTAAAGGATAACCTAAATTTGGCACAAAATCGAATGAAACAACAGGCAGATCAACATTGCAGTGAGAGAAAAAATTTTGGAGGATACTGGGAATTTTTACGGCTACAACCATACAAACAAATATCCCTCAAGCAAGCTAAGAATGATAATAAATTATCACCAAAGTATTATGTTCCTTACAAGGTGTTGCAAAATATTGGTACTATGGCATACTAATTGGAGCTTCCCGCTTCTTTGTGAGTGCATCCATTTTTCCATGTTTCATGCTTAAAGAAGGTTATAGGTGAAAAACTTCCAATTAAAACAATCTTTTCAGAACTTTATGAGGAAGGAAAAATCATATTGGAACCTGAAGCAGTCACGAAAACAAGAACTCGACAGCTATGAAATCGATCAATTTTAGAGTATCTCATCAAGTGGAAGAACTTACCCACTGAAGATTCTACATGGGAGGATGAGAATTTTATACAGAAGCATCCATAGTTGCTCAAGCGTTGAGGACAATGCATTTTATAAGTAGAGGGGCACGTTAGGTCCCTATATTACTAGTGTAGTTCCTTATTATTGTTATTGTAACCCCCTCATTGTTATTGTTGTACCCCTGTAACCCCAATATTGTTATTATTGTTCCCTTACATTATTATTGTTAGGTCGGCTAAAATTATATTGTGACCCCATGGACTCCTATATATAGAAGGAGTTTTTGTCATTTGCATCACCCAATAATTTTAAATTTATGTAATGTAAAGGAGGTTGGCCTTGATGGCTTGGTTTTTGGGGTTGGTTTCATAACATATTTTTATTATGAATTGCCAAAATTCCACGAGGGTCGTTCTTTTGTAATGCTCAAGAAAAAGAATGGTTTTAGGTTGTACCAAGAAGAGACTTATCATGCCTACTCTTTGACACAGCTACACCTTAATTATGTTGTTGCATGAGGACATGAAAAAAGGTAACTAGGGGAGTATGTTGAGTCACAGAAAAGATATGTTTTTACTCTTATATTAGCTTGATAAATCACTTAATTTTATGGATTTGTCTTCATTTTTTGAAATAATTTGGAAGAAAAGATTGTGAAAGTTGAGTAAAATCAATTATTAACAAATTGCATGATTTTAGCACAAAAAACTATCTTTTTCTTGCCTTTATGTGCAGAAAATCAGAATTAGACAATTATTGTTCAATTGATGGAACAACAGCGCCAAATAAAGAGAGAATATCGCTTCTTGATTGCGCAGACTAGCGAAAGATAAGGAGGACCATGCTAGTTTTATAATACAAATCCGATTGTTAGTTGTGGAATCTTAGGATCTTCTGATCCTTAGGATTCGCTTTCATCCATTAGTTTTTCTAATAGGCTATATAATGTTGATGGGTGAAAAGGATTAAAAAACTTCAACTTCAACTTCGATCTTTAACTTTCACCCTCGTTATTATTATCTTTGTATTAAGAATAGAGCATACACATTACAGTGATGTTGTACCTTTATTACTGTTATTAATGAGAAACACGGTGTTTTCCTTTTAATTGTGTTCTGAGCTTTTTCAGCAGTAACTTTTGGAGGCTTTGGGCTCGGTCGTTGGGATATTTGTTGCTTCTTTATGCCATAATTATTTCTTTATTTTATGTAATTATTGATTACTGTTCTTTCAATGAATTAATTTCATTTGATCGTTGTGTGAGGTTAGAATTATTCTTTACGATTTACCTTTATGTTTGAATACATCTTTAGACGTTGTTACTTTTACATTCGAATACTTTTCTTTAATGAATTGCTTAGATTAAGCCATGTGTTACACTTAATTGTTGTCCTTTCTGATTGATGTTAAAAGTTGAGTGATTAATTACTGTTATTTCCAATTAATGCTTGAATAATTGATTGCTATTAATTTGTTATAATCTCTCTTTTCATCATATTAGTTACTGTAGATTTCAGATAGCCATCTTTTAAGTGTGATTTCTCTTAATGCATATGTTTTAATTCATTTTCCTTACAAATCAATTATGATTGGATCTAGATTTCTAGTTTGAATATGCTTTAAGACTTATTCTTGGAATTTTCTTAGATTGAACTTCGAGAATTAGAGAATTATTATTGCAACGATTGAGTAAAATTTAGAATCATTTAGTTCTGAAACAACCTCTGATCTCACTGCATAGACAGTGTTGAAACTCTTGAAATAAACAGACGCATCCCAGGTTGATAATTAATGTAGGTATTAAGATTGATTTATATAGTCATATTAGTGCACCAACACCGTGGCTATAAGACTTAACAATCTCTTTGGTCTTAATTTGGAAGAAATCCTTGGCTTGTTAACGATTGTGTAACAAAGAAGGGGATTGCCTAAACCTAAAAGAGTGAGTGACTACAAGGAGGAGGAGACTTGAATGAAGTAGTTATGAAAATTTTGTGGTATATAATCATTGGGATCATGTGTGTGTCTAATGCAAGTAGTGAATTGAATTTTTATTTGTGGATGCTCAGTGAAGCGAAGGAAAACCATATAGATAAGTATTTACTTGAAAATTCCAATTATTGGAATGCATGTTTCCTTTTGGAAATTAAGATGTCCTATGGAAAATATTTAATGATTGTATATGGAAATGGTCACAACACAAATAGGTTGTTGAATTTTGGATATAGATATTAGATGGAACACCATAAGTCTGGAAGTGAATGGATTGTGAAGACAAACATCGGTGTTGAAGTAGTGGGAAGGAAAAAGGACATGAAATATGATGTTGCAATGAAAGAAGGATGGTGTTGATGTAGCCAAAAGGAAATATTCCACACAATGATGTGATGAGATAAATGCACCTAAAATGGTGTGATATTGAAGAGACACATGGGAAGTTGTAATCCTTCTAAGAATGAAACTTGAAATGTTGTGACACTAAGTGCAATTTTCTCTAATGGGAGGGGATTGTAATACCCCCTTTTAATCCCCAAATTTTGTGTTATGTAATTAAGATTGATAATGATAGGATGACCAGCATGGATGTTTTTCCATGTTTCAATTGAGGTAAATATTCATATTTATTTAATATATTTCTAAACATGAATAAGAGAGTGGTCAACACAAATCTTGATCCCCGAGGCGATAGTTTTAAGGTGGATTTGGGAAGTTCCCTATCATACCTAAATTAATTTTCTAGATCTCTGATTTGGTAGTTGAACAACCCAACTTCCAACAATTATGTGAATAATGGAGGGGGAGTGGTATAAAATTCCTTTAAGATTATAAGATATGTACCTATTATAGAGACTTTTGGTTGACCATGTAGCCTAAGGAGGGATCCCATGAGGTCCTCCCCTTATTGACCATTATCTTACCATGTTAATTCATAAAGTGGGCCTTTGAATTTTGAAAAATAGAGTAAATATATTATAGGTATTGGGGGTGGGGAATGATGGGGGGTTTTATAAGTATTAGGGGGGTATAAAGTAGAGTATTCATTAGAAATAGGGGTTATTTTTAATATAAATATGTATTTGGATGGGTTTAATAAAAGAATTTTTAGAGGTTTTTATCAATATCTAGTGAGATTAGAGACATTCTTCAATATCCCATGAATGCAAGTGCTATGACACAAGTTAATTAAGTGGAGACCCAATGGGGACCCAAAATTATCATTTTGGGAAATGCACATGGGTGTGAAACAGAGATACAAACAAGCAAAGAGGAAGATTAGAGAGAGAGAAACAAAAATTGAGTAGCCAAGGAATGCAGGAGTGGTGTGAGAAGGCCATAGAATGTGTAATAGTGAGCTAGTAAATTTTGTAAGTATAAATTAAACCACATGTGAAGGTGTAAGTGTGACTCTGAAAGGGGGTGAAAAAGAACCCATTGAATCACAAAAAACCTATGTGGAATTGTGATTTTAGTTAAACTGTTTAAGGAAATTAGTGAGAAAGCCTTCAACCTAAGTAAGAGGGCCCAGGGGGAATTCTAAATGGTTTGTCTTATTCAAACATGTAGGGCACAAAGAAAGGGAGAAGCACAGAGTGACTAATATAGTAGTGAAGTTCTTCCTTTTATATTTTGTAGGCCATGGTGGGCATATTGTAAGTGTTAACAGGCCCTGGCTCAAAGGTTGAAAGGTAGAATATCGATTCTTATATTGATTCACCCACACCAACTTAAAATTTGTAGAATTTAGAGAAACTTCCTCTTGAGGCATTAGGTTTGGCTTAGGGGTGGCTAGCTGCAAGAAATTTATAGTGTGATTTTATTGATGGTTGGGTGGAGAGTATCTCTCTCTTCTTTTGTTTCCAAAAAGTTTAAGTGAATTAACTAAGTGTATCTATTTATTCATTAATGAAATGAAGTCACTTTTAAATGTTTCATGATTATTTCTATTATGTCTAATGTGTATGCTTTCAATGATCAACTGAAAGTTGTGGTAACTAATTTTTGGTTAATAGCTGTAAATTCCTTTATTACATAATGTTGTATGCATAAGTATTCTTTAAAACAAGGTTATATGTGATGAATAGGTTATTTGTGGTTTGATAAGAGGAATATATGAGTTGATAAGATCTCTTAGGATCCTCATGTATTTTATAATGTGAATGGATTTTACCAAGCCAACAGTGGGAGGAAACAATAATGATCGTATCCTTATTTTGAATGATATGGCTTCATAGTTCTTCAATTATGGGAGAAATTTTTTCCTCTAGAGGTAAGCCATAAGGCTAGCACATTTGTTTGTAATATTCTAGAGTTGAGAGTTTGATGTTGTATTTTGCAGTTTGAAGGACAGAGGGTATTTCATCTCAGTTGGGTGAAGTTGAGAAGATCTGTTCATTCGTCATTTTATGTCATTTTTTTGTGGAGATGTGAGGTCAAAGGAAATGTTATGGGATTCCTTCGTAATCTGGAAAATATTTATGAGTCTTTATAAGTCTTTGGGTAAGGTTTCTACCCTATTAGAGTCTATTTTATTCCTTTGAAATTAGATTGGGATTTTAGCAAAAAAATAGAAATTTAAGAATGACCCTTTGAATTTTCATGATTGTTAACCAAATTTTGGAAATTTGAAGATTGGAGGCTTTAACCCTATCCCTTATTCATATGGTCTAGAATGGGGTGAGTTTCGTGACCTCAAGCTTAGCCAAAAGGGAAAGATGTCGAGCTATGGGGTTTTGAGTAACACGTTGAACATCCAACAACGCAAAGCCCCAATACTAATATATCATGAAATTTCTATCGACTAATGAATATTATTCCTACTAGTTGACATCCATTATCAAATGGGGTGAGTGTTGTGAGAAAGGTTTTTATTTTTTTTGGTGATCTCATGAACCAATGGATAGAAATGTTTGTTGCCAGAAAATTTGGAGTTATGGTAGTTGGCGGTCTGTTAATAGGATCAGGAGAGAGTTGTTGAAGACTCTTTTAATCTTTCCTTGGTGGCCCAATTAATTGGAAATTATTTGCATTGAGGGAATTATTGTTAAATAACTACGACATATCGACTATTGGGACTTCATGTTATTGGCTTTGAAGATATTGGATAATTGAGCATTAGGGGGGAAAGATATTGGCTATCGATACATTAAGCTATTCGATTTAGTGATATCAGATGATATGACATCAGGAGGTTAGGATATCAGTTATCGAAACTTCAAGCTATCGACTTTTAGGATATCGAATGATCAGATATTGGGATGTCGAGACATTGATTATCGAAATTCTCCTCCTCATACTAATAGAACCTGATAATGTTTTATCATGGCATGCCAATATAAAACATTATAGGTGGACATGGAATGCTTACATGGTGAGTTGACATGGACATGGAATTCTATGATAGTGACGTGGGAAAAAAAACTATGACATGTCTGCCATGTGGCAATGGCATGAATGTTTATGTGTCACTTGGAGGTCATATTTTGAAATGAGCATAAATTTACGTCGAGAGCTCATATTTAGATGAAATTTATATCACTAGAAATATATTTACGAGTATAAGATGGTGGTGGTCCCAAAAAATAGGTTTACGATGGTTAAAGGAAGTAGGAATTAGACAACACCAACTCCATAAATTAACCTTGGAGGTTGGTCCTAGATACCCCATATCCCCAATCAAGTATTAAGGGACTATGTATGTGACACGTGAGTACCATAAATAGGGGTTCTAAATACCACATAAGTATCCCCAAGGTGAGGTTTAAGAGGGATCACGGTGACAACTTGGTAGGCCATTACTCTTGGTGGTGGTTATATAAAAGGGGCCTGAGTAAGGAGATGTGGGATGGGCCACTACTCAATTTCCTCCAATGGTAATTATTTTGGGAGTGATAAAGATTGAGATACATTTGATGTGTAAGGTGACAATATCTCATGGTGTGATTTCACGGGGGATAAAACATTGTGCAAGGTGGTTGAGGCCCATGGCTTGTAATTTTTTGGTTGATAAACTATAGTAACCTTTGTATTATATGGTAAGATCATATTTTGAGATATTGATGAGGCCATAACCTTCATTACATACTTGTTACTTTTTCCTAAAAGGATGTTGAAACTCGTGTGTTTGGATGGACGTCCATTGTATGCCTAGAGAGTGATTGTTGGTGAATATAGCTCAAGGGTTCCCAACAATTGACAAACATCCTTGGACATGATGCATGTAGGTTCTCCCTCGTCTATAATGCAATCATGCATAATGATGTTTCTGAAGATCACAAGGATTTGGAAAGTACTAGAGATGGGAGTCTAGGTTCAGAGTTATCCAAATCAAGGGTAATGATATGAGAACCAAATGATTCCATTGCCTCCAATTATGAAAAAAATGATTTCCCTTGAGATGGACAAGTTTTTAAAAACCTCTAGTACAAACATGGTTGTAGGGGATTATGATAAGTCATATACAATGTTATAGCTATAAGATACCATAAAAAGAGATTTGTAGGAAATATGTCTTAGAGGATCTTTTTGTATGTGAGGATTAGATTCACCACTAGGACATGGGATTGACAAAGGCAGATTAATTGATGATTGGTTATTATCCATGGTGGAAGAAGTAGAGTCGCAGGCATGTTGTATTGGCAACTGAAATTCCACTAATGTGTGTCTACACTATGTATGAAAATTTCCCCATTTGTCGAATCTTCAGGGTGAATTGAAAGTAATGGTAGGTACTAATTAAGGTTTTGGGTAGAGGACCCAATATCATGTTAAGCAACTACAACTCCTTGTTGTGGGAAGGGGTTGTGTAATATTGTTGGTAAATATGGGAAAGGAAAATTTTATGGTCTAGGTGGCATGCCCTAAAAGGCTATGGAACCTTGGTTGGCCATGTTTTCATTCATCCTTTTGCAATACACAATTTGGGGACAATGGTGTGTGTAGTGACCATACTCACCACTTAATGTGCAAGGGAAATTTGTGCATAGGGTGTTTTTTTTTCCCTTGTTTTTGTTGTTTTTTATTACCAACATTCTAATTTTTCTTACAAACATTTCCATTGCCCCTATTTTGTGTATTTTCATTATGAGGATTGCCCCTTTGTCCGAGGGTTCCCTTTTTTTCCCCTTCTTCTTATTGTTATTCTACTGGATAGTGGGAATAACCATGTTCATTTTTTCAAATGCTTGATGTTGTTCAAATGTGAAGGTTGGATGAAATTTACCCCATCATGTTGCCAAGTTTTTGGTAATGCAGTGTTGCTTTGTGGTGGCTCTAATTAGGGATAATCTGGGTTGTCGCATGGTGGGTTTCCATATGAATTGTAGGATGTAGAACCACCTTTATTACAACTTTCATTTTTTTAGACAGGTTTATAAATATGAGGGGACTTGCATACTTGAAGTGGGCTTGTGGGTCTTAGGATGACTTGGATTATTTCCCCTAATCATTGGGGGATGATAGGGGTCTGACATGCTAATAGGTGCATATGGTGTTCCAAACAAAATTATGATGTGAGGGAGAATCTTCAAAATTAGTTCCATAATAATTGTTTCCATATGAAAAATGGGTGCCTCCTAATACATTTATATGGTTCACAAGTTCAATTAGGTGGTTGATTGAATGTGATGTCCTCAACTTGTCTTATCGATATGGTTCGGGGGTAGAGCATCAAATATAACCATGTATAAGTATCTATATTGATCATAAACGAGATCAAATTGCTTGGATTTGACTATGGCTTCTTCCTCAACATGAGGCATGGGAGTAGCAATGATTTTGCATTGATATGTGGGAGAGACTTCATGAACCAATCCAATATTAATGCATTTTTACCTCAATTTTTCATAAACTACAATGATTTCATAACTTGTGGATATGGTTCATGTTATTATGGAAATGGTCTACTGAAATTTCTCGAAACTAGTGTCATGGAAAACTGGTAGTTAAAAATTTCAAAAAAGCATTGGCTAATGATGCAAAAGTGACATGAGAACTTGCCTTAGCGTTGACATACCACTTTATAAAGGGATTGATTAGGGTTCATGGAAAAATACTTAATCAAATAGAGTCATCCATGATGTTATTATTGAGCAACAAAAGTGAAATTCCATGATGTGATTCGTGAGGTATTCACCTAGATTTCCCTCAAATTTTGGAATATTTGAGGGAATGTTGGTTGGCATGGATGGCCAACCAAATTCATCAGCGATGAGGTCATTGGTTATTTTTCTAAAATATATGATATTTAATGATTCCATGTATAAACAATGTGGTGGTTCCAATGTTTATAATGTACTAACCATTGGACTTGAGTGATTTTTTCTAGCTCTAAGTGAGGAAGAAATTCTTGTAGTAGTGCAAGGTGGGGTAGAGCCTAAAAATGATGATCCTAATAAATCTTAGGGAAGAAAATTCCACATGCATGAGTGATTATCTAGGTAGATATTGGTGGCCACCTACTTATTCCACCTATAACTCTATATGATTTCATTTGTTTCCTTAATTATAGCAGCATTTACTATTTTTAGCATTTTTTCGGGCTCTGAACTTCCAGAGTTGTTTTGATCCCCTAAATGGAATTTTTTTGAGGTCCACAGCAGGCCCACTTCCATAGGAAAATTCCTATGGAAAATCCTGTATTATCAGAGAGATATTTCCAACGAGGTATCGTATGCACCAAATGGAGATCATATGACCAAGTTACGACCCCAAGAAGTTGGTTGCCCAACTAACCCCAACGGGTCCCACAAACTCTTGGTCTTCCATCTCCTAGGGTTAGAGTTTTGGTTTTTTAGGGTGTTCCTTTGTTATTCAATAATAAAAATTCCCTTGAGCCTCATTATAACATAGTTCAGAGGCATGTATCTACCACATATCTTCTCATAGATAAGCTACCATCGCCTGAGCTAGTTTATTTCCATTCTTTTTGTAAGGATCTTTCAGTTCTTTGATATTAATGAAATGAAGATTTATTTCCATTTCATCTCTGTGTTTATGTTTATATTTTTATTTTGTTTCATTCCAACAAAATTTTGGATCAGTGGTATCAGATTGGTTTGCTCTTCCTCTATTTTTCTTTGAATGTCCCCAACGAGGTTAGGGTATAAGGAGTTAGGGCTCGAACTAGTTGAACCTTTGCAAGACCAGCCTTGCAAACCTAGAAATCCTCCCATGTAATATTCCGAATAGAAATAAATAGTGATAAAAAAAAACATAAATAAGCAACTACAGAAAATAGAAAAACATCATACAAATACTGCAAATATGGAGAAACGTTGAGCCATTTTATTATATAAACTGGAAGATAATAATGGGTACAAAGGTGATCATAATTATGGCACCTTGGCTTGCTCAAGGCAAGCTGGAAATACTCTTAGTAATGCTCAATGAATGGCTTCTCTTTCATGGACTACATAATCTCCACATGTTGTTGCTGCTACTTCCGGACTGTTGCTACTCCTAGAATGGAATGGCTCTTTGGGGTTGTTCCTATGCTCATAAAATTTTGAAACTCTGGAAATGAGCTCTCCTCCAATAACCCGGAAAAACCCAGGAAGGAATCCCGGAATGGCTAACCCCGGAATTTGACCTCCCTTGGAAAATAATGCACTCTCAGTGAGTACGTTGGCCCTAAATGGTAAACCTACAAGTGATGGCCTACTCCTACTGCAAAATGATGATTATTGAAGGGTTTGTCCCTTCACACTATCATCGAGCTGAAGTCCCTTCTATCTCCTCACTCCCGTAACTACCTCTACCACAAACTGCGTAATCCCTCAGAGAGACTGCGTTGTCCAAGCAACTCTGTGATCCTGGCTAAATGTGTTATGTGCTCTCCCCTGAAAAATTATGGATGGATATCCTCACCTGAGCAGGAACTCGAAGTCCCTCGAGGCTGAGGTTGGGATCTCTGCTCGAAGACACCCGATGTTCTGAACAAAACTTGCAAACTTCACTCAACAGCAAAAGCGTGCTCAATGTCAAAAGACAGAAATCAAATATTCATAATAGAATGAGAGAATGAGGAGCCTCCTCTCCCTTTTAAGCTTGAGAGCCTTGCCCTCACCTAGGTCCCACTAAACTGCGTTGTCCCTCCTTGGCCACGTTGTCCACTCTCAACTGCATTGCCATGGGCCCACATTGTCCACGCTACCCCTTCCCTCACGCCGCCACTAGGCTCTCATGGGCCCCACATTGTCCTCTAATATTTTCCTAAGTGACTTTAGGGAGACTTTATTTCCTAAATGTGGGTTATGGGTCCCATCACTTATTTTTATTTACTGATAAACATTAGAAAAGCAAAACTAGGAAAAAATAATTTCCAATTAGCTGCTGCTAATTGGGAATATTACAGTCCTCCCTGCCAAAACATTTCTTGTCCTCAAGCAACTACAAGGATGGATGTTGCAAAATTTTCTCACTCTCCCAAGTGGCATCCTCATCCGGAAAGTTCCTCCACCTCACCAATTACTATCTAACCATCATGCTCCGTAGTTGTCTCTCCCTAGTGTCTATGATGGCTTTTGGTTGTAACACCAAATGCCCCTCATCATCTATAGGTGGAAGCTCCTCTGTTGCAGTCACATGTTGTCCCAATTCCTTTTTCAAGCATGATACGTGGAAGATGTTGTGGATCCGACTACTTGTGGACAGCTCCAACTCATATGAAACCTCCCCAATCCTGCGAATCACCCTGTAAGGTCCATAGAAGCAGGGCTTGAGCTTCTTGTCCCCCTTCTACTTCAGCGTGGACTACCAGTATGGCTGAAGTCGTAGGTATACCAAGTCCCCTACCTCAAACTGCCTCTCAACTTGACCCCTGTTGGCATACAACTTCTACTGGTTTTGAGATGTAGCTAAGTTATCCTTAAGAGCCCAGAGTATATCCTGACTCTCTTGGATCCAGTCCTTGGCTTTGGGGGCCTTGCTAGCACAAAAAATCACGTCAGAAAAAGTCAAAGCATGGTATCCATACAAAGCATAGAACAGAGACATACCGATGGACATGTGAAAAGTGGTGGTGTAGCAGTACTCTCCCAAGTGCAACCGGCATAGCCATGCCTTCTGTTTCCCTATGACATAGTTTTGCAAGTAGCCTTTCAGCCACTTGTTCACTATCTTTGTCTATCCGTCTGTCTGAGGGTGGTAACTAGTGCTCAAAGTCAACTCTGTACCCACCAAATGAAAAAGATCCTGCCAAAAGCAGCCCATGAAATGGTAGTCCTAGTCACTAACAATGGTCTTCGAAAGACCATGCAATCTGAAAATATCCCTGAAGAATAGCTCTGCTACCTGTGCTTCTGTGTACTGTGTTAATATAGCGAAGAAGTGTGCATACTTTTTCAGTCGATCAATGACCACAAAGATGAAATCTTGGCCCTGCATCATGGGCAACCTAGTGATGAAGTCCATCAAAATTCTTTCCCATTTCCCCTCCGGAATGGGAATTGGATGTAGTAGTCTTGTTGGGTGACTCATCTCTCCTTTGTTCTACTGACACACATCGCACTCCCTAACATGTCGGAGTATGTCCTCCTTGAGACCTCTCCAAGAGAACCTCTCCCTGATGGCCCCGTAGGTCTTCGTGAACCCTTGATGACCTGATAATGGTGAGCCATGGGAGGCACGTAGTATCTTCTCCTTGAGCTGAGAGCTCCCAGTCAAGAAGATCCTATCCTTGAAGTATGTCACCTCATCCATCACCCTATACCTATCATCTGTGATCTGACCATCTAGTACCTCACAGGAAAAATGGTCCTTAGAGTACTCCACTGGTAACTGAGCCCTCCAATCTGTGTATATGCTCATCAGAGACAACAATGCTAGTCTGCAAGATAGAGCATCGGCCACCACGTTGTTCTTCCCTTTGACATACTCAATGTTAAAGTCATATGCCTGGATCTTGTTGACCCACTTATGCTTCCTCTCCTGCAATTGCTTCTGCTCTAGAAAAAACCAGAGGTTATTGTGGTTAGTCCTCACCCTGAACCTATTTCCCACCAATTACTGCCGGAACTAGGCTAGTGCATGCATGATAGCCAGAATTTTCTTGTCGTATATAGGATACAACCTCTCATGTATCAATAGCTTTTCGCTCTTGAAAGCTATGGGATGGCCCCCTTGCATCAAAATTGCACCCACTCCCTCCCTTGAGGCATCACACTCCAAGATAAAGGGTTGTGTGAAATCCGGCAAAGCCAAGACTTTACAGCTGCTCATCACCTCCTTGAGCCTGTCAAAGGCCCTTTGGGCTATGTTCATCCAAATGAATGGCCCCTTTCTGGTAAGATCTGTGAGGGGTGCAGCAAATTGGGAAAACCCCTTGACAAACTTCCGGTAATAGGGGCAGATGCCTACAAACCCCAGAGCTCCGTCACGTTCTTCGGCTCCGGCCATTCCTGAATGGCTCGAATTTTCTCCTCATGGACCCTCACTCCATCCACACCAATGATGTGCCCCAAATAGAGAATCTCTGCCAGCCCAAAATCGCATTTGGAGAGCTTGGCATAGAAATGTTTCTCCTCCAAAATACGCAATACAGCATCAATGTGTTGTAGGTGCTCCTCCCATATCCGACTGTATATGAGAATATCATCAAAGAACACCAGCACGAACTTCCTCAACTGACCATGGAAGATGTGGTTCATACAAGACTGGAAGGTGGTTGGTGCATTGGTTAGCCCCAAGGGCATCACCAAAAACTCAAAATGGTCGTAGTGACATCTGAAGGTCGTCTTGGGGACATCCTCGTCCCTCACTCGGATCTTATGGTAGCTCAACCTTAGATCAATCTTCGAGAAAAACTTTGATCCCCTCATCTCATCCATCAAATCATCAATACGTGGAATGAGGTATGGGTTCTTCATGATTTTCTTGTTGAGATCTCGATAATCGATGCACATCCTCAGTGTGTAATCCTTCTTCTTCACCATTACAACAAAAGAAGCAAACGGGCTAGTGTTGGGCCGGATGTGTCGCAGCACTAAGAGCTTATGAATGGCTCTATTAATATCATCCCTGTAGGCTTTTGGGTGCCTATAGGGTGTAGTGATAATAGCCTAAATACCCTGCTCAAGCTCGATGGTGTGCTCAAACCCCCGATCCAGTGGTTGTCCTGGAGGTATATCCCCAAAAACCGTACCATATATTTCCAAAATCAACTGCACATCTGGGTGAAATGCCTATCCTGTAGCTCCTACCTCTGAAATATGTAGCTCTAGTGCCCACTTTATATCTCCCTTTCAGAATTCTGCCTCCATCCGGTGTGTTGATATTGTCTGCGGGGGGTAAGAGTGCATGCCTCGTATCATCACGTGCTTGCCTCTCTTCTTGTCTGTCCACTCCATATCTAGAGTCTCCTAATCTGTGGTGACCTTCCCCAATGTGATCAACCACTGCACTCCCAACACCATATTTGTGTCTGGAATTTCCACCACAAGGAAATGATATGTAAAAGTGTAAGTCCCCATGGTCACTTCCAATGCCGGCACATATCTAGCACACTGCATAGTTATGTCACCTGGTACTAGTACTGAAAATCCCTCAAAGCTCTCTATCAGTATGCCCCGTCGCTCTACCAACTGTACATCAATAAATTTATGGGTGGCCCCACTGTCAACTAGCACTGAAACACGTTTTCCCTGAATGGTGCCCCAGACACGCAGTTTCAAATACTTGTGAACCCCTCGCAAAGAAGCAAGGAATCCCCCAGTAGGTGGAAACATTGTCCCTCCTACTTCTGGGAGTGGAGGTGGTGGATAATCCCCTCTCTGCACTCCATTGTTGCCTCATGCCTCTATCTCCTCATATGCATCTTCTTCCCCGTCACTGTCAGAGAACACCTCTATGTAGTGTGCCTTTCCCGCAGCACATCGATGTCCTGATTCCCATGGATCCTAGCATGTGAAGCATAGCTTCCTCTATCTCAAGTATCTCTGGGTATCATCGTCCAAAGGCCCCCGACCTTGGTTCCCCCTTAGAGGTGGAACCCTCGTGTCCTTCCCCTTTGATTGAAATGTCGGTCTCTAGGGGAAAGGAGCTCTGGTCCTGGGTAGAG
Organism: Pinus albicaulis; assembly: GCA_034641835.2. Taxonomy (NCBI): domain Eukaryota; kingdom Viridiplantae; phylum Streptophyta; class Pinopsida; order Pinales; family Pinaceae; genus Pinus; species Pinus albicaulis. The sequence goes on from CM076576.1 coordinate 678,114,140, forward strand.
AATCCTGCAAATCCCTGGTCCTCCCAACTACATCCTAGAGTGTAGCAAGCCTCGTGGATCTAAATAGCTCACGCAGAGGTTCTGCTAACCCGTAAATAAACATGTAGATCCCCCTAGCTGAGGACAAGTCGGGCACCATCACCGAAAGCCTCAAGAACTCGGAAATGTAGGTTTTCGGCTTCCCAGTCTGCTTAAGCTTGGTCAGCGCAACAAAGTGTTCTTTTGGATCCTTCCGGTCAAACTACTCCACCAATCTCCGTGTAAAATTCGCATAAGTTGTGTTGTACTATACAACACCCCCCATTCACTTTCACTAAATGGGGACCCTTTAAAATAAATAGAAAATTTATAAGCTTGATTTTATCTTATCCTAAGTCTAAAAACTTTAGTAAATAAAGTTCTTTCCCTTTTCGCTTTGATTTCTTAGCACTAATCGCAAACCACATAACTTACAAGTGAATAATTTAAAACATAATAATGTGTTGCGAGCTGCAATATGCGTTATAACCTTTTTTCGAGTCATATAAAACTCTTATTACAAATACTTTAAACATCACTTTAAAAAGAAATCACATCGCACATTTTAAAAACAATCAACTTATGACAATTTGGTAAAGGTTGCGATGAGTCAGACCCAATGAATTAATAAAGCAGCAATCATTAAACTTCAAAGATCCGATAAAGCGCATCAGCGTGATTCGTTAGCGCACTTCGCATTTCACAGTGAATAACCAAATGCAAGTCTTATTACCGTATAGAAATTGCGATCTGTGATTTGCGCAGATCACATTTCGCGAAATTCATCGGTAACGGAAAACATAAATAAAAGCAATAGTTTAGAGTTGTGATATTCGATATTGATAGTTATTACTCAAGTGTGCAAAATGATTCATATCTAATCAACTGGATATAACATCTAACGTCTTAAATTGATCGAATAGACATTTTACGTAAAGGTGTGTAAGAGATTTGATAGGAAGAATTATGGGTGATTAACGGCATTTAATGGGAGTAAGGTTTGAAAGATAGACATCTACTTCGAGCATGTTTTGAATGATTGAACGCAGGATTTTTTATTATATCAATTTTTAACTCTATCCTTCTCTCCATTCATCTCATATCTAAAGTTTTCTCTATTCACTTGAATTCATGAAATTTCTTAACGGAGTAAGGATAACAGGAATGAACAAGAAAGGCAAGGAAATTGCACAAACATCAACTATTCAAGACTCAAACATGTCTGCCTTATTCTCAGATACCACCTGCAACAAGGATTGTCGTAGTTCCTCATGGGAGGCAATGTACCAACTCTTTGAGAATGAACAGGCAAGGGTAATAACCCAAATTTCTATAGCAAACGCATCAGTTTCCTCAAACCTGTCTTATTTCGACATTGCATGCTCATTCCTTCACAAAGTAGAAACAAGGCCAAAGATTCTCCCCTATGCATATATGGTTAAAAGGGTAATTGACCACCTGAACATAGCAGATAGGACATTTAAGAATTCAAAGGAGGATAATATTGTTCATTCACGGCAGAAGATTTGAGGACAATGTACCACTTACCCATCCTTCAGCAGAACTATGACAAAGCTTTTGTCCAAATTTTTATAAAGAAACATATAGACCTGATGAAAGTTATAAAGGAATGGAAGGATGACCAAGGCAAGATGAAACGAGACAAACTCAGTATGTACCTGATAGCACAATTAGCTTCCCCTTATTTTTATGCTGCTAGAATGTTGTGTAGATTATTTGCAAAGCCTGATACTACTAGGTTTTCTGTAGACTAGGTCTCGTTTATTGACGCAATCATAAATTCTTTAATTCTGAATTGGGAAAATATCATGTCTGGTAATTTGGCCAGAAATATCATGGAGTATCGAAGTAAAATAAGTGTATCCTCTAGGGCAACACCCCCCTTTTACATGAGTTTCTATGTTATGGACGCAATTTTCTTTTGTTCGAGTTTTCCTACAATGGGATGGAAGTGGACGACCCAAGACCCCACTCCAATCCATATTTACCACAGACCCCTTTGGGAGTCAAATTTTCATCTACATATTTACAAAAATTTTAATAGAGTTATGCTACCTATGCATCAGATTATTTTTAATGACAAAGCCCCTAGAATTTCCAAAGAGGCTAGTACAGGCATTTGGCTCGTTGCTAGATGGTTTGCTGAAGAAAATTTTACATATGTTTGAGTTTTCAGGAGTTACGCTTCTCCCCAAGTCTTGCCCTATTATGTTCCTGACAAGTTACTTGCTAGAGACATTGCTTACCAACTTGTAGTAAGTGGTATTTCGAAGCATCTCAAAGATGCCAAGAAGGCCATTTAACCTAATTTCCCTTTACAGTGCGGTACTTTTTCACTTTTTGATATTGTTCATACATTCAAGGAAGTTTCAAATATTAATTTATTTAATTTCGCTATAATACCAAAGTGGTCATACGACCCTAATGATGTGATTAAGAATTTCACCACAAAGCTTAAACTGAAGCCTTTTCTGAAAGAGATAGATATATTTGATGATTTCTTTCAAGGCATTGATAAGTTCCCATATGTACTTAAAAATGCATCTAGTCATCTTAATCAAGATGAATTTGAAGCTTTCCAAACATACATAAATAAGAGATTGGAAAGAATTCTTTTGGATTTATTGTTTATTGAAGATGTAAACAGACCGAATCCAAGTATTAGCTTGGATATTGAAGCGAAAGACATGTCTGAAGATGAATCCCAAGAAAAATCTAATCACGAGTCAGGGAAATCATAACATAAATCTCATAATTTGGATCACTTTGGTAATGAATCCAAAAACAAAAGTGAGAGCCCAGAAAAGGTAGTTGATAAAGTAATCAAAGAGATTGAAATGCAAGAGAAAGAAGGAATTAATGGAACTGGATCATCTTCCTAAGAAATTCAGCACAACCAAAATACACCTAATTAGGCAGAAAAATATCAGCCAAAGGATTTGAAGAATGAATGGGAAAATTTTTCTAAGGCACTACAAATATCACAACCAAATCCTAATACTAATCAATCTACCAGTTTTCAAATGCCAGAGCATTCTCAGAAATTAGTGGAAACTGCAATTCCGCTACAACAGGTACATGAAAATCATGATCGAGAGACCATTCCGACCTACCCTACAGAGCAGATAATTTTACAAATTGAAGAAATTCCTTCACTAGATGTCTTCTATTGTCCTATTCATAAGGTTGTAGTCAAGAGAATAAAAAGGAGAAGAATGTGTTGGTGCCACGTGCTTTGCAATATTGGCAAAAACAAATCTACAGGGAACCACATCAAACCACTTTGGAGTCCAAGGACCTAGCCTTCCTGGGCTCAGAGAGGGCTCTCTCCATGTTTATGATTTAAATGATTTATATTTATGCTTATGTTTTCTGATTTTAGGCTAGTTATGAAGTTTGGGTTTGTTTTGTTTTGTTTTGATTGGTTGTTTGGTTGATTGTTTTAGTTGAATATATAGAATGTGAGAAGCTTAATCCATTGGGCTATGGAGTCATAAAATATTTTTAATTGTACATCAACTCTTCAAGGGTTTTCATAGGGCAATCTAACTACATCAAATGGATCCTTTTAGGTAAAATGAATATGAGATGAAAGCAAGTTGTGAATTTAGTAAAACTAAAGGGAAATCAAGAATCCTTTAGTTATACTTCAAACAAGAAAAACCTTTAAGACTGAAGAGCATTTAATAATTCTTCAGCTATACTTTACTAGGAAGACCTTAAGACAACAATCCAGTAATCCTAGAGAGAATTTAAGAATTCTCTAGTTATTACTTTCAGACAAAGAAAACATTCAAGATAATTAGTTCAGTGAAATTAAAGAGCAGTTAAGAATTCTTTAATTATACTTCACTAAGAAAATCTCAAGACAACAATCCAGTAATCCTAGAGAGCAGTTAAGAATTCTCTAGTTATTACTTTCAGAGGAAAACATAGACATAATAATGACAGACAGAGCTGAGGTACCAAAATAGTATATCTCAACCTAAAATTTTTGTCCTATTATCACAGAAATTGATGTACAGTATGGAAAACAAAGGAGAAACATTGACAAAGAGGGATAACATCACCATTAACATAGCTCAAGGATCCTGTGAATGTGCTTGTATTACTGGAGTGTAAAACAGTTACAATGCTCCAGTGCAATAACCTTTGCAACTCAGAGTCTGATCAAAATATAGTCTAGCAATCAGCCAACTAACTAACCAACAAGAATAATGAACAATACATGTAGTATTTATGTGCATATGAGGAGGTGATCCTATTCTAGGGTTTCAGACTATATTTATTACAAAGTAAATGTAATCTTGACCTTTGAGACCATGCAAGGCCCAAGGCAAAATATCACTGACTAACTTGTTGTAATAATAACTTTTAACTTAACTACTGAGCTAACTTTAGGATATTTTTTACTTTTTAGATTTAATATTAAATTTACAATAACTTATGAGCTGCTAAAAATATCTCTTACTTCTTTATTAACTATAGTTGCTTTTATTTAAGGGAAATGAGGTTGTAGGTGGAAAAATGCGTTTTGAAGAAGTAATTGCTGAGTGCCTTAGTCATTCGGATCTATCTTCTTTTGTTGATTTGCCTTTGATTTATCTTTTAATCTCAAATATGTCTTCATCTACATCCTTTATCCTCTGCTGATTTTGTTGTCCATGTCATCTATTTATTTATATGTTTTCCTTATTTTCCTTTAACTGTTTTCATCTCTGATCTTTCTTTGATTGCTTCGAGCTACTGTAATCTCATTCTTAACCTCTCTTATTCTGCCTTTTGATTAATATTGCGCTTCCAACCCTGTATTTTACCTTTAAGCTCTGATTAAACCTTTAATCCCTTTTATCTTTCATTTGTCCCTTGACTGTGTTTTTCATTTGTTTTTTTATCTCTGCGCAGCCACTATTTTTATCCTATCCATTTGAAGAACTATTTTGCTACCTCTGGAGCGATTGAATGATCATCAATGGTCATGATCCATTTTTTTTTTTGAATCAATATTGCGTTCCTAGTCTTTTGATGAAACAAGGTATTCTGGATCGTCACCCAAAGAACCTGTTTAAACAAAAAAAAATCGACCTAGAATAGAAAATTATGCATTTTCTCACCGATCACCTGCACAATAAAAACAAATTTGTTAATTGAAAACCTGTGCTGTGGATAGAGTTCGTTCAATTGCAAATTTTGGGTTTCTGCATTTGGTTATGGCCTATCGGGTCTTCGAAAGAGCTTCAAGGGTTTATATGGAGGCTTGGAGCTTATCGCAGAGACACAGGGGCTTATCACAAAGATTTCGGGGCTTCAACATTCAAATGGGTCGACGGTTTCGGGCTTATGGCGCGAGAGCGGTGGGCGGTTTATCGCACGAGGTGTAAGCGGTAAATGGTATTGGGCGGAGGGCATGCGATAGCATGGAGAGGGTGATGAGTGGCAGGATGGGACTGCAGTAAAACCGCTCATATCACAAGCTTTGAAGTTTTTAGGTCTCGGGTGTTTAGATTTGTGATGGGGCGCGTGGACCATTGGATTTGGGGGGGTGAGATATAACGGTGGTCGGGCGAGAATGGGTTGCGTGTTAGTTAGGAAGGTGGGTCTGGGGGTTTTAATGGAGCAGAAGGTTAATGTAGTGTGGGGATTTTGGTAATGCAGGGCTCGGGGTTTAGTTTAAGCGAAGGCGCTTAATCACATAGTGGGCCAGGGTTATATGGGGATGGGGGGCTTAGACTTTAAAGCGGGGGGCTTTAAATATAAAGGGGTCAGGTATTTTAAAACAAAACAGTGTTTTATTTAAATAGTGGGTCCCGAAACAAATAAATTTTATTTTAAAACAATGTGAAAAAAAAAGAGTTTTTAACATTGTTTTTAGAGGAAGAAGGGAAATGATGAAGGTGACAGGATTTTGTGAGGAAATGGGGTTTTAGGTAGGGGAAGGGGTAAAAATGAGGGTTTTAGGGTCAAACATGGATTTTCAGAGTAAGAGGGTGTTTTTAAAATAGGAAAAGTGAGAAACAGTGAATAGGTAAAATGAAAATAATGAAGGCAGTGAGATTTCTGAAAATAAATGATAGTCAATGAATGTTATTTTCAACAGATGGTAGAAAAACCATAGTTATTTATTCATATTCTAGAATACAGGATACTAACAGTGGCTCCAGCTAGGGAGGTCAGCTCCCTTGGGAGGTGTCAAGAACCTCAGATCTCTGGCTTTCGTAGATCAGTAGCCTGCTTGAATTTGGCTGATTTAAATTCTGCCATTGCTGATCTGCTGCAACTTTTGTGACTTTGGCCTTCAGAATTTAAACATCATGCTTCCTGCAAATCATTTATGCCTACCCATCACCTATTCTAACATTTTTTCCTCATTCTTTGGGTGCATTTAGACTTGTGAACCCTTGACATCATTTCTCTTTTGAAAGCAAAAAAAAACTATCTATTTCTACCCTTATAACTTCCAAAAGCTCAGATTAAGCTGATGAGCTCTTTTATTCTCTACCTAACTACTTATCTGTCAAGATTAAACAATTTGACAAATTTTTATTCTCCAACTATCAGCATGAAATTTAAAACATGAATGACTCAAGATTAAACAGTTTGGTCATCATGAATTGTGGCATTTTGGACAAGCTGCACACAATATTATTTTTCAAGAAGTAAACTAAACTGAGGGTTTTGGTTTTGAATCTTTCATTTATTATTTATCCCTCACTTTATCTTATTGGTTCAGATTTAGACTTTGGAACCAATGTTCTTTCTTATCTATTTACTGATGAGCCAAGTTTAAACAGTTTGGAAAATCTTCATTTCTAACTTATCAGCAAAAATTCAAATTTGTTCAATCATGATTAGGCTGTATGACTAAACAAGACTTATTTTTCAAAAGTAGTGGCATTTGGACTTGCACACATTCAGAAATTTTATTTTTTGGTATGGGGCTTACCTTTTTTTCTTTTTATCAGCCCTCTTTTCTTCTTTTCTTTCTCTCTTTTTGTATCAATTTTTCTGAGATTTTTTTTAAGCAATGTTACATACAATGAAAGAAACTTAAACTGAGATTTGAAAGATTCTCAGAGTGCTGTGCTTATTTTCACCTATACCTATCCTAGTCTAATCTCAGGAGGCATATTCTTACTAAGTGAAATCCCTTCTCCAATGCAGTAAATCTAGTAAGTGACCACATGATTGGTTCTTGTTCAGCTCTTTAGGAATGCTGAAACAACAAAAAGGCCACTCCCATTTTTCTTGCTTCTGAACAGCAGTGCTTAAAAACTTCTTTAAACTCTACAACAAACTGTCCCTGGCACAACACATCCCTTCTTTAGATGTCTCCAAGAAAACAGCAAAAGGATCTTTGAATAATATCTGGCCCTGAGGGTTCAAACAGTAAGTTTCATCCAGGACTATTCCTTGCTCCACTTTGGTGTGCTTGGGATTATTTTGAGAAAGAAACTCTACCTTTTCTTCCTGATCATCTGTCTTGGCAGCCTCACAATTTCTTTTCATGTTTCCCTCCAGCAAACCTGATATGCTTTGATTGGGTGGGCTGAATTTTGTCTAAAGGCCATCATTCTGATGAGTAGGATCATTCTCCAGTAACAAGTCTTCTTGAGCAGGTATTACAGTTCCAGTATCAATATGTTATTTTGTTTCTTCATGAGGCGAAGCTACAATACATAAATCAGCAGTAGAACAGATAGAAATAATTTCTTTACATAAAATTTTAGAGGTTGGTTTCATGCTTAGAATCTGACTGATTTCTTCATTGGTTAAAGGAGTAGGCATTTTCCTTTTCCCTTGGGTAGAACCACAATGGTTTTCTTCCTCTTGTGAATTATCATAAGGTTGAATGTCTTCTTGAGCCTTGCACAAAAGAGATGATGAATCATCACTTGTCCCTTCAGAGAGATCTTGTGGTTTTTCCTTTTATTTCCTGATTTATTTCATTCTCAACCAACTTCTCTTAATTGTCATGACAGATAGCTTGAGCATGAAATTCATGAATTTCCTCTAATAGATCCTCAGGATGCCAATTTCCCAAATCTTCATCAATATTTACAAGGTATTGTATGAGATCTTAGGACTGATCACAACAATTTTTAGCTAATGATAAAGATAAACAGTTTTCTTTATAATGCTCATAGAACACCTTGTGGAACTCTTTTAAAGAGAACAAACTACCAAGTTTCAGACCTTCATACCATTCCCTTTCTTCCCCTTCTAATTTCACCATGAACATTTTCATGAGGTAGTCCTCATGCCATTCAACTTTTAACCTCCATGTGTGTATATGAAATTTAATGAGATGTAACAAGGGGTCATCAAATTTTTCATTTTGAATCATAGGCAGGTTTATGTCCAAATTTATCTAAGGCATTTTGTGTGGGAATCCAAGAATGTGATCTCTGTTCATTGGAGCATACCTATGTTGTATCCTGGAATCCATGTTTGTTAATTAGTCAGAGGAAAGGGGTCACTGCATCTTTTCAATCAATCTAGATTCTTTTCCCAGTGGAGTCTTTAGGCCTACTGATAGTTGTGGAGTTGGTAGGTGGATGATTTTAACTGTCTTGAGGTTGGTCATTGTCCACCATCAGCAACCAGATACCAGTCTTGGCTAACACTTGATTCATCTAAATTTGAATGGGGTTTTCTGAGTCCTTAAGGAAATATTAATCAGTTTTAATAACTCAGTTCCCCAGTATGGTCGCCACTATGTTGGTGCCTCATGATTTGGAAGATTGGAAAAAACAAATCTACAGGGAACCACATCAGACCACTTTGGAGTCCAAGGACCTAGCCTTCCTGGGCTCAAAGAGGGATCTCTCTATGTTTATGATTTAAATGATTTATCTTTATGCTTATGTTTTTTTATTTTAGGCTAGTTATGAAGTTTGGGTTTGTTTTGTTTTGTTTTGATTGATTGTTTGGTTGATTGTTTTAGTTGAATAGATAGAATGTGAGAAGCTTAATCCATTGGGCTATGGAGTCATAAAAGTTTTTAATTGTACATCAACTCTTCAAGGGTTTTCATAGGGCAAGCTAACTACATCAAATGGATCCTTTTAGGTAAAATGAATATGAGATGAAAGCAAGTTGTGAATTTAGTAAAACTAAAGGACAATAAAGAATCCTTTATTTATACTTCAAACAAGAAAAACCTTTAGGATAAAATCTTGGTAAGACTGAAGAGAAGTTAATAATTCTTCAACTATACTTTACTAGGAATACTTTAATACAACAATTCAATAATCCTAGAGAACAGTTAAGAATTCTCTAGTTATTACTTTCAGACAAAGAAAACATTCAAGATAATCAATTTAGTGAAATTAAAGAGCAGTTAAGAATTCTTTAATTATACTTCACTAAGAAAATATCAAGAAAACAATCCAGTAATCCTAGAGAGTAGTTAAGAATTCTCTAGTTATTAGTTTTAGAGGAAAACATAGACATAATAATGCAGACAGAGTTGAGGTTCCAAAACAGTATATCTCAACCTAAAATTTATGCCCTATTATCAGAGAAATTGATGTACAGTATGGAAAACAAAGGAGAAACCTTGACAAAGAGGGATAACATCACCATTAACATAGCTCAATAATCCTATGAACGTGCTTGTATTACTGATGTGCAAAATAGTTACAATGCTCCAGTGTAATAACCTTTGCAACTCAGAGTCTGATCAAAATCCAATCTAACAATCAGCCAACTAACCAACCAACAAGAATAATGAACAATACATGTAGTATTTATCTGCAAATGAGGAGGTGATCCTATTCTAGGGTTTCATATTGTATTTATTACAGAGTAAATGTAATCTTGACCTTTGAGACCATGTAAGGCCCAAGGCAAAATATCAATGACTAACTTGCTGTAGTAATAACTTCTAACTTAACTGTTGAGCTAACTTTAGGATATTTTTGACTTTTTGGATTTAATATTAACTTTACAATAACTTTTGAGCTGCTAAAAAAATCTCTGATTGCTTTATTAACTGTAGTTGCTTTTATTTAAGGGAAATGAGGTTGTAGCTGGCAAAATGTGTTTTGAATAAGTAATCGTTGAGTGCCTTAGTCATTCAGATATATCTTCTTTTGTTGATTTTCCTTTTATTTGTCTTTTAATCTCAAATATTTCTCCATCTGCATCATGTATCCTCTGCTTCTTTTTTTGTCTATGTCATCTCTTTCTTTATATGTTTTCCTTCTTTTCCTTTAACTGTTTTCATCTCTAATATTTCTTTGATTGCTTCGAGCTACTGTAATCCAATTCTTAACCTATATTATTTTTCCTTTTGATTAATATTGAGCTTCCAACCCTGTCTTTTACCTTTAACCTCTTATTAAACCTTTAATTCCTTTTATCTTTCATTTGTCCCTTGACTATGTTTTTAATTTTATTTTTATCTCTGCGCAGCCACTGTTTTTATCATGTCCATTTGAAGAACTATTTTTTTGCCTCTGGAACAATTGAATGATCATCAATGGTCATGATCCATTGCTAGTTTTTCAAATTAATCTTGCATTCTTGGTCTTTTGATGAAACAAGGTATTTTGGATCGTCACCCAAAGAACCTATTTAAACAATTTTTTTTGGACCTGGAAGAGAAAATTATGCGTTTTCTCACCGATCACCTGCACATTAAAAACAAATTTGTTAATTGAAAACATGTGCTATGGACAGAGTCCGGTCAATGGAAACTTTTGGGTTTCTGCGTTTGGTTATGGCTTATCGGGTCTTCGGAAGAGCTGCAAGGGTATATATGGAGGCTTGGAGCTTATCGCAAAGACATGGGGGCTTATTGCAAAGATTTCAGGGATTCAACATTCAAATGGGTCGGCGGTTTCGGGCTTATGGCACGGGAGCGGTGGGCGGTTTATCACACGGGGTGTAAGCGGTAAATAGTATTGGGCGGAGGGCATGCGATAGCGTGGAGAGGGCGACGCGTGGTAGGATGGGACGGTGGTAAAACCACTCATATCGCAAGCTCCGAAGGTTTTAAGTCTCAGGTGTTTAGATGTGCGATAGGGCACGTGGACCGTTGGATTTGGGGGGGTGAGATCTACCGGTGGTCGGGTGAGAATGGGTCGCGGGTTAGTTAGGAAGGTGGGTCCGAGGGTTTAAATGGAGTGGAAGGTTAATGTAGTGCGGGGCTTTTGGTAATGTGGGGCCCGGGGTTTAGTTTAAGCAAAGGTGCTTAATCACATAGTGGTCCAGGGTTATATGGGGATGGAGGGCTTAGGCTTTAAAGCGGGGGGCTTTAAATATAAAAGGGTCGGGTATTTTAAAACAAAAAAAAAGTTTTATTTAAATAGTGGGTCCCGAAATAATAAATTCTATTTTAAAACAATGTAAAAAAAGAGTTTTTAACATTGTTTTTAGAGGAAGAAGGGAAATTATTAAGGTGAGAGGATTTTGTGGGCAAATGGGGTTTACGTAGGGGAAGGAGTAAAAATGAGGGTTTTAGGGTCAAACATGGATTTTTAGAGTAAGAGGGTCTTTGTAAAATAGGAAAAGTGAGAAATAGTGAATAGGTAAAATGAAAATAATGAAGGAAGTGAGATTTATGAAAATAAATGATAGTCAATGAATGTTATTTTTAGCAGATGGTAGAAAACGCATAGTTATTTAGTCATACTATAGAATACAGGAGACTAACAAAATGGATGATACAGTTTCAAATCTTACAAATGAATCTGTTGATGTTCTATGTGTTAGTGTTAGTATTTTCATACTTCCACCAGGGATCAAAACACATTTTGAATGTGCATCTTAGGTGTCCCACTCTAAAGAATTTTCAATAATTTCATTAGGTCATGATATAAAATTGTTCCCCTAGTGGTTGTCCTTGCCAAATGTCCCATTTTCCTTCACAATTATATGCCTGCTGACCCTCTTCCATGTCTTCATCATGCTGAAAACAAATCTGCTCTCATTCCACTTTTATTCAAAGTCACTCATTGAGTCAGTTTCTTTCATTTCTCATTAGGTCACTAGGGTTTCATTAGGTCAAATCATTGCATTGTCTCATTTTCAATAAAGGGAAGCAGAAGGTGTGAAGGTGATCTAGAATAAACTCATGATTTGCTCCAGTCAAGTTTTCCATGTAAAGTTACATTTCATATTTGTAACTTTTCATCTCATAAATCACATTTTTGAGATAAAAACAAAGTTATTTGATTATTCCTAATTTTATGTAATTTTAAGTCATTATATGTAATAAAACCCTAAAAAAAAGTTGCCTATTCCTAGCTATAGATATTTGATGAAGAAATACAAAGGCCATGTGAGTCATCTAAAGCATCAAAAAAGTATTTTGAAAGGATAAAGAGAAGAAAGAAGTGTGGGTCTCAATCATTAAAATCCAAAAGTCATTCATAGTATAAAAATCTTATTTGCCAAAGAGATGTCCTCATTTGTTCATGTGTCAAAGAGAAAATGTTATTTTCGAGAAAAGGAGGTTTGAACAAGGAATAAATTGAAAAAATTGGTTGGCGCTGCGCATAGAGCATTTTCTCCAGTGAAAAATTACACAGCATTGCACATAGAGAGAGGGTGTTGTGCACCTGAGTAAGCCATTGTGCACAGGGCCAAAACCCTCCCAAACTTCTCCAAACACCTAAAGGTTGCTTCTTCATCTCCAAAACAAGTAAGTGAGCCCTTGTAACTCCCTCTTTTTCCATTTTATGCTTGTGTGTGAGTTTTATGTTGGCAAAAATTACAAAGAAACCATAGTTTTTCTTTGTCACTCCCAAAATCCCCATCCCCCTCACAAATTTCCCAAAACCCCCTTGTCCCAAATTCATTGTCCCTAGACCCTACCACATCACCCCATACTTCCAAAAAACACTAAAAATACCCCTACATCCTCATCCCTAAGCCCCTTTACCCTTTTCCATTAAAACCCCAATTTCTAGGAATTTCACTATTTTTTCCTAGATTTCCCCCCTACCTTTGACCTGTAATTAAATTCTCATTCTCATCTCCCTTCATATTTTCACCTCCCATCACCTCACAAGATTTCTTAACCATTTTCCTCATCTCCCTTAATTTTTGTGACCTTATCCCTATCCCCTAAAGCCCTCATTTCATCATTTCCTTCCCTGCTCCCATTCCCTTCACTCCCTTATTCATTCTCCCTTTATTCCCTCTTCCCTAGGGTTTCCAAAGTGAAAAAGAAACAATAATGGAGAGAGAGGACAGAGATTATAGAGAGGAGGAACACAGTGATGATTATTTTGAGGAAGATGAGATTGTATAGCAAAAAAGGCCACACAAGGGAGGCAAAATCATTAGGGTAGAGCCAGCAAATCTTAGAGAGCTAGAGGCTTCACCTTTAGCTGTGTCCTATTTCAGATATGTCGGGTGCTATAAGTTTGTGAAAAGGTGGCAAGAGTTCAGCATCACCCTGAGTTCACTAGGCTTTTCATACTGAACCTCCATGATAACAGGGTAACTCTCACAGGTGTAACTTTTTCCATTTCCACTTCTATTATTGTTGATGCTACAGGGATTCATAATGTAGGGGAGAGATGGTACAAAGCACAGGACCTGGGTGATAATTATTTTGAGCCTTACCTCAAGACCAGGTACAAGAATGAAAAAATAAAGTTTTTCCCCTTCAGTTTCCTCCTCATGCACTGATGATGAAGATTATCATGAGATACTTCACTTGTGAGGGCAGATTCTCCAGATTGTACACATATCATATTAGGTTGCTCATGCATTTCACTAGGGTGAGGATGTTGAACATCCCATATTTCTTGCTCCGGAACATTGAGAAGATGGCATACTTGGTGGTAAAGAAAGAATATCATCAACAAATGAACAACCTCTATCATCACTCCCTCATCAAACTCATTGTGCTTCATCTTCTCAATCTACTCAACATCTCTTGGGATACCTTCATTTCCAATGACATATTCACAAATCCCCAAATTCCTCCACCAATGACACAAGAGAGAAGAGAGACATCTACTAGCCCTGTAGCTGCAAAAACAAGGAAACATAAATTCAAATCACCCAGGCAAGTCAAAGAATGCAGTGTGACATATAAAAGAGGTATTAGAAAATTGTTTGAAGCAGAGATGAAAATGCTTGCCCCACATGATGTGGAAGCGGCTTTGCCTTCTTCATCAACAAATCAGGTACATCAGGCCCGGAAGGGAAAGGAAAAAATCACAGAGACATTCAGCCATGTAGAGTCAGATCAGGAGCATGAAGATGCCCATGGGGTAGAGGCTGATTTTGAGCTAGTAAACCTTGAATATTTTGATGACACTACCACATCAAGAATTTCCATCAAAGAAAAGGAGGCATAGATTAGAGAGCTGCAAACCAATCTTGAGAGGAAAAATTCATCATCTCTTCCCCAGAGCAAGAGAACCAACAGTTGACAGACAAGCAAACACTTTTAGAGATGAATTTGATGCAGGAGAGGAGGAAAAACATGATTGATCAAGAATCCATGGAAGATCTTGAGGAGGCTAAAAACATCAAGAAAATGCCAAAGACAAGAGGCCTCAAAAGAGAATTGGAGAAAGAAAAGCAAGAATCCCAAAGTCTGAGTTTTGACCAGTAGTTGGCAAAGGAGATTGAAGATAACAGAGAAGTGTGGCTTGAGAGAGTCAAAATTCACTTGGAGAAGCTGCTAATGAAGGCCAATAGAGATAATTAGATGCTTAGGCACATGGCCTATCACTATCAAACCCGGAACAAAATTTGCAATATCAAGGTCAAACAGATGAAGGATGAACTGAAGGAGATCTGGAAGGGCAAGAAAGGAGGTGACAAAATCAAGATACTTGTTGATGCCTTTTTAGCTCAACTTGACAAGTGATTGTGGGCCTATCCCATAATTTTTGAGCAATTTTGAAAAAATTTGGAAATTCTTGAGTTTTTGGGCAAATTTTAAAAAACACAGAAAAACTAGCTCTATGCGCAGCGCCTTGGCATTGCGCACTCTTTTGCGGCATCCAATGGAAAAATGAAAGACATCAGTGGGTTTATGATGATGAGGACATACCCCCTGTACTTTTTATAAGCATTTAGATCAAAAATGGTCAGGAAAAAGGGCCAAAAATACCCAAAAAATCATGTTTCTGCCTCTTTTTCAAGTTGGTGTTGTGCATAGAGGCAGTCTTGGGAGATTTCACTTTTGAGGGGTCAAAACAGCTCGAAATTAGAAAATACAACAATATCTGGAAATTAGACAATAAAATATTTCCAATGAGCTATCATGAGCTCAATTTGGACACCAGGAAGTCAGTCAAAAATGAATTCCTCCTTGGCATTGCGCATAGGACAAATTTTCCCTGTTTGGTCAATTTTCTCAGTTTTCAGAATTAACTTTCACTTGTGTAAATTTGATTTTTATTTTTACTGATGTAAAGGTGGTTGATGATGTAATTATGGTGTTCTAGATGTTAACTAGGGTAAATACATTAGGTAAATGGCCTCAATGACATGTAATGAATTAGTTTTCTTAAATTAGGGATGAGTCACTTTGACCACCCTATTCTCTAGTTGTTAGTTCAGTCTTTCTTGGAACAGCTCTTCCTCTCATGGATTAAACTCTCTGAAGCTAGGATGATTTTTTTTGAGTTCTATATCATGTATTTTCTCAGTCATTGTAACGGTTGGACTCAGTTGGATGCTTGGCCTTTGAAGAGACACACTTTGTATCAGTTCTGAGCAGGAATATTAATCAAATTTGCAGCTTTTTATATGGGATCCCTATGGTATGGTGTTTAGTTTCAGTTTCCCCTTTTGTGATCATATGTTAGAATCTTTTGTTTATTTAATCCATCATTTCATTGCTATTAAGTGAATTTTTTCAAGTTTGATGAACATAATCCATAATTTTTATGCTTTGTTTTGGGTAGACATTCACAACCTGTAATTTCTTCAGTTTAGAAAGAACCCATGATTTCACCATGCTCTTTATAGCTCCTCACTTGCCTTGATCATCCCACCCATTGAAATCCTAAAGTGCTAAATCACTATGCCTACCTTGCCCCATATAGAACACCCTGCAAATTTTGACCTAATTTCCTTTGCCCTAAACTTTTTTTCTCCTTTTGATCCAGCACAACCAAATCAAAACAATCAAAACCCTGAGCTACTATACCTAGCCTAATAATTGCATTATCCAGTCATATTGGCTGTGATCCTTACAGAGAGAGCCCTCTCCTTGCCTAGTAGGGCTAGCTACTTGGCTAAGCATGGTTTGTGGTTACCTCATAATTGCCTTCTTCAGCCTGAGGTTCAGTCTGAGTGATAACATTTTGGAAACTCCACTGGGGATGAAAAAGTAAGATCAAATCCACCCCAATAATTTTTCATTGAAATTCATAAACTTGTGGATGATAATCTTAGATTTTATTCAAAGGTTGAATTGAAATTTGTAAAGCGAAAGTTAGTTTTCAAAAATGGACATACTGGCTTCCCGAAGATACACTAGATCCAATCTAGATCCAAATCCTCCCACCATTGTTAGTGATCCTCAAAACATAGGAAGAAAAGCCAAAACTATTGTGGAGAAATCTAGTTTAGCCAGAAATCAATTAGACAAAAGTTCCAATCCCAGAGCTAATTCACTCCCTGGAAAGTTAGAAACCTTGCAAGATATTGAGTTTGATATAAATTTTGAACAAAGCTTATTCCAGAACAAATATTTGAGTTGGTTTGACGAAACAACTGTTGATTCCTCCATTTCCTTTCATAATCCCGTTGAAGATCTGTTTTCACATATTGAATTGGGGTCACAATCAGGGTCACAATTTTTACACATTCTTGATGATATGCAGAACTTTTCTTCACAAATAAATGCTTGGGTAATAAGCAGACCTCAGATCTCAGCTTCTTCTATTATTTATTTGGATCCTTCAGTCTTAAAAAATACCATCATTGCATCTACTATCACCCAAAATATTCTTCATCCCTCACCTTCTTCACCTTCTTCTTCACATACTGTTCACACTACTCAATCAGTGACCAATCCTCCCTTGATTACATCGAACATCCAAATCCATGTTTTTAATCCTCCACCTCCAATCATGGCTACAATATATGCCCCCTTGTTCTCCCTTAGAATCCAAGTGCTATGCCCCAATATTACCAAACCAAAATCCCTTTGTTTGACAATACTCAGCCTATGACAGCCCAAAATCACGTAGACAAGATGAATGATTTCTTTGATCTTCATGAAATTGATGTTGAGGATGTGAAGATGAGGCTTTTTGTACAAAGTCTGGGAGGGGAAGTAAGGAAATGGTTCAGAGCTCTACAAGCAGCCACTATTGACTCTTTAGAAGCCTTGCATCGATAGTTCGTAGAAAGATGGGAAGAAAAGAAAAATCCCCTTCAAATTATGTCTGGATATGAGAACATCAAAAGAAATGTTGGCGAGAGTGTGCAAGATTATTGTGTGAGATTTAATGCAGTATACAATGTTCTTCCTGCACATATCAAACCACATGAAGGTTTGGATTTAGTCAAATTTATGGATGGGTTTGATACTAATATGGCATATCAGCTGCGTGAACGTGATCCTACAACTTTAGCATATATGCAAAATAATGTTGTAAGTGTGGAAGCGAATTTTCTATCCAAAAGAGCAAGGATGAGATCTGAAAAGAGAGTGATTGTGAAGGAGGAGACATCTACTTCTGATGCTAAGATGGATACATTAATCTGAACTATGGAAAGAATGGTTGATCAGTTGTCTATCTTATATAGGCTTGAAACTCATATCTGGAACCCAAAGTTTAGAGGGAAGCAGCAGCCTCAGTTCAGAATCAAGCAAAGAGAGTAGAAAGCATCCGATCAACCAGTACAACAACAGCAGATTCAGACCCCGTTGTAGCAGAATTATGTTCAAGGAGTGGAAGAGGAAGAAGATGAAGATCTGATTATCAAAACAAATAATTTCTTTACAGCAGATGGTCTGCCCATATTTCTGACTGAATATGAAGAGTATACTGAAGATTTGGATATTCCAAAAGATGAGGACTACATCTTGGAAAATTATGATGATTTAGAAACTGAATCCGATGATTATCAGCTTGGGTATATGAATGCTTTGAGTGCACAATAGAAATAATATTATTTAAGGAGCAGAGATGTACCTGTCAGTCCTATTCAGAAAAGAAAAGAGGTCCAGCCAAAAAATGATCTTCCAAACAATCAGAGAAAGGGTAAAGAGCATGCAGATCATAATCATAGCAAAATCAACCAGCCATCAACAAGCTCAGCTACTAAAGAGAAAGACACTTAGAAAAAGGAGAATGTAACAAAGGATCAAAATGATAGAAGAGATACTGTCATCAAAGAAGTAGATAAAGTCACATATTTTAATTTAGAAAGTGAAATAGATAAATTCAAAGTATCCATTCCTTTGACTGAATTAGTAAAGAATAGTCACTGTAGAAATTATATAACTAATGCATTATACATCCAATATTCTTCTGATCACACACTATTTGACTTCATGCACAATACAGAATCTCTTCTACTATTGATCAATACTTGCGGAAATTAAATCAATTGCATGCACACATTAAAACCATAAAAATTCACACATATGAACACAGTGTTTTAACGGGAAAGCCTGAAGCTAAAAACCCCAACTATACGCTACAATATGTATGCGTATGTAATCCTCACTGATTGATCATGTCAAGCTCTCGATAACTCGATGCAAATACAATCGCTACACACTAATCAGGCCCGATCTAGCAAATCCATGCACCGATCGTTGCCACCTGCTAGCCTGCGTCTACTGCGCAATCCCTAATGAATATGGGCTTTGAATGAACTCGAATTGGTCCAGCCTTGCTCACACAATCCTCATTGGCATCTCCAATCACTGGGTGTTGCAAATCATGCAACACTATAGTCACAACTGATAGTCAACCTGCTCTTTCACCTACCTCTCCACTGGTCTCCACTGAAACTGTCCATGCACTGTAGTTAACTGATGTATTCTTCAGTTGATTAATGAGTTAATAATTAGTGAATTAATTAATAATTAATTCACACCACTCTCACTAGTGTGTCAATTAGTTAGACTAGATACAACTAGCTCAACTATGTTTAACTAAGTTAAACTGAACACAACTCCACCAACTACCTCAATAACTCCACCAAACTATGTCACATGAGTTCTAACTGAAGTCTCCATGCAATAGCTCCACTTAACCCTCAGGAATAGCGTAATTCCTTCTGTCAGCTCCTGTGCCACATCTGTGCACTTAACTGAAGTGCTCCAAGAGAATAAGATAATGTTTATAGTCCAAATCTTATTAAGAGCTAATAATATTCGACATATCTATTTTTAGACTGGCAATCTAAAAATAGATTCCGCCCAATATGTCTAAAAATAGAAGTCCATCTATTTTTCCAACTTGACCAACCATCCACAAATAGCATCCTGCAACTCATAGAATATGATCGACATATCTAAAAATAGACATAGTCTAAAAAATAACCCTGCGGGCCCACTTAGTGAAGGCGACTCTTTTCACTAAGCTCATCATCTTGTTACAATCTCGCTGCTCTCCAACAAGATAGGGATTATACGCCACCCCAATCACTGCCTCTATGGTATTTGAATTTTCTCCTGGTGAGTGCCTTCGTCGAGATATCGACGTCACGATCCTCGGTAGGAATGTAGAAAGTAACATGATCTTCGTGCACACAATCTGGTGTGATGGATTTGTTGTGTTTAGATCTGTCATGCAATCTTGGATTAACGAGAGTCATGCTAGATTAACGAGAGTTTGATGCAACTCTGATTATCACAATATATCACAGTAGGATCTAAGTGTGAACCGAACAACCTAACCAGGATCTTCCTCATCCATATAGCCTCGCATGCAGCCAAACTCGCTGCCATGCACTCGGCCTCTGCTGAACTGAGTGCCATGGATCTCTGCTTCCTGTTGTACCAAGAAACTGTTGTCGACCCGATATTGAAAATCCCTCCAGATGTGCTCTTTCTATCCGTTGGGCTCCCTACCCAATCTGCATCCGTGAAGCCACATAGCTTCACCTCATACGAATATCTGTACCATAATCCATATCCCGATGTGCCTCTGAGATATCTCAATACATGCTTCCTCGCCTTCCAAAATAGCTTGGTAAGCTTAACCATAGCTGGTGAAAGCTGGTTAACAGCATAACATATATCAGGTTGTGTATTGACTAGATACATAAGCAACCCCACCAGCTGTCGGTAAATAGTGGCATTTACTACCTCTGCCGATGTAGCATCCTCTTTCCTCCATCCACCAGGAAGAGGAGTGTTGATAGGCTTGCAACCATGCATGTTGAACTTCTCCAGTATCTCCCGGGCATACTTGCCTTGAGACACAAACAATCCATCACTGCGCTGCCAAATTTCCAATCCCAGGAAATAATGAAGGAGGCCCAAGTCCTTCATCTCAAACTCTTTTACAAGATCAACCTTGCATGAGAGTATCAACTGTTCATCACCCGTCAAAATCAAAACATCTACATAAATTACAATGATCAGCAACTTACCCTCCACCACAATCTAGTATAGGTTCGGATCCACCTCACTCTTGGTGAATCCAAGACCGGTGAAATAACTGTCTATCTATGTGTACCAAGCACGAGGTGCTTGTTTCAACCCATACAGCGCTCTTTTGAGGCTGCACACATGTGACTCACTACTGAAGATCTCGAAACCTTCGGGCTGCTCTATGTACACCTCCTCCTCAATGACTCCGTTGAGGAACGCAGTCTTCACATCCATCTAATGAATGTGCCATCCCATATGTGCTGAGAGAGCTAGGAAGCTCCGTATGGAAGAATACCTTGCGACAGGTGCAAAGGTTTCCTCATAGTCGATCCCCTCAATCTGTGAGAAGCCCCGGGCAACAAATCTTGCCTTGTACTTATTGACGCTCCCTTCAGCTGCTTGATTCACTTTGTAGATCCATCTCAAACCTACCACTGATTTCCCTTCCGGCCTTGGGACAATCTCCCATGCACTATTTTTGACAATCGAGTCATACTCTTCCACCATGGCAACTACCCATGCAGGGTCCTCCACAGCTTCCTCGAAAGAGGATGGTTCTGTCATGATACACTTGCTCATCAAAGCCATGTATCCAGTATATCGGTTAGGTGACTGTCTCTTTCTGCGCTGTGATGTAGGTGCTCCTACAATCTTCTTTGCATCAAGATTCAATCGCTCAGCTTCTATAGTGCGCTTCCGCCTTCTGATGGTTGGCGCTGCATGAGTGGTTTATTACACTCCATGAACCTTCTCTTATGGCTGATCCACATCCTAAGGCTCATCCTTAGGAACTAATAGCTCCTCATCTACATGCAAGTGTGGCTCCCTCTCAAGCGAACACTTCATGGCTTTCTCCTCATGAAATTTGATATCTTGTCACACAACAGTCTTCCGATTGTCTAGAAAATACACACGATAGTTGTGGGGTGTATCAGTGTACCCCACAAATATCCCAACCTCTGCGGTCAGTTGCAGCTTCTTCCTGGCATCCTTCATCACATGAATGTAAACAGGTGAGCCAAAAATCTTCAAATGAGAAATATCAGGCTTCTTAACAGAAAATGCCTCCTCGGGTGTACTCATGCCAAGTACTCTATGAGGACAATGGTTTTGCACATAAACCACAGTATTGCAAGCTTCAACCCACAAGTGTATGGGAAGGCCCTGATCATGCAACATCGCCTGTGCAGCACCCACGATTGTTCTATTCTTTCGCTCAGCAACCCCATTCTGTTGTGGGTTATGAGGCGCTATGAGCTCTCTTCAAATTCCTTCTACACTGCAAAATTCTTTGAATTCGCAAGAGATGAATTCACCACCATTATCGCTCCTAAGAGCCTTCACCTGCTTCCCCGATTCTTTCTCAACCAGTGCCTTGAACTCACAAGACTTTGAGTATGTCTCGCTCTTCTTTTTCATGAATAATATCCAGCACTTACAAGAAAAATCATCAACAAAGATCACATAATACCTGTGCTTTGTTGTCGAAGCTACTGAGAAAGGTCCACACACGTCTGTGTGAATTCTCTCAAGGATCGTCATGGCACGACTATCCTTCTCATGAAAGGTGGCTTTCACAAATTTTCCCAAAGTACATCCCTTGCTGTGAAATCTGCTTTGCATAAGCACTTCTTTCTGGGCTTGAATAGAAATGCTGCCACCGCAAAATTTTCAAAGCACATGGTGAATAATGAAATGTTCTATATTCCACTACCTAGCCTCATCTTGGCTCCCATGTACACGCTTGTTTTTAACCATTTCTTTGCGTGTGTCTGCACTGCTGTTGATAAGGTTCTAATAACTCAAACCCTATCCTAGGGTTTCACCATTCCTTGCGCACCTTTCCCTCGCTAAGGCAACATCATATCCCTTGTCTTCTAACATCGCCACAGAGATAAGATTCTTCTTCAATCCTGGAACATGCATCACTTCCTTCAATACGAAGGGTTTACCAGACTCCCTCTCAAAGGAAATGGTACCGATACCGGTCGCACTGTATCTACCATCATCGCCCATCTCGATGTGCACTCTAAGATCTTTCTCATCCAGATCAGTAAACAAATCTCGATCTCCTGTCATGTGAAAAGACGCACCACTGTCAAGAAACACGAACCCCGTCATGTGAGACCAAGCATGCGATTAGTGAAAAATCTAGCTCAAACTGCGAGGCTAAGGCCTCTCCAGCTACAGATCCAGCAGCCTGCTTATTTTTCTTCTTCTGTGGAAAATTAGTGGCGTAATGTCCGTGTTGGTGACAATGAAAGCACTTCACCTTGGACATGTCGTGCTTCTTTCCTTTCGCACTGGATTGAGAAGTATTATTCTTGCTCTTCCCCTTCCTTGCTTTGGCAGTGAAAGAACAATTTTCTTCATCTTCATTCTTCGATGAAGATCCGTCCCTGGTACTCCGCCTTATCTCCTCCTGCACAAAATCTGACCAAATTCGCTCCCATCCCGGTAGTTTCTCCCAACCATTGATAGAGTCCTCATAGGAATGCCAACTCTTCGGAAGCCCAAGAAGAGCCAAGCTCACCAAGTCCGCTTCATCTACAGTAACCCCCACACTTCCCAGCTCATCCCTGCACTGGAAAAACTTCGTGAGGTACTTGGGTATAATGTCGCCTTTCTCCATTTTTATCTTCCTGAGTTTATCCTTGAGCGCCAACTTCCTCTGGTCGCTCTTGATTTGGAAAAAGTCTGTCAAAGCTTTCCACATCAAGAATGGAGAAGATTTACCATGAACGTTGGACACTATGTGATCCTTCACACCTTCCAACAGAATCCTTCGACATTTTTTTGTCTTCTTTTTCCATGTGTCAAGTGCAGCAGCATTGCTTGAAGCAAGTTTTGGAATTTCTGCATCTATGAACTCCTTCAACCCATTATCCTCCAGCACCGCCCCCATCATTTCCTTCCATGAAATATAATTTGAGCTGCCCTCAAGGGCATACTCCAATTGCAATCTGTTGAAATACATCTCAACTTCTTCACCAAGAAAAAACTGCTGCAAATTCGAATTCCACCAGCACAAAACTCAACCACTTCAATGCTTTGCAATTGCTCCAATGATCAATATGGCTCTGATACCATTTAGAAATTATATAAATAATGCGTTATACATCCAAGATTCTCCTAATCACACACTATTTGACTTCATGCACAATACAGAATCTCTTCTACTATTGATCATTACTTGCGGAAATTAAATCAATTGCATGCACACATTGAAACCATAAAAATTCACACATATGAACACAGTGTTTTAACGGGAAAGCCTGAAGCTAAAAACCCCAACTATATGTATATAGTATATGTCCTAGAGATCATGTAACAATCCTCATACAAATTTGATCATGTCAAGCTCTCATTACAATACAATCGCTACACACTAATCAGGCCCGATCTAGAAAATCCATGCACCGATCTTTGCCACCTACTAGCCTGCCTCTATTGCGCAATCCCTACTGAAAATTGGCTCTGAATGAACTCGAATTGGTCCAGCCTTGCTCACGAAATCCTCATTGGCATCTCCAATCACTGGGTGTTTCAAATCATGCAACACTATATTCACAACTGATAGTCAACCTGCTCTTTCACCTACCTCTCCACTGGTCTCCACTGAAACTGTCCATGCACTATAGTTAACTGATGTATTCTTCATTTGATTAATGAGTTAATAATTAGTGAATTCATTAATAATTAATTCACACCACTCTCACTAGTGTATCAATCAGTTAGACTAGATACAACTAGCTCAAATGTGTCTAACTGAGTTAAACTGAACACAACTCCACCAACTACCTCAATAACTCCACCAAACTCTGTCACGTGAGTTCTAACTGAAGTATCCATGGAATAGCTCCACTTAACCCTCAGGAATAGCGTAATTCCTTCTGTCAGCTCCTGTGCCACATCTGTGCACTTAACTGAAGTGCTCCAAGAGAATAAGATAATGTTTATAGTCCAAATATTATTAAGAGCTAATAATATTCGACATATCTATTTTTAGACTGGCAATCTAAAAATAGATTCTACCCAATATGTCTAAAAATAGAATTCCATCTATTTTTCCAACTTGACCAACCATCCACAAATAGCATCCTGCAACTCATAGAATATGATCGACATGTCTAAAAATAGACTTGCGCCAAAAATAGCCTGCGGACCCACTTAGTGAAGGTGACTCTTTTCACTAAGCTCATCATCTTGTTGCAATCTCAACAGTCACTATAAACACCAGGTGTCTAAAATGTTGCTAATTAATCCTTTGTCTGATATGGTTAAAGTTGAAGATGATCACCTCGAGCTCATCTTCGGTCTAGCTATAGATGGTTAGTTAGAATACATGAGTATATACTTCATAATGCTATGCTTGATTCTGTGGCTTCTCAAAATTTAATGCCAAAGGCTATTATGGAAAATATGGGCATGGATATCACCCAACCATATCATGATTTGTATTCTTTTAATTCTGGTAGAGTTCACTGCATTTGTCTCATTAAAGATTTAGTGGTTTCCTTAGACCAAATCCTAGCCAAGAATGTCTTAATGGATGTCGTGGTGGCTGATATACCACCTTGATTCGGCATGTTGTTTTCTAGATCATGGGGAGCTAAACTCAAAGGTACTTTAAAACTTGACTTCTCTTATGCTATTATTCCTGTTTTCGGGCAATTGAGGAAATTGTACCAGGAAAAGAAGATGAAGTACATGATAACTAGTAAGGAGAAGCCCATAAATCATCCAATATAGGTTGTACATACAGATCTAGAGTCTTTTATTTTGTATAATGATGGTAGTTTGAATGATGTAAATAGTCAGCGAGTAGAGGTAGAAAATGTACCAGAAGTTTCAAACTATTTTAGAGCAGTTCTTGATAAAGAAAAAATAGTGGTGACTTCTTCCGAACAGCCCTTAGAAGAACAAAAAATCAGTTTAAAACAGAAAAATGAGGTGACCGGCAAAAGTAAATTAGAACCAATAGTTAAGTTTCAGCATCTAGAAGACGAAGATGGCCTTTGGAGCATGGATTTCGATGGTGCTTTAGGTAAGGAAGGTGCAGGTATTAGAATCTGGATCTGAATTCATGTTTGTAAGCAAGATAGAGTTCCAAGTAATGTTAGAGAATGCTCTTATAAATTGTCTTTTGATTGTTCTAACAACGAATCGAAGTATGAAGCATTGACCACAGGTCTCAAAATTTTGAAGAAACTTGGCGCAAAAAGAATTTTTGCTTATGGTGATTCTCATCTTGTCATAAAGCAGGTGAAAGGAGAATATCAAGCAAAGAATCTGCGAATGAGAGCTTATAGGAATGTAGTCTTAGATATCTTGAAAATGTTTCCTAAATATACATTGACAGCAGTACCAAGAAGTCAAAATATCATTGCGGATTCACTTGCTATGGTAGCAAGTAATCTCAAAATTCCGATGAACTCAAGTAATAAATTTTAAATTCATGTCAAACATAAACCTAGTGTTCCTGATAACTTAAGGTATTGGTAAGTTTTTTTGGATGACAAATAAATTAATAGCTTTTTACAGAATGAAGGAAAGTTCAAAGATGCTTTTATTGATGATTTTTGTGATTCTGATGATCAAAACATAGAGTCCAATCAGATTAATGTTTTGCAGCTGAAGGATAATATTATTCCTAGAGGTCTCATACCTTTAGAAGAATTGTTTGATCAAGATGATGTGGCGAGTGTTAGCCACCTATGAAATTTTTGTTAAGCAAACAGGTGGCTAAATTGTTTCATGAGCCTTCAAGAGATACATTTCCTATGAAAATATCTCATCCTTGAAGCCTCTGTGTGCCCTTTACCTTTGAAAAGATACTCACTGTCTGTAAAAAATTTATTCTCAGAAAGGCCTTGATTTTCCCCTTGTATCTCTGGAAAATTTCCCATTTTAACCCTCGTTTCCCATTTTCAAAGTTCCCCTTCAAAACCCCAAAAATCCCTCCTAAGTCTTCCAAACCATCTAATTCCTCCTTTAAACCAAGTGAAATTCCTTCAGCTGGTTTTAAAACCCCTTAATTCCCCTACCGAAACCTCTGTTCAGCCTTAAAAACTCTGATTTTGGCTAAAAAACCCATATTTTACTATATGACAAGCTTAGCCCCCTTCGACCCAGCCCCCTAACCACTTCTCCTCCATAAGCCCGAGCGCTAGTCCATAAGGCACTAATCGCATTGGAGAATTGGAGCGGGACATGCTTTTCCATTGTAAAACCAAAAGTTCCGATGTGATCCTGTTATATGTCTGTCGGCTTTTGAATTGATTTCCATCGTTGATTGGAATAGATCCAACGGTCATCACAAGACCCATCGCGCACGCATCTCCCCTTTGTCACCCCTCCGATTGCATGCCCACCGTTGATTCACTTTAAATCTGATGGCCCTCGCATCCTCACTCTAATCGCAATCGCAAATTTTAAACTGTGCAATCTTTCGTCCCTCCCGATTGCGACCCTCTGATGCGATCCTGGCTGTTGAATCCACAAGAACCAACGGCCAGGATCTGCCCTCATCCCACCATATGTCCCCCAATTGGGTTCCTCCGATCCAATCACAGCCTTCGATCTCTCAGAGATCCGATGGTCCAAAGCCAATCGCTCAATCGCCCATCGGGTTTAGGTCCCTCCCATCACTCCCCTCTGATTAGATCGTAGCCATCCATCCTGAATGATCTAACGGCTCAGATTTTGTCCGCCCACCAACCAGAATCCTCCACCGGTGTTTCTCTCTCCAGATCTCGACCGTCCATTGTCCTGATCGGACGATCCAAAACTAAACCGCCGTTCGTTAGCCCCACTTTATTGTCCGCGCACATTCTCTGTATCGCGCTCCTACACCGCCGTCGGATCTCGCGGTCCCAAATCTAACGGTCCACGGCAATATCGTGTTGCTTTTGGCTCCGAGCTTTCACAATTAGAACTTACGTGATATGGGTGGTTTTCCAGAGCCACGTGTCAGCTAAAGACCCATATCGCGTTGAAAAAGTGAAATCCGCCTTCAGCCTTCTGGCCACGCGAAAAAAGTTATTTTGTATCCCAAACCACTTCCCCTCTTTATCATCTGAAGGTCTATTAGCAGATCCCGACGATTGATCTGTTTTGATCAACGGCCCTCATTGCATCTTACATTCCACTCATTATTTCTCATCACGCAACCACAGCATTGCATCGAACCATCTCGACCATCGATCTCCTCATGAGATCTGACGGTCCTAATTGAATTGCCCTCCGCCCATGACTAGGTCCCACCATATCAGCCCATTTCATATGCTTCCCACGCATTTTCTGTGTATTTCGTTCAAAGTCCCAAACCTTGGGTTTTGCATTAAACATCATATCATTCCGCAAACATTAAAATTTTAATTTTTTACATTAAAGTTTTTCATTTCGCCTGACTTTCGTCAGATCAATTTTCACTGTTTCACTGCATTTCTTCCACCTCTTTCCATTGCATCCACAACATTTGCCATGCTGCGCTACCATGATCACAGCACTCCACTACATCCATCCTCCCATGCATGGATTTCTTAACATGTTTGTGTGTTTTTCAGGTGTACAGGCGGGGAACACCGCCATTGCTCACAGTCACTGTTATAATGACACAGAGCGCTGAGAAAGTTTTTTCCTGAGCCTAATATTGAAAAATAAATGTTCGGGAAGGTTTCCATAGGAAAGGTCTCATTAAAGTACAGTGTTCGACCTTGTTAAACCTTTTCAGCATCATAAAAGCTCAATTTTCACAGACAGAGACAGTCGACAAAGCGGCAAAGTGTATCAGTGGGTAATCAGAGAGTTTAATGCTGGTAATTAAAGGTTTTAAGCTATAATTCAATGGTCAAAGGAAAATGTACTAGATTGAAGACCGCATGATTATCACAGAAGGCCTAATGAGGCCCAACGCATAGAAAACAATATTTACAGTGTTTCACATCCGCAGAAGTTTCCTCCCGAGAAAGGACACAGCGCCCATACTGTTTTCATTCTACACCGTGTTCCTGAGAATATTTCCACCCTGACAGAGCAGTCCTATGCTACCAAAGAATTCTTTACATGGCATGGCAGACCCTGAAATCATTTATCTACCTTTTTTTTATTCACCAGAGTACTACAGTCAAAGTTCATCAAGAAACATATCTGGAGTAAATTTCGGCCTGTCGAAGACCACTCTTTCATCCAAAGAGTACCAGAAATCAATGCATAGATTTTAAAAATAGAATGGGCCTCGACCCTCTTCTTCTAATTTGTTTTAAAGCTACATTTAGTGTTTCATCTACCTCCTCTGCCTCTCTTTCAGCTATAAAACTCATGAAGAAAATCATTGTAAGGGTTGTTGATCGGATATCTGGGAATTGCAAGCGGTTTCTCTTGAGATATAGTTCTATGTGTAAAGTTGTAAGATAGGCTGAGGAAGATGTTTTCAGACTGAGTATCAAGTTGTTGGCAATGTTGTACATGAATAGTGTTGCTCTTTAATATGACAAGCACATTTCTTTGGATCCTGATTTAAAGCAGCAGTGATGTTTTCCTATCTCTGTCTTTGTTTTCCTTTGTAATTCATTACACCTCTTTTCTTCTAGTACGCATCAGAAATCCGGCATAGGATTTACCCTTGTATGGTACCCTATGTTTCTACTCTCCCTACCTTTGATTTTTTCTGCCATATGTGTTATCTGAGTACTAATTCAAGTTAATTTGACCAGTGTAGTGGCTCATAATTACTCGCTAGCTGATGTATGAATTAATGAATCTGTCTTCAGATGTTCTTGTTGAGTTTTAATTGAAAGAATTGGGATACTGGGAGTGTTAAATGTTGATTTTGTCTCACTAGGGTCCTTTTCGATTAATTGAACCTTTCTAATTTCCCTTAAGTTGGATGTCGAAGCATTGAGAGTTCAAAGTCTCTCTTTAATCTCAGGCCTTCACCTTTGTATTTAAATCTT
Source organism: Pinus albicaulis (assembly GCA_034641835.2). NCBI lineage: Eukaryota > Viridiplantae > Streptophyta > Pinopsida > Pinales > Pinaceae > Pinus > Pinus albicaulis. The sequence goes on from CM076576.1 coordinate 678,143,681, forward strand.
TAATGTTTCCTTATCTGAAGAGTTAACCTTTTAGTTTCTGGATCACAGATGTCTAATGGCATGTCTTGTCCCTGGATCTGATTCCTGAATGGTCACCTTGGAGGTTTCCTTGCCTTTCACCTTCCTTCTTGCCATTTCATGCCACATTATCATCTTTAAGATCCAATGCTTTAGATGACTAGCCCAACTGAAAGCCTGCATATTGAATAGCAAGTAAACCCTTTCCTGACTCCATTGCCCAATGGTATCGAGTGTTCTCTGAATTACCTTCTCCTTTGCCTAAAATCCTCTTTGCTTATCCTTGTCTCATACTGAACCCTTCCTTCCTAATCCCCAACAACCAAACAATTAAACAAACAAACAAATCCGTGCCTATAACTAGTATAATATCTTAACATTTGAACTTCAAAGGCATATACCTTTGCCTATTATAGAGAGATCCCTCTCTGGACCCAGGAGGGCTAGATCCTGAGGTCTAAAAGTGGTTCTGATGTTGTCTCATCTTTTGGTATTGCCAAACTTGCCAAAACATGGGAAACCCAACAGTGATAAAACCAACATTGGTTCCTACTGAAAAGGGTGTGGAAGACGTAAACATCGGAACAGCAGTTAAGCCCAGGATGGTTAAGTTGTCTAATACATTATCTCCCGAAGAAAAGGATAAGTACATCAAATTGTTATCTGAATTTTATGATATTTTCGCATGGGATTATGCAGATTTGAAGGTCTATGACAAAAATATTATTCAACACACTATTCCCATCAAGCCGGATCAAAAACCTTTCAGACAGAAGTTAAGAAGGATAAATCCAAAATTGTTGCCATCCATCAAGAAAGAGGTAAATCGATTGTATAAATCCGGTATCATTGTTCCAATTATATTTTCTGATTGGATTTCAAATTTGGTTCCGGTAAGGAAAAATACCAGAGAGATAAGGTTGTGCATTGATTTCCAGAATTTAAATAAATTGTCTTTGAAGGATAATTACCCTCTTCCTAAGATGGACCATATTTTTCAAAGGGTAGTTGGAGCATCACGAATGTCGCTGCTTGATGGTTACTCGGGTTATAATTAGATTTTGGTACATGAAAAAGACCAAGATAAAACTGCTTTCACAACACCGTGGGGGACCTTTCAGTATTTCAAAATTTCGTTTGGACTCAAGAATTCGGAGGCTACTTTTCAACGGGCGATGGATATATATTTTGCTAATGAGAAGGATGTTTTCTTAGTGGTGTATTTAGACGATTTTACAGTGTTTTCTGGTTATGATGATGAGCATTTACACCATTTGAGAATTTTTTTTTCAGAAATGCAAGGAGTTCAGAATTTCTCTAAATCCGAAAAAGAGTCTTTTTTCCATGGAGGAAGGCAAACTCCTCGGTCACGTAATTTCCAAAGATGGAATTTGCAATTATCCTTCTAGAGTGGAAGCAATTCAGCAAATATATTTTCCGCGAAATAAAAAGGAGATACAAGCTTTCAATAATAAGATGAATTTCTTACGCAGATTTATTCCTAATCTGGCCGAGCATTTGCGTTAATTGACTAATATGTTGAAGAAGGACAGCAGTGTAAAATGGACTAATGATGCTATGAATTATTTCAATTTGGTAAATTTTTATTTAACTACAGCCCCTGTTTTGGTTAGTCCTGATTATACTAGTGATTTTATAATATTTTCATTTGCATCTGAGCACACCTTGGCTGCAGTTTTGATGCAAAAGAAGGATCAGGTTGAGCAGCCCATTGCTTTTTTTAGTCGAGCCATTGGATACGTTGCTCTTCACTATAATATTATTGAGAAGCAAGCTTTGGCCTTAATCAAAGCCTTGAAGGATTTCCGGGTCTATATTCTACATTCACACACTATAGCTTATGTTCCAAATGTAGTTGTTAAAGAAGTTCTCATGTAGACTGATCCGGAAGGAAGAAGAGGAATATGGATAGCAACGATACTATAGTATGATCTCGAGATCAAGCCCACCAAGTTGATCAAGGGGCAAGGGTTAGCCAAACTCATGGCTGAATCAAACTTACATGCTCTAGACATAAACCTTATTGCAATAATGTCAGATGATGAAGAAGATGGCCCTCTAATACAGGTATCAGAAATGTTTCTCACTTCACCGTGGTATTCAGATATAGTGTATGTTCTTCGGCACTTATGTCCTCCTCCTGGAATGTCAAAAAGTAAGGGTAGGACTTTCAAATTAAAATCTGCTAAATTATGCGTTCTAGGTAATGCCCTTTATTGGAAAGATCCAGGAGGTGTTCTTTTAAATTGTCTGGTTGAAGATGAAGCTAAGCAGGTAATGGATGACTTCCATAAGGGAGATTGTGGAGGCCACTTATTTTGGAAAACAACAACTAATAAAGTGTTGAGAGTAGGGTATTATTGGCCAACTCTATTTTCATATTTGTACAAAACAGTCGCAAGCTGCCATGAATGCAAAGTTTTTCAAGGAACAAGGAAACTCCTTCCTCTTCCGCTAAAACCTATTGTAGTAAATGCTCCTTTTCAACAGAGCGGACTCGATTTTATATGGGAAATTCATCCTACATCATCAGCACAGCATAGATGGATTCTAATAGCCACCAACTACTTCACCAAGTGGATCGAGGCTATTCCTACAAGGCAAGCTACAGACATGGTAATTATTCAGTTTTTAGAGTCCAATATCTTGTCTCGTTTTGGTTATCCTCACAAAATTATTACAGATAATGTAGTTGCATTCAAGTCAAAGAAAATGATTGAGTTTTGTAACAAGTATAAAATCAGGTTGGGTCATTCTACCGCATACTATCCATAGGGCAATGGATTAGTTGAGTCCTCTAATAAATCCTTGGTTAATATCATTAAGAAAATGTTAGAGGAGAATAAGAAGAATTGGCATAGGAAGCTTACCAATGCTTTGTGGGAAGATCGAGTGAAAATAAAGTCACCCTTTGAATTGGTTTATGGTACAGATACAGTGTTTCCTACATCACTTGCAGTCTCGGTTATGAGATTATTGCAGGAAGCAGGTAGTGAGGATGATCAGGTGATCATGTCCAAGTTGAAAAAAATGCTCAAAAATGGAACTGCTCAGAATTGGTTTCAATCTGAACGACCGGAAAGGCCTCGTCACTTCGATTCTAGTTCCATGAACGGGACTCAAATCTGACGTCGTATGTGAAAGTTATGAAGTTTTGAAGTCTCTAGTAAAATCCAAAAACCAGTTGATAAAAGTTGACTTTTTGACTTTGGAAAAATTTTAAAAAGAATATTCCAAGGAATATTCCTTGTAATATTCACTGAAATATTCCTTGGAATCTTCCATTCGGGCCAATCCTATGATGACAAGTGGCAAGTGCTTATTTGACAGTGGTTTGACTTTATGGGTTGAGGGCCAATCATGGGCTACCACGTGGCAGGCCTGGAGGCTGCCACGTGGCCCCAGGCCGTTGAAAATTGCACGTTCAAAAATTTATTTTGCACTCTGCCATCTTCAAATGCAGGTCTAGCCCCAGCAAGCACAAGTGCCCGACCATTCGGGCTATGGTGGTTCTTAACATCTATGCTATCGAGGTTGTATTTAAAGTTTGTATAAGAAATGGGCGAAGGTAAAAAGGGCTAGCCCCTAAGGGCTATACCCATCCAATATGACCCGCGGCTCATGACCAAGCACCACCCTTCCGCCGGTTACAGCGACCGTTTGGAAGCCATCACATGTGGCCATGTTCCAAAATTAAATGCCACGTTAGTTGTTACGACTTTTCTGCCGGCGGTTCAACTTCACATGTGACCATAACCTTACATTTAACTTAACTGCTAGTGGGTTCCGCCTAACTTGGTGTCGGTTCCACCAAATCTGGAAATTTGCCAAATTTAGCGTGTTTAACTGGAGTTCACCCACATTTGGTGGGGTTTTCAAGTGACAATGGGTAGTTTTCTTTGGGAGGTCATAACTTCCTCAATATTGAACCAAATTGGACGAAATTTTAGTCAATTTTGGGTTTCTTGAGAATTATGGAGAGTTTGGGATAGGTTGTAAAGGGAAAAGAGATGTTCTACAACCATTTTTGCTTCAGCGAAGATGAAAGAGCCATTAGGGCCACCATGAGACAAATTCAGTTTGAGGCCTAGCCAGGGGAGCTAGAGTCCTTTTCCTGAGTTCCAATAGTATAACTTGGATATTTCAAATGTTCTAAATCTAATGAGTTGGTATCAGAGCTAGATTTTTACTATGCATTTGTTCTTGTGCAAATATATATTTGATTGTTTGCAAGTTTTGATGCTTACTAGGCTTAAGCTCAAGAGAGGGGAAGGACAATTGGTTAGAGAACAAAGTAATCCTCAAAAAAGGAGGGCCAGAGAGCCTTTAACTCCACTTTCTAATTCACCCTCCAGAGCCATAGAAGAAGCGTCAAGCATGTCTTCAAGAGAAGGAGAAGCTCCTGAAGACATTGATCCCAAAGAAAAAGAATGAGTATTCCAAAAGGCTTTCCTAGACATGACAGAGATGGTGAGGATAATCTACCAAGAAAGGAATAATAGGCTTGTTGGAGAAGGTTCTAAACATCAGAAAGAAGGAGAGGGTTCTTTAGGAGGAAATAAAAGTGATGACAAGTCAAAGAAAGGACATGGAGGAAATGGTGATCCACCATCCCCATCTTCATCCTCTTCCTCTAAATCGTCATCCTCTACTTCGTTGAATCAATATCACAAGTCTAAAACCACTGGTAAAATTCCATTATTAAAGCTTGATGCTAAATTTGAGTTTCCTATGTTTAATGGTGAATTCAATGCAGAGAAACTTGATAATTGGATAAGACAGTTGGAAGTTTATTTAAGGATACAAAACCTTCATGAAGACGACACCAAGATTCAGTTAGCCTCTTTGAGAATGGAAGGAGCAGCATTGGTATGGTGAGAAGCCAAGACCAAGGATGAAATTAAAAAACATGGTAATATCACTTTATCATGGGCTGAATTTATTTCCGTAATTAAGCAGCAATTTTATCCATTTACAAAAGGCTGTCATAAATTGGAAAAATTTTAGAAAACTTAAAGGACAAAGAGTTCAAGATTACGCTCAAGAGTTTATACGAAGGGCTTTATTACTTGGAATTGATTTTCATAGTCAAGATACTTTGTTGAAATGTATAGGTGGTTTACACAATTATCTTATACATACTATCCTTATGTTCAATCCTACTAGTCTAGACGAGGTTTGTGTCCAAGCCACACATTTAGAGGCTAGAGGGAAACAATATTTTGATGGGAATGTGGATAGTGAATTTAAAGGCAAAGGGAGGAAAATAAATGCAAACTCTAGGAAAGAAAAAGGAAATTTCTTTTGTAAAAATTGTTCCAAAACAAGCCACGATGAAGACCATTGCTGGAAACTTCATCCGGCGCTGAAACCAAAAAAAAATTAAACCAAAGATAAGGCCAAAGAAAAGGGAAAAACGGTTGCAACTACTGAACAAGACTTAGGGTCTGAATCAGGTGATGAAACTAAAAGCTTAGCCATGGTACTAAAGAACATAAAGGGGAAAGAGATTGTAAAGGAAACAAATCCCAGTTCTAGCACTTTAAACTGTCACATAGAAGCTCCAAATGAAGAGAAGAGGATAGAGCTATTTCATGTGAGGATAATCTCAAAACACACAAAGATAGACACACTATTTGACAGTGGGTCACAAGAAAATCTCATCTCAGAAGACTTAGTCAAGAAGCTGAAACTTGAGACCATTCCACATCCAAATTCATATCCAATTGGATGGATTTGCAAGGATGCTAATTTACAAGTCTCAAGAAAGTGCTTGTTGCGCTTCTCCATAACATCTCATTATGTTGATTTGGTTGAATTAGATGTGGTACCACTTTACATTACAAGTGTGGTGTTGGGTAGTCCGTATTTATATGATAGAAAATCAATCTTCCATCGCCATGAGAACAAGTATCATCTGTTCAAGGATCGTAAGGAGTTTATTGTGAGAGCACATCGGAAGAAGCTAGAATATTCTTTAGTCAATGCAGGGCAATTGAAAAGGCTTGTCAATGCAAGTCAAAATTTGACTTTGTTGATGATTAAGCAAAAATATTTTGTACATTATCCTTTTCATGTTATTTTTTATATAAATGATGATATGTTTCAGTCTGAAAGAAGGTCATCTTTGGAAGATGACAAGATGTTGCACAAAGTGCCTTTGGTGTCAATTGGTGCAGAGAACAAAGTGTCGGTGAAAAGTGGTGCAAGAATCCAAGAAAGGGAAAAGCATGCAAGAAAAGAGGACACAAAGTTCAGCATGGATCAATGCTGGTTTCAGAATGGCAGATTGGTATGGCGAGAAAACTTGGTCGGGATTTGACACAAGTACATGGCTCATTTGGCAAAAATTCGTCATGAGGAAAGTTGGAAAGGTGAATCTTATTTTTCAGTTTCCTTTAAAGTTAGACCATTGTAGAAATAGTATGTATTCTACAAATTTCAGTTGTTGTTCTGCAAGTTTCAAAAATTTACAGCATGACTCAGTCAAGGTTAGCAAAAATCGGTCAACAGATTCAAGGAAGAATTTGTCTTTTTATGAGAAGCTCAATTTGATGAAATCAGGGAGATTTCAGTGGTTCAAGGTTGGAAGAGTGGAGAATCAGTCTCCTCATCTTCAGTTTCTGTAATTCAGAGAGATTTTGGGGTCCAAAAGCTTCCCATTTGGGAGGTGTGATCAGGTGATCATGTCAAGGTTGAAAAAAATGCTCAAAAATGTAACTACTCAGAATTGATTGCAATCTAAACAACCAGAAATGCCTCGTCGTTGCGATTATGGTGCCACAAACGAGACTCAAATCCGACGTCGTATGTGAAAGTTATGAAGGTTTGAAGTCTCCAGTAAACTCCAAAAACTAGTTGACCAAAGTTGAATTTTTTACTTTGGAAAAATTTTAAAAAGAATATTCCAAGGAATATTCCTCAAAATATTCCCTGGAATCTTCCATTCGGGCCAATCCTATGATGACAAGTGACAAGTTCTTATTTTACAATGGTTTGACTTTATGGGTTGAGGGCCAATCATGGGTTACTAGCCCCAGGCCGTTGAAAATTGCACGTTCAAAAATTTATTTTTCACTCCGCCGGATTCGAACGCGGGTCTAGCCCCAGCAAGCACAAGCGCCCGACCATTCGGGCTATGGTGGTTCTTAACATATATGCTATCGAGGTTGTATTTAAATTTTGTATAAGAAATGGGCGGAGATAAAAAGGGCTAGCCCCATCCAATATGACCCACGGCTCGTGACCAAGCACCACCCTTCCGACAGTTACAGCGGCCGTTTGGAAGCCATCACATGTGGCCATGTTCCAAAATTAAATGCCACGTTATTTGTTCTGACTTTTCTATCGGCGGTTCAACTTCACATGTGACCATAACCTCACATTTAACTTAACTGCTAGTGGGTTCCACCTAACTTGGTGCCGGTTCCACCAAACCCAGAAATTTGCCAAATTTAGCGCGTTTAACTAGAGTTCACCCACATTTGGTGGGGTTTTCAAGTGACATTGGGCAGTTTTCTTTGGGAGGTCATAACTTCCTCAATATTGAACCAAATTGGATGAAATTTTAGTCAATTTTGTGTTTCTTTAGTATTTTGGAGAGTTTGGGACAGGTTGCAGAGCAAACAAAGATGTTCTATAGCCATTTTGCTTCAAGGAAGAGGAAAGAGCCATCAGGGCCATCAGGGAGATGGAGCTATATTGGGTTGTACTTCACTGTTTGAAGTGAAAAAAAGCCAATTTTAGCTTATTTATGTCTTCTGAAGTCAAATTCACAACTTGTTTTTCATGTTAGGCATATATTTCACTGTATAACCATTTTAAGCAACTTAATAGAACAAGGACATTCCCATTGGGAGCCTTGGACCCGACAGATGTAGCCTAGGAGGGGTGAACTGCCTCATCAGTTTGTTGTGTTACGCTCTGGTGAATTTTTCTTGCTGTGTATTTCTGCTGATATGTATAAAACAGTAAATTTAAATAACAAATTCTCACACATAAACTCAAAAATAATTACCAAAAACACTTTGTTTAACCTGCGAGACATGGAGAATACTTTGCACACTTAATTAAATGGAAATGGATACTTTGCACAACATTTACAAATAGTTCCATTTTCAGATCAGAGGAGGATGATATTCAGCATCGAATCAATCAAATGATTCACTTTCAGCAAACAAGGGAGGAAGTTTCTCAGACTGCTTCTAAACTTCAGGAGAAAATCAAGAATATTTATGATCGCAAAACCAAGGCAGATAAGTTTCAGCTGGAAGATGTAGTGTTGTGATGGGATGCAAGAAATGAAGAGAAAGGAAAACACGAGAAATTTGAAAATCTATGGAAAGGACCCTACAAGATCTTAGCTTATCGAGAAAAAAATGCCTATTTGCTGAAAGAGATGAATGGACAAGAATGTTCAGGAGGACCAGTCAATGGTAGGCTCTTGAAACATTACTATTTCTGATGCAACTTCTGAAAGAATGTTCCACTTTCATTATAAATACCAATTTGTATTTTCTGCAAGGTTTGGAGTAGAAAATCATTTAGGCTTGGGGCCCGGAGTGAAGGCTATAAAGCTTATTGATTTTCTGTTATTTTCAGAGTTTTTAAGTCAGTTTTGAGTTAGTTTCAAAGTCAATTTTCGAGTCAGTTCTCAGTCACTTTGGTAGGTTTTTGAGTCAGTTTTAATAGTCTACAGTCTTTAAATTGTTTGACTGTATTGGCCCAAAGGTTAGGCACTTGGTCTATGGTGTTCTTGACACCTCCAAGGAGCTGCCATCCCCAATAAGGCCAATGTTAGTGTCAGTATTTGCATACTTCCACTAGGGATCAAAACACATTTTGCATGTGCATATTAGGTGTCCCACTCTAAAAAAATTTCAATCATTTCATTAGGTCATGATATAAAATTGTTCCACTGGTGGTTGTCCTTGTCAAATTTCTCATTTTCCTTCACAAGTATATGCCTACTGACCCTCTTCCATGTCTTCATCATGCTGAAAACAAATCTTCTCTCATTCCACTTTTATTCAAAGTCACTCATTGAGTCAGTTTCTTTCATTTCTCATTAGGTCACTTGGGTTTCATTAGGTAAAATCATTGCATTGTCTCATTTTCAATAAAGGGCAGCAGAAGGTGTGAAGGTGATCTAGAATAAAATCATGATTTTCTTCAGTTAGGTTTTCCATGTAAAGTTACATTTCATATTTATAAGTTTTCATCTCAAAAATCACATTTTTGAGATAAAAACAGATTTTTTTTATTATTCCTAATTTTATGTAATTTTAAGTCATTATATGTAATAAAACCCTAAAAAAAAACTGCTTATTCCTAGCTAAAGATATTTGATGAAGAAATACAAAGGCCATGTCAGTCATCCAAAGCATCAAAAAAGTATTTTGAAATGATAAAGAGAATAAAGAAGTGTGGGTCCCAATCATTAAAATCCAAAAGTCATTCATAGTATAAAAAGCTTATTTTCCAAAGAGATGTCCTCATTTGTTCATGTGTCAAAGAGAAAACGCGATTTTGGAGCAAAGGAGGTTCGAACAAGGAAGAAACTACAAAAATTGGTTGGCGTTGTGCATAAGAGTTTGGCGTTGCGCATAAAGCTCTGGCATTGCGCATAGAGCATTTTTTCCAGCGCAAAATTACACAGCATTGTGCATAGACAGAGGGCGATGCGCACCTGGGTAAGGCATTGCGCATAGGGCCAAAACCCTCCCAAACTTCTCCAAACACCTCAAGGTTGCTTATTCATCTCCAAAACAATTAAGTGAGCCCTTGTAACTCCCTCTCTATCCATTTTATGCTTGTGTGTGAGTTTTACATTGGCAAAAATTACAAAGAAACCCTAGTTTTTCTTTATCACTCCCAAAATCCCCATCCCCCTCACAAATTTCCCAAAACCCCCTTGTCCCAAATTTGTTGTCCCTAGACCCTACCACATCACCCCATACTTCTAAAAAACACTAAAACTACCCTTACATCCTCATCCCTAAGTCCCTTTACTCTTTTCCATTAAAACCCCAATTTCTAGGAATTTCACTATTTTTTCCTAGATTTCCCCCCTATCTTTGACCTGTAATTAAATTCTCATTTTCATAGCCCTTCATATTTTCACCTCCCATCACCTCACAATGTTTCTTAACCCTTTTCCCGTCTCCCTTAATTTTTGAGACCCTATCCCTATCCCCTAAATGTAGGTTTTAACCCTATACAGAAATTATCTGCAAACAAATCTTACAAAACATAAAATAAACAATAGCGAGAGCATCAAACATAAAACAGATAAACACAGAGATTTTCCCCTGGATCCCAAATCGGGATGACCAGCTTGATTTTTCATTATATTCCTTTTCGTGTTACAACACATATATATACATGTCAAAGCATACATAAACCCCAATCCATTAACCGTGGATTAGAACGTAATCATAGTTCCCTTGACCGGATCTAAAAAATACCAGGGGCCGAAAACCATCATGCCCCAAAACCATGTGCAAACCCATGCATGAAACCATGGGCGGGTCCGCCCACCGGAAAATAAGGACCAAAAAAAATTTCCGGGGTGCTGCCCCAGACCCCGACAGGGGGGGCTATCACCCCCACCCCCGTGCATGAATAGTCGCGGAAAGAATATAACACAAACCCAACACTAAAGCCCTCATTTCATCATTGTCTTCCCTGCTCCCATTCCCTTTACTCCCTTATTCACTCTCCCTTTCTTCACTCTTCCCTAGGGTTTCCAAAGTGCCAAAGAAACAAGCATGGAGAGAGAGGACAGAGATTACAGATAGGAGGAACACAGTGATGATGAGCTTGAGGAAGATGAGATTATATAGCAAAGAATGCCACACAAGGGAGGCAGAATCATCAAAGTAGAGCCAGCAAACCTTAGAGAGCTAGAGGCTTCACCTTTAGCTTTGTCCTATTTCAGATATGTCGGGTGCTATGAGTTTTGTGAAAAGGTGGAAAGAGTTCAGCATCACCCTGAGTTCACTAGGCTTTTCATACTGAACCTCCATGATAATAGGGTAACTCTCGCAGGTGTAAATTTTTCCATTTTCACTATATTATTGTTGATGCTACAAGGATTCCAAATGTCACAGAGAGATGGTACAAAGAACAAGACTTGGGTGATAACTATTTTGAGCCTTACCTCAAGACCAGGTACAAGAATGAAAAAAGAAATTTTTTCCCCCTCAGTTTCCTCCTCGGCAAGTATGCACTGATGATGAATATTATTATGAGATACTTCACTTGTGAGGGAAGATTATCCAGATTGAACACATATCATATCAGTTTTCTCATGCACTTCACTAGGGTGAGGATGTTGAACATCCCATATTTCTTGCTCCGGAACATTGAGAAGATGGCATACTTGGTGGCAAAGAAATAATATCATCGGCAGATGAACAAGCTCTATCATCACTCCCTCATCAAAATCATTGTGCTTCATCATCTCAATCTACTCAAAATCTCTTGGGATACCTTCATTTCCATTGACATATTCACAAATACCCAAATTCCTCCACCAATGCCACAAGAGAGAAGAGAGACATCTACTAGCCCTGCAGCTGCAAAAACAAGGAAACATAAATTCAAATCACCCAGGCAAGTCAAAGAATGCAGTATGTCATATCAAAGAGGGCTTAGAAATTTGTTTGCAGCAGAGAGGCAAATGCTTGATGCAGATGATGTGGAAGGGGCTTTGCCTTCATCTGTAAAAATTATATAGCATTGCATTATATATCCAAATTCTCCTGTTCTAAAAATATTTCATCTTCTTGCTAAATACAGAATCCTTCCACTGTTAATCTTTTGTGGAAATTTAAACTCCATTGCAAACACATGAAGCAATAAAAACAATCGCACATAACATAGTTTTTTAACGGGAAAGCCTGAAGTTGAAAAACCCCAACTATAATATATTATGTATCATGGAGATCATGTAAAAATCTCATACAAATCTTAGTACATCAAGATCTCAGTACAATCAATCGTCACACACTATCTTGCAAAAATTTGCACCTCCATGCACCAATTTCTTGCCTCCTGACAGCCTACCTCCACTGCGCAATCCCTACTGAAGAAGACCCTTGAATGAATTTGAATTGGCCTTTCCTTGACTGCGCAATCCTCATTGGAAACTCCAATGTATGTGTGATGCAATAAATGCATCACTATAGTCACAACGGATAGTGCATCTCACCCTTTCACCTACCTCTCCACTGGGTCTCCACTGGAACTGACATGCATTGTAGTTAACTGTTGTATTTGTTCAGTTGATTAGTGATTATTATTTGTGAATTAATTAACTAATTAATTCACTCCACTCTCAATAGTGTATCATTCAGGTAGACTAGATACAACTATCTCAACTGAATTTAACTCCAATAACTGATTTAAACTGAATAAAAACTCCATGAACTACTCTTCCAACTCTGTCATAACTTTTCTACTTCAGTTCTAACTGAGTCCTTGATGCCTGAACCACCAGTCAACCCTAGGAATTACGTAATTCCTTCAGCCCATTGATTTGCCAAATCTGTATACTGAAAAAAAGTGCTCCAAGAGAATAAGTTGATATTTAGAGTCTGATTATTATTAAGGGCTAATAATAATCGACATGCATCTATTTTTAGATCGACGATCTATAAATAGACTTCGCCCAATATTCTAAAAATAGAATTTCATATATTTTTCCAACTTGACCAACCATCCACAAATAGCATCTTGCAACTTCTGAAATATGATCACCATGTCTAAAAATAGACATAGTCTAAAAATAGACTTACACCTAAAAATAGCCTGTGGGCCCACTTAGTGAAGGTGACTGATTTTCACTAAGCTTCATCATCTTGTTGAATCTCAACACTCCCTCTCAAAAAGATAGGGATTATCCTTCACCTCGATCCTGCCTCTATGGTATTTGAATTTGTTCCTGGTGAGCGCCTTTGTCAGAATATATGCATCTTGATCTTTCATAGGAATGTATTGAAGCAACTATTGAAGCAACATGATCTTCCGCTGCACACAGTCTCTTATATGATGATATCTGACATCAATATTTAGATCTATCACAAACACAGGATTTATCGAGAGTTTAATGAAACTCTTATTACTGGGCAATGTATCACTATCGGATCTAAATGAGAATTCAACAATTCCCACCAGATCTTCCTCATCCGTATAGCCTCACATGCACCGACCTTACCGCCATGTACTCGGCCTCCGCCGAACCGAGTGCCACGGTTTCTTGTTTCCCTTCTATACCAAGAAACTGCCATAGATCCGATACTGACAATCCCTCCTGATGTGCTCTTTCTGTCTGTTGGGCTTCCTACCCAATCTGCATCCGTGAAGCCATGCAACTTCACCTCATCCGTCTGTCTGTACCATAAACCATACTCAGATGTGCCCCTGAGATATCTCAGGACATGCTTGCCTGCCTTCCAAAAGAGCTTGGTAGGCTTAACCATCGCTTGTGAAAGCTAGTTCACCGCATAGCATATGTTCGGTCTTGTATTGACTAAATACATGAGCGAACCCACCAACTGTCGATAAATAGTGGCATCCACTACCTCTGCCGATGTAGCATCCTCTTTCTTCCAATTTCCTGGAAGAGGAGTGTCGATAGGCTTGCAGCCTTGCATGTGAAACTTCTCCAATATCTCCCGGGCATACTTTCCTTGAGACACAAACAGTTCACCTTCCCGCTGCCATATTTCCAATCCAAGGAAATAATGAAGGAGGCCCAAATCCTTCATCTCAAACTCCTTTGCAAGATCTGCCTTGCATGAGTGTATCAATTGCTCATCATCCATTAGTATTAAATCATCAACATAAAGAACAATGATTAAAAGCTTACCCTCCACCACAATTTGGTACAGGTTTTCATCCGCCTCACTCTTGGTGAAACCAAGTCTGGTGAAATAGCTATCGATTCAAGTGTACCAAGCACGAGGTGCTTGTTTCAGCCCATACAGCGCTCTTTTGAGCCTGCACACATGCGAATCACTGCTGAAGATTTTTAATCCTTCAGGTTGCTCAATGTACACTTCTTCCTCAATGATCCCATTAAGGAACGTAGTCTTCACATCCATCTGATGAATGTGCCAACCCATTTACGCTAAGAGAGCAAGGATGGTCCTTACGGAATAATATCGTGCGACAGGTGCAAAGGTTTCTTCATAATCAATCCCCTCGATCTGTGAGAAGCCCTGGACAAAAAATCTTGCCTTATACTTCTCGATGCTCCCATCAGAAGCTTGCTTTACCTTGTAGATCCATCTTGATCCTACAACTGATTTACCCACCGACCTTGGAACAATCTCCCAAACACTGTTTCTAAAAATGGAGTCATACTCCTCCACCATGGCATCTACCCATGTGGGCTCCTACATTGCTTCTTCGAAAGAAGATGGATCTGTCACGACACACTTGCTCATAAGAGCCATGTATCTAGTAAATTGGTCAGGTGATTATCTCTGTCTACGCTGTGATGTAGGGACTCCTACATTCTGTGCAGCATCAAGCTTCAGTCTCTCAGCTTCAGTGGTACGCTTTCTGCCTTGTCTGATGTTTGGTTTTGCATGAGTGGACTCCTCCACTCCATGAGTCTCCTCCTGTGGCTGATCCATATCTAGAGGCTCATCTTTGGGAACAAGAAGTTCCTCCTCTACATGCAAGTGTAGCTCTCTCTAAAGCGACAACTTCATGGCTTTCACCTCATTTAATTTTATATCCCATCGCACCACAATCATCTGATTGTCTGGAAAATATACACGATAATTATGGGGTGTTTCTGTGTACCCCACAAATATCCCAACTTCTGCAGTCAGCTCTAGCTTCTTCCTGGCGTCCTTTGTCACATGAATGTAAATAGATGAGCCAAAAATATTCAAATGATAAATATTAGGCTTCTTACCAGTAAAATCTTCTTCAGGTGTACTCATGCCAAGTACTCTATGAGGACAACGGTTTTTCACATAAACCGCAGTGTTGCATGCTTCCGCCCACAAGCGCATCGGTAGGCCCTGGTCATGCAGCATAGCTCGTGCAGCACCCAAGATCGTTCTCTTCTTCCTCTCTACAACCCCATTCTATTGTGGGTTATGAGGTGCTATGAGTTCTCTTCGAATTCCTTCTTTGCTATAGAATTCTTTGAATTCGCCTGAGATATATTCACCACCATTATCACTCCGTAGAGCCTTCACTTACTTCCCTGACTCCTTCTCCACCAATGCTTTAAACTCACAGAACTTTGAGAATGTTTCGCTCTTCTTCTACATGAATAATATCCAGCATCTATGAGAATATTCATCAGCAAAAATAACATAATCCCTGTGTTTTTTTGTTGAAGCAACCGAGAAAGGTCCACAAACGTCTATGTGAATTCTCTCAAGGATTACCAAAGCATGGTTCTCCTTCTCATGAAAGGTGTTCTTCACAAACTTACCCATAGTACATCCCTTGCACTGATCTGACTGCGCAAGAGTACCCTTGGGAATTCCAGTAGAAATCTGCTGCAAAATATTCAAGGTGCCATGGTGACGATGGCCCAATCTCCTGTGCCATAATTCGCCCTCATCCCGGCACACCACTTCTTCTACTTTTCCCATCATTGCAACGCAGCCATATACCTCTAGCTTGTATAGATTCTTAACTCGAACCCCTATCCTCTTGGTTTGACCCATTGTTTTATGTCACAGGAAAGCTTTTCCATCACTGAAAACAACGTCATAACCTCTGTCTTCCAACATCGCAACCAAGACCAAGTTCTTCTTCAGACCTAGAACATGCATAACATCTTTCAACAGAAATGGATTACCTGACTCCCTCTCAAAGGTAATGGTCCCAATTGTGGTCACACTGTATCTACCATCGTCACCCATCTCTATATGCATTTGGAGGTCCTTCTCCTCCAAGTCATTAAACAACTCCTTGTCTCCCGTCATATGGAAATACGCACCACTATCAAGATACCACACCGATCCCATTGCGCTTGAAACCAAGCATGTGATCAAAGAGAAATCAAGTTCAAATTGGGAGGTTAAGGCCTCACCTACTGCAGCTCCAGTAGCCTTCTTATTCTTCTTTTTCTGTGGGCAGTTAGTGGCGAAATGCCCATGTTCGTGATAGCGAAAACACTTCACTTTGGACAAATCTTGCTTCTTGCCTTTAGCCTTGGATTTTGAAGGGAATTTCTTCCCCTTCCCTTTCCTTGCTTTGGAAACCAAAGTGAAATTCTCTTCATCTTCATTCTTTGATGAAGAGCCATCCCTGGTACTTCGCCTTACCTCCTCCTGCACAAGATCCGACCAAAGTCACTCCCAACCCGGCAGTTTCTCCCGTCCATTGACAGAGTCTTCGTAGCTATGCCAACTCTTTGGAAGCCCAAGGAGAGCGAAACTCACCAAGTCATCATCATCAACATTAATCCCCACACTTTCCAGTTCATCCCTACAGTGGACAAACTTCGTGAGATATTTTGGAATACTGTCGCCCTTCTCCATTTTTATTTTTCTGAGCTTATCTTTCAGTGCAACTTCCTTTGGTCGCTGCTGCTTTGGAAAAAATTTGTCAAAGCCTTCCATATTGCAAATGGAGTGGCTTTCCTAGAACAAAGGCATCCCCTTGAAGCCGAAACAGCTCCGATACCAAATGTAGGTTTTAACCCTGAACAGAAATTATCTACACACGAATCTTA
Organism: Pinus albicaulis; assembly: GCA_034641835.2. NCBI lineage: Eukaryota > Viridiplantae > Streptophyta > Pinopsida > Pinales > Pinaceae > Pinus > Pinus albicaulis. The sequence continues at coordinate 678,160,434 of CM076576.1, forward strand.
TAACAAAAATAAACAATTGCGAGAGCATAAAACATAAAACAGATAAACACAGATATTTTCCCCTGGATCCCAAATCGGGACGACCAGCTTGATTTTTTATTATATTCCTTTTAGTGTTACAACACATATATATACATGCCGGAGCATACATAAACCCCAATCCATTAACCCTGGATTAGAACATAACCGTAGTTCCCTTGACCGGATCTACAAAAATACCAGGGGCCGAAAACCATCGAACCCCAAAACCATGTGCAAAACCATGCACAAAACCATGGACACAGACTACCCAGCGGAAATTAAGGAACCAAAATTTTCGCCGGGGCGCTGCCCCGGACCCCGACATGGGGGGCTATTACCCTCCCGCGCGTGCTTAGTCGTGGAAAGAATATAACACATACCCAACAGTCTTGACACAATATGGTCCTTCACACCTTCCAATAGAATTCTTCTCATCTTTTCTACCTTCTTTTTCCATGTGTCAAGTAATGCAGCATCGCTAGAACCCGGCTTAGGAACATCGCTATCGATGAACTCCTTCAGTCCATTATCTTCCAGCACCACCTCCATCTTATCCTTCCAGGCTATGTAATTCGAGCTACCCTCAAGGGCATACTCCAATCGCAACCCATTGAAAGACATTTCAATGTATACTCTACTGTCGCACCAAGAATTTTCTGCAGCAAATTCGAATTGTCCACCAATACAAACTCAGCAATTCTTCACAATTGCAATCTTCAAGAATTAACATTTCTTTGATACCATGTATAAATTATATAACATATGCATTATATATCCAGATTCTCCTGATCTAACAATATCTTATCTTCTTGCTAAATACATAATCCTTCCACTGTTAATCTTTTGCAGAAATTTAAACTCAATTGCAAACACATGAAGCAATAAAAATAATCGCACATAACATAGTTGTTTAACGGGAAAGCCTAAAGCTGAAAAACCCCAAATATCATATATTATGTATCATGGAGATCATGTAACAATCTCATACAAAGCTTAGTACATCAATCTCTCAGTACAATCAATCATCACACACTGTCTTGCAAAAATTTGCACCTCCATGCACCAATTTCTTGCCTCCTGACAGCCTACCTCCACTGCGCAATCCCTACTGAAGAAGACCCATGAAAGAATTCGAATTGGCCTTGCCTTGACTACGCAATCCTCATTAGCAACTCCAATGGGTGTGTGATGCAATCAATGCATCAGTATAGTCACAACAGATAGTCCATCTCACCCTTTCACCTACCTCTCCACTAGGTCTCCACTAGAACTAACATGAACTATAGTTAATTATTGTATTTGTTCAGTTGATTAGTGATTTATTATTTGTGAATTAATTAACTAATTAATTCACTCCACTCTCACTAGTGTATCATTCAGTTAGAATAGATACAACTAGCTCAACTGAGTTTAACTCCAATAACTGAGTTTAACTGAATAACAACTCCATGAACTACTCTTCCAACTCTGTCATAACTTTTCCACTTCAATTCTAACTGAGACATCCATGCATGAACCACTAGTCAACCCTAGGAATTGCATAATTCCTTTAGCCCACTGATTTTCCAAATCTGTATACTGAAATAAAGTTCTCCAAGAGAATAAGTTGATATTTAGAGTCTGATTATTGTTAAGGGCTAATAATAATCAATATGCATCTATTTTTAGATCGGCGATCTATAAATAGACTTCGCCCAATATTCTAAAAACATAATTTCATCTATTTTTCCAACTTGACCAACCATCCACAAATAGCATCCTACAACTTCTGAAATATAATCACCATGTCTAAAAATAGACTTGCACCTAAAAATAGCCTATTGGCCCACTTAGTGAAGGTGATTGTTTTTCACTAAGCTCATCATCTTGTTGAATCTCAACATCTTCATCAACAAAGCAGGTACAACAAGCACAGAAGCGAAAGGAAAAAATCACATCACGGAGACATTTAGCCATGTAGAGTCAGATCAGGAGCATGAAGATGCCCATGGGGTAGAGGCTGATTTTGAGCTAGTAAACCTTGAAGAGTTTGATGACACTACCACATCAAGAATTTCCATCAAATAAAATGAGGCACAGATCAGAGAGCTGAAAACCAATCTTGGGAGGGCAAAATTCATCATCTCTTCCCTGGAGCAAGAGAACAAACAGTTGGCAGACAAGAAAACTCTTTTAGAGATGAAGTTGTTGCAGGAGAGGAGTCAAAACATGATTGATCAAGCATCCATGGAATATCTTGAGGAGGCTGAAAACATCAATAAACGACCAAAGACAAGAGGCCTCAAAAGAGCATTGGAGAAAGAAAAGCAAGAAGTCCAAAGTCTGAGTTTTGGCCAGTAGTTGGAAAAGAAGATTGAAGATAACAGAGAAGTGTGCCTTGAGAGAGTCAAAATTTACTTGGAGAAGCTATTAATGAAGGCCAAAATATATAATCATATTCTCATGCACATGGCCAATCATTATCAGACCCAGAACAAAATTTGCAATATCAAGGTCAAACAGATGAAGGATGAACATAAGGAGATCCGAAAGGGCAAGAAAGGAGGTGAAAAAATTAAGATACTTGTTGATGCCTCCTTAGCTCAACTTGAAATTTTATTGTGGGCCTATCCCACAAATTTTGAGCAATTTTGAAAAAATTTGGAAATTCTTGAGTTTTTGGGCAAATTTTAAAAAACACAGAAAAACTAGCTCTATGTGCAGCGCCTTGGTGGTGCTCACTCTTTTGGGGCATCCAATGGAAAATTTAAATACATCAGTGGGTTCATGATGATGAGGACATACCCCATTTACTTTTTCTAAGCATTTAGAGCAAAACTAGTCAGGAAAAAGGGCCAAAAATACCCAAAAAATCATGTTTCTGCCTCTTTTTCAGGTTGGTGTTGCACATAGAGGTAGTCTTGGGATATTTAACTTTTTATGGGTCAAAATAGATCCAAATCAGAAAATATAACAAGTTATGTAAAGTAGACAGGACAAGCTTTCTAATGATCTATCATGAGCTCAATTTGGACACCAGGAAGTCAGTCAAAAATGACCTGCAAGAAGACCTATTTTTTCCTCCTTGGCGCTGTGCATAGGACAAATTTTTTCTGTTTGGTCAATTTTCTCAGTTTTCATAATTAACTTTCACTTGTGTAAATTTGATTTATTTATTTTTACTGATGTAATAGGTGTTTTATTATGTAATTATGGTGTTCTAGTTGTTACCTAGGGTAGATACATTAGGTAAATGGCCTCAATGACATGTAATGAATCAGTTTCCTTAAATTATGGATGAGTCGCTTTGACCACCCTATTCTCTAGTTGTCAGTTCATTCTTTCTTGGAAAAACTCTTCCTCTCATGGATTCGACCCCCTGAAGCTAGGATGAGTTGGTTTGAGGTCTATATCATGTATTTTCTCAGTCATTGTAAGGGTTGGACTCAATTGGATGCTTGGTCTTTGAAGAGACACACTTTGTATCTGTTCTGAGCAGGAATATTAATCAAATTTGCAGCTATTTATATGGGATCCCTGTGGTATGGTGTTTATTTTTAGTTTACCCTTTTTTTCTCATATATTAGAATCTTTTGTTTATTTCATCCATCATTTCATTGCTATTAAGTGAATGTTTTCAAGTTTGATGAACAGAATCCATAATTTGTATGCTTTGTTTTGGGTAGACATTCACAGCCTGTAATTTCTTCAGTTTAGAAATAACCCATGATTTCACCATGCTCTTTCTAGCTCCTCACCTGTCTTGATCATCCCACCCATTGAAATCCTAAAGTGCTAAATCATTGTGCCTCCCTTGCCCCATATAACACCCTGCAAATTTTAACCTAATTTCCTTTGCCCTAAATTGTTTTGCTCCTTCTAATCTAGCACAACCAAATCAAAACAATCAAAACCCTAAGCTATTATACCTAGCCTAATACTTTCATTATCCAGTCATATTGGTTGTGATCCTTACGGAGAGAGCCCTCTCCTTGCCTAGTAGGGCTAGCTACTTGGCTAAGCATGGTTTGTGGTTACCTCGGAATTGCCTTCTTCAACCTGAGGTTCAATCTTAGTGATAACACTATGGAAGGATCCTCTAGCTGATCCTACTGAACATTTAACTAAGATATCACAGTTTTCAGGGGCATATGATATTGCCACTATTTACAAGGCCACTGAAGTTCAATTGTTACTGAAGTAAAGAGAAGAAAAAATACAAGAGTTAGAGAGATTGTTAGAGCAAGAAAAGTTTAACTCCAACAGGAAAATAGAATTGAAAATGTCTCAATTTCAAAAGGATTTTGAAAAAAAAAGGAAACACAACTAGAAGCAATAATGAACAAATTAAGAAGCCAGCCATAGGTAGAGCAATTCATAAGAGAAATATTGTAAATGAATGCAAAGCTAAAGCAGTAACAAGAATTATTTTTCCAACAAGCTTCAATCACCAACTCTTATTATGATTCAAGTGAAATCTTAATCCAGCAAGTGGCTAATAGGAAACTTGAGTGTGAGAAAATTGAAAAGAAAATTAATGAGTTCATTCAGTGGCAAGCATCAGACTCAGGAAAGGAATTTGATCTACCTCGGGTAGATAAATTTCACAAGAAAAAATTATTTAAGGATTGGGAAGCACAGCTAAGACAAGCAGACAAGGCAATAGCAAAAGCATCATGGTTAGCAAAGGAAATTACTAAATCTGTTTATGAACAGCTTTTGAAATTTGAGCTTATCAAAGAGTCCACATCTGAAGTGCTCTCAGAAATCAATCCATTAGAAGCACAGTGGAAACAAAGGATAGAGATGTAGGAAGAAATGATTAAAAAGGTAAATAATTTTGATCAAGAAAATTATTGGAATTTTCTGATCAAACCTTATCATCAGTAGCAAACCCTGAAGTCATTAACTAATTCAACAAAATGGTCATAGACAGCACTTTCAAATGCAGTATTCAAGGGCTAGGTCAGATCAATAATTTTGCAGCCAGCTCAGCTTAAACCTATGCTAGATATTTTCCAACTTCGAGATCAAATCCACAAGGAGGATCAGCATTCATAGTCATATTGTTACCTTATTTTCCTAGATTGTAGTTGAAGTTTTCTCTTTACAAGGATGGTTGTTTGAAACCTCCTCTATTTTTATGTAATAATCTATTTTTGAACATATTGTAGTTTATTATTTAAACCCTTCTCATGCATTTAGAGAAGGGTCCAAACATTTTTCAAAAACATTTACAAATAATGCACTTTTATATGTTTGTAAATGCTTTGATGGATTAATGGAACAAAGTATGTTAACTTTTGACATTTGAAGCTTTTTAACTGATGTTGCACTATTGTACTCTTTAAATTGCTTAAAAGTGAAGAGGAGCATAAAACTACTGTCATTTTATATGAGTAGGACTTCGTATATATGTTACTTATATTCATTTGCATTAAGTTTTTCTTTCTAGATTGATAGTTATCTTTTTACTTGCATTATATATTTGAACTGTTACCATAAATGAATGTTAAATGCACTTATGTACTAATATTTGTCTATGATTTCTTATCTGATATATAATCACGGATATGAATGTGATACGCTTTTCGCAATTATTTTAATCAAACTATTTTGTTAAAAGAATAATCTTTACATAATTTTCATCTCTTTCAACTGTTAAATAATACGCATTACTAATAGTTGGAGGATATCTTTTTAGATCACATAAAGGAAGAAACACCCCAGGTATATAGTAGAATAGGTAGTGTGATACAAATACATGAGATAGATTAAAATCATTTCCCATTGCATGTTATATAAAAAAAAACACACCCCAAAATCATCCTTATCGGGAAACTGGTCCCTTTATCCCCAGTCGGAGCCACCACACCAAACGGAAAACGACTTGATCTAAGGTCAGGACTAGGTGGTTTTCCCCCATGTTGTGGCAACGGAATTATGAGGCCTCAACATTTTGGCACTAGAAGGAGGGCCAATTGTGAATGGAAATAAGATCTGATCAATCTAAAATTTAATCTAAGAGACTCTCTCCCTATAGATCCCCTTCAACTTCTAGAAAATTAGCTAGATCTAAATCTTTAAGATCTTAAGTTTAACATCCTTCTCCTAAGTCTCCTAGTGATACCCAACCCATACTATCCCCTGATTTTCATCAAAATTCCCCTGAAGTTCAGTCTTTGATAGAAAAGTTAGAAAAGAAGAATTCCCAAGAAGATACCCAATCAAAGAAAGTATCCTTCAAAGATGATTCAAAAAAGAAACCATCCAAAGACCCTTTTGATTTAGAATATCTTCAGAAAGTTTTGAAGAATATGACAAATGAGATGGTGGATATCAAGAAACAAGTTGTTGAAAGTTCTAGCTCAAAAAAGACTTTCAGACCCTTCAAGAAAAATCAGTCTTCTAATTCTCAACCGCTGAATATCATATCTAATGTTGAGTCTAATCAAGATACAGATGAAGAGCAACCAGAAGAAGAAGAAACTGAAGTAGAAGAAGAATTTGAACTAAATGGAATGTGGTACTTTATCCTACCAAATGAGGAACAACAAGAAGCTTTACTTGTGAGTACAAGGAGCAAGAATACTATTGAAGCAACGCAGCCAAATTAGAAACCGAAGAATTCAACCCCTGCTAAAGATAAAACAGTAAGTAAAAAGTCTACATCTAAGGCTACACAAACAAACCTTGCTACTTCATATGCTCCACCTACATCAAATACAATGGTAGTCTCTGACACTATTGAGTATAATGTAGTTGAGGAAATGAAAAAGACCAAGGCCAATATTTCAATTCATGAACTTACTAAGCTAAAGCAGCAGTAGAAAATCTTATTCAGAGATTTAAATGTAGTTCCTGCTTCAGCCTTACCTCCTCCAGTAGTAGTCCAAGCTGCTAATAAAATAGGTAAACCTCCTTCTCCTTCAAATAAAATATATGCTACAGATTTTATTATTATAGGTGACTTATCCATCTCTCATACTCCTCCATTTCTTTTAACCTATGAGATCTATAATAAAAATTTCCATAATTGTTTAATAGACTCAGGGGCTTCCTCTAATATCATGCCAAAATCAGTATGTGCTAAGTTGAACATAACTCCTCAGAGTTCTCTTGTTCATATAGTACAACTTGTTAGAACTAAATTAGAGGTTGTAGGAGAAATAAATTATATCTCTATCAGACTGTCATCAAACCCCAAGGTTGCTCATATAATTGATATATTGGTGGCTGATATTCTTGAGTTTTATAGTTCTGTGTTCAGCAGAGAACTGTCTGGAAAGCTTCATGGATATTTTGCAACAGACTGGTCACATATGTGGCTACCACACAATGGAAATCCAAATCAAATCTGGGTAGACTGAGAGAAATTCATGAAGCATACAGTCACCGATCTTCAAGGGATAAACGAGCCAGTAGAATTCAATAATAATATTATTGGAAATTACTCGGCAGAATCATTTCTTGGAAATTTTAATGCTCAACCATCACCCTTTTTCGATAATACAGTTATCTCTCAAATCGAGAAATCCTAGTGAAATGCAACGAAGTGGAACAAGCGAGACACCTAATAATGAATATGCAAAAGACGAAATGATCACTGACGGAGGGCTGCAAGGACCGACTCTAACAGGTAGAAGTCGAATAGTTGGATTCGATCCATCTGTCAGTTCAGTTA